>JAJJMC010029998.1:115758-143162 GCA_023531435.1 Papaver californicum
TATATATATATATATATATATATATATATATATATATATATATATATTGCTTTGTATGACTGTGAAGTACTCCAACCTTAGTCCCAAGTGGATTTTTTTTGGTTAAATCTTAAGGGAAAAATATAATTTTCATCACCCTTATTCTCTGATGAAAAATCAAACTTTTACCGTACTGTCAAGTGGAAAATCAAACGGTCACCTTATTTTCAAGTGTACATTCGAACTGTGATAGTTTGGAAATCCACGTAGTTACCGAATGTCAAAATTCTAGCATAAAAATCATTTGAAATTTCAATTAATGAATGTTAACTACTAACCCAATCATTTAAATGATATATCATACAAAGAAAACTACATACATGGGTGATTTAGCAAAATGTAAAAAATCAGAACTTGGATGATGATATATGGATAATATAAAAAATCACAAATATACCAAATCATTACATGATCACAAACATACCAAATCAGGTGTAAGATTTTAGGAAACATTAACGACTTTTATTTGTTGCATTGAGTAGAAAACATATACTCATAATACATCAATGTGATAACCCGTTGTAGATGGTGGGTTTTTGTCAAGGCTAAAACAGTAAAGGATTATATTTCTTACCCGGGCTTCAGAAATCAGAAATATTGAACTTCGGAATTCTGCAAAGAATTTTAAGACATGGCAGGTGTTCATCCCTGTCTCTCTCGAACAATATATATATAATTACATGAATGCATTACCCGGCTGAACTCATCAGATTATTATATACGATCAAATTTGTTAGAGGAATCAACATACATCCATGTATAAAATTATTAGAATAGTGTCGGTGCTTATTACGATATTTCCAGATACTCTATGATTTTTACATAACAAATCTCAAGCTCCTTGATGGATTGCACTAATATAAAGCTATTTGAGTATTCACTGGTGTTATATTCCATGGCTGAATACCCAAAATTTACCTTATGTCGATATTTGTGCTCAACTGCATAATATTGACTTACCAAAATGCCTATATGAATCTGTATAGAAGTATGTAGCAAGTTCATATAAATTTACTTGACTAAAGCACCACAAATGTGCTTCGGTATCAAGTCGAAAACTGTGTTAAGCGCAAAATATAGCTCCTTCTAGCCAAATCTAGCCTTGGTCATGTCAATCCTTGCTTAAGGGAGCAACCAACGTGAATAGCATAGAATAAAATTCAATTCTAAGATTATGAGACACTAAAATTGGGTTCGTAACACTTATATGTGTCTCAAACAGCAAACATAGCTTCCTAGCCCTAATTCAATAAAGGAAACGACTCATATTTGAGTTTACAACGCTTATAAGCTGACAATCAGCTTAAAGGTTCGAAACACTTATAAGCGTTGTAAATTAAATGCTCGTAAAGCTTATAAGTGTTGTAAACAAGTGAATTTGATGGCTAAGCCCTAGACAAATATGCCACAGTCAAAATTTATTTATGTAACATTTATAAATGCTGCAAAAGCCATACCTGGCATGCCGCACATATTTTCATGTCTGGCACACCGCACATATTTTTGCACTCAGCATGCTGCACCTATTTTATATGTTTGCCATGTCAATGCTGATTGACTTATGTGAACTCACATTGTTCATCATAAATTCAATAAAATAAAACATGCATTTTATTTTAATTTGTATATTTTTACAAAATTAGCATTGTCAGACTCATCAAGCTAGTCAAGCATGACAGGCCATTGGTCAAATAACTAACTAAGCAAGTCTCATTCGACTTCATATTAGTAGTGTTCAATGCTACAAAAATTACACGAGACATCAAAGATGTCACAAATAGGGAGATATTCACTGGGATTAGTCTGGTTGTCTACAGCTTGCGGTGCAACAGCGCACCCATTAAAGAGAAATGTCTGGAAAGTTCGATTGAGAGTTGAGTTGAGGAGTGGTAGGTGTGCTACCGTCCATTCATCCTCAAACAAAGTGAGGAATGGTTGCTGTCACACTCTCCACCATCTCCATTTCATGGGCTATTTAACCGTCGGTATCCAGTAAATGACCAACACCTAAAAATAGTATTCAACATTCAAAAAATTAAGGGATGGTACCTGGACCCTCAGTTGACTATCAAAATCAGACTTTGACCAAATAACTTTTCATTTTTCTATTTCTTAATAAAAAAAATTATTATTAAAGTTTTTCAAATCTACAAAAAGATATGATAGAAAATCTGAATAAATCCGAAACTTTCCGACAGGGGGAAGAAGATATTATAGAAAATCTGTAAAGTTTTTCAAATCAAATAATCTTTTTAATTGAATCTAAAAAACAAATTAAACCCCATTAACAGAAACTTTAAAAATCTTCGAACTGCAGAATTTAAAAGGCATCCAAATCAAATTCAGAGAGAAAGAGGGATCTAATTATATGGACATCCTTATAAATCTAAAGGAATTTATATCAGTATTTAAGTTTAAATTAAGAGGAATCAAATTCAGAAACATATATGTACATGAAAATATCACGACCAGCAGCAAGACGACGTTTACAAAGACCATAAGATCTCAAGAAGTGTACATCTTCAACAGAAAAATCCCCAGCTAGGTTTTGGTGGTGAAACATTACTTGACATAAATTTTTGTTCAAATTCAGTGTTAGTAGTAATAACATCACCTCCACCAACAGTATTTCTTCTTCTGAGATGATGATGAAAAACCATGATTTATGATATTAACATCACCCACACCCACGCTCACTTGAAACAATTAGTACTTCGAGAGCTAGCTAAACATTTTGAATCTCCGATTAGAAATTAGCTAGGAGAAAGAAGAAATAATGCTTCCACTTCCTGGTAGTCTAGTGGGAGGAGGTTTTGGACCTTTGGGTTGCGGTAAACTTGTGGTGAAGATCCATTGTCATCAAGATATTAGAGAATTGTCTGATCAACTCCCAAGTCCCGTCTAAAAGTTTAGCTGGAGAGCTTGGATGATTATTCGATCTGCAGGATTTGAATGATGGAAAAATTAATAAAAAGAAGGGGTAAATGAGTAAAAGACTTGGCTATTAATAGTAAAAATAATTATTAATAAAAAATAAAAAATAAAAAATAATTGGGTCAAAATCTGACTTTAGAGGTCAACTAACGGTCTAGGTACTATCCCTTAATATTTAAAAAGTTGGGTATCATTTTTAAGTGTTGGTCATTTATCAGGTATCAACTGTTAAATAACCCCCATTTCATCACTACTCCACTATCTTCACTTTCTACGAGGTGAGATCAAATGAATGGGTATAATAACGATTCTAAATAGATTATTCAATCTATTGACCAATCAAACAAGTCGAATAATTTGATTTTTATACAATCTTCTCATTCATACACAGAGAATTGTACATAGATATTCCATACTCATTACATCCCACAGAATCTGATACTCTGACCTTAACATTTCTTTCGTTTCCCACCCTAAGACCAACCTTTTTTCTTCCTTTGTGACCTAAACAAAATTGTAACGACCATATCTTGGTTTAGGACAATTTTGCTCTGATTTTGATCTCTCAAACTTTAAAAGTACTTTTACCGTACAAATGTTTAGGGATTAGACGAATTGTCATCTGCTCAACCCATTTTTCCTGAAGTACCTTTCAAATTCGTTTTCCCCACAAACATCCGTAAAATATAAAAAGTGTGATAATCGGGAAAAAAAAAGAGAAAAGAGGCAGAGACCTTACCAGCTAGTTAATCATATGTTGATTGGCAGAATCAATGAAAAAAATCTAATAATTTTTTTGGCTAAACAGGTTGAACACCTCGAGTGTCAAAGGTGAAGAATAAAATGGGGAGTTGAAAACGGGCGTGATAAATAAGAAAACCAAGATTTTGGGGATCATCCCTATATATTTGGGTTTTGACTTTTTTTTTCAATGCCATATATTAAGGAAATTTTTCACCGGCCACAAAATTAGATAATTTGTTAAAACGTGATAAACATCAAAATTAAACTACTTATTAAGATAAAAGGTTACTTTAGGAAACTAATACTATTATAACAAATTATGGGTTTCAAGGTAATTTTTAAAAAAGATGATAAATATTAAAATTAAACTACCTATTAAGATAAAAGGTTACTTTAGTAAACTAGTACTATTGTAACAAATTATGGATTTCACACATGGTGGGTCCGATATAAAAAAAAAAAAAATGGGCTAGATATAAGTTTCCCCATTTTTCTATTAAAGACTAAACTAAACTCTTTATGTCGGTGGACTAAACTACCACGGGATCACTTAAAAAAAGACCAAACCAAAATTTCCCATAAAAAAAATCTAAATAAATAAACGACATCGAAATAATCCCCATAAAGCCGGTCCTATGGGAAGTGGCAAAATTTTGAACTTGTCATGCCACGGGGACTGGTAAATTTGTTTTTCCATTATGGTAAAATTAGAAAATTTAATAAATATATTTAGTTATATTTTGTGGGACTCTTATTAATAAAAAAACTTATTTGTGTGTGTTTGATGGGTCCTTATTAAATTTAAGGTATTATAATATATTGAGCGATCCTTTATATAATAAAAATATATTAGAATAATCAAAAAGTAAAAGAAAAGAAAATATAAAATATAAAATATAAAATAAAATCCATAGGAATATTTTCTCTCTCTCTTCCCCCTCTTCAAAAGAAAAATAAATACTATCTCCGTCTCAGGAAAAGAGTTAATATCATTTTTTATTTTGGCTTATTTATCATAGCTTCCATCAGTTTCTTGCTCAAATTTGACCCTTTTGGACCAGATCTGATCAAGTTTTATTTTATTTTCTATTTGAGTTTTAGTTAATATTTAATTGAATAAAATGTATTTTCAATTGTTTTTGATGTCTTTCGACATATTTCTTCACTATTTGGGGCGATTGTCTCTTCATTGTGAGTGTGCTTTCTTCAAATCTCAATGGCTGGATCGTGGCTTGATGTTCTCGATTCAAGAACATCGACTATTCAACACGGTATTGCTTTGAATCTATTCTCAATCCAAGAAATTGAGGGCATCCAGGATTGTTTGGATATACAAAATTATGGATAAAATATTCATCTCTTTTAGTAGCATCTCTTATCAAAGAAGAAGAAAATGACATTAAATGGTCGGAGTTGATGTCAGATTATACTACATATACAAAAATTGGTATCTTTGCAGTTTATGATTCTTTCTCTTTGCGAATTACTTGTAATTGATATCCTTATTTGTATTAGGGTTTTAATTATCTTGTATTTTGATGTTTTTGTTATTCTTATAAGCGATCATGTAATCATTATTTTGATTTGAATAAATTGAAATATGTTGATTGACTAAAAAAAAACTTCATAAACAAAGTCTCTATATTTGGTGATAGCCATAGAAACTTGATTGGGCAATGTAGTCTCTACCGAGCAGTCAAAACTCTACCGCTCGGTAGAGACTCTGCCTCACATGGCAAGGTGACAACTTTGAAATATAATTGTCATATTACCATACCCATCGCAACACATAGAAACTGGCCTAATAAAATATTATATTGTGATAATTTTCATAAGTACTAATAAAAATAGAACCTTCAAACATAGGCTTATGGTTCCAATAAAGGGGAATTTTAAGGTTTTAGGGTGACTGAATAGTTAGTTAGGGATATCCTATGGTAATAACAAATGTCCATATTACCCTTCCATCTATTAAATGTCTAATTTTCCCTCCAATCTATTAAAACATAAAAAAAAACTAGTTATCTAAATCATTTTCAAAACTATTTAACTCCTTCTCTCCTAACCGTATCTTCTTCTTCTCCATCAAAATTCCTCATTTTTGATTAATCGGCAATTAAAAAAATTTATAATCATCGATTAAACTCTATAGTAAAGAAGAAGAATCCTACTAAAGGTATAGAAAGTAGCAGTGATGTCAATCAAAATCAATCAAACCAACCTAATCAAGAAATTGAAGAACAAATCGGTGGTGAAGGCGTTGAAACTCCTCAACAACAACGAATGGTGTATGTGAGGTATGATTCGACAAGAACCCATGTTATTTTTCTCGTTTTTGTGATTGAAATGTGTTTGCTTGATTGATTACCAAAAAGATTTAGGTTTTTATAATTTTTTACGGTTGGTTTTTGTTAAAATTTCAATCGTCAAACCATGTTTTGAAGAACTTATGTTTGGGTTCCCAAACGTAAATGTGTTTTCTTTAATTTTATGTATATATTTTTTTAATTTCCAACTGTAAATTTATAAAATGAAGATGAAGATGACATTTTACGTTTGGGTTTTTTCAAACGTAAATATTTTACGTTTGGATTCGATTTTCAAATTCCAACCGTAAAATTCACTAATATCTTAAAATTGTTTGATTTTTTACATTTGGGTTTTTCAACTGTAATTATATTTTACGTTTGGGTTCGAAAGTCATTTACCAACCGTAAAATTCACAAGTTGCTCAAAAAATTTGTTGGATTTTTTACGCTTGGGTTTTCGAACCGTAAAATGTTTTACGTTTGGTATTGAAAGTCTATATCCAACCGTAAATTTATTTACGTTTGGTTTCGATAGGTCAAAAAGCAATCATAAAATATCCTTAATTTTCAATTTTTTATTTGTTTGTGTTGATTTTTTTTTTAAATTACCTAACTTGTGAGTTCAATTGTATTGCTTGTATGTTGTAGGAATAAGAATAGAGAAAAACCCAAGAACAAGAGGGGTAATAACTTAACACCAATTGATCAGAGTCTCACCTCTTGCCACGATGTTCACTTAGGGGTAGATAATAGAGGCGTGAGAAAGAACGATAGGAAGAAGAAGAATTTGGAGGTAGGGGGTAGCTCTGGTCAAATTGTACCACCCCGAGAGGAAGATAATGTTTTCCAATCATACATGGAAAACATTCAAGACATCAAATGTGGACAATTTGATCTACAGGTGATGAGCGTAGGTACACTTGTGATTAGAGAACCACCTCAAGAGAAATAATCTGATGATGAAGAAAAGATGGACGACGAACAATTTGTCATTCAAGGCAAAGGTAAAGAAATTATTATTGCTTACCTTCAACCTCAAGTGAAGGAAATATATTCAAGGAAGAAACCTTCACCGAAAGGCAAGCATATTCCCAAAGTCAACGATGTGTTGTTGCCTAAGAAGAAGAATGGCGCACTTTGGGGTGAGGCTCCAGATAAGTCTGCAATCCTATTTGATTATCCACAATCATGGGTTTCCAAAGTTGATGAGATCAGGGTAATAATCTAAAAACTTCACGTGTTTTTTTTATGATTTTATTTGTTTAACTTCAAATTATAACTTGTTGGTATGATTTTGATTAAAAAAAATTGTTTTTATTCTCTGTAGGATCATACACAGACCGTGAAGAAATTGGTTCGTCAAAGGGAAAACATTGGCCGTTAGTGAAGAATGTGAAACCGTTCAAACTTTCATGTTGGATATAGGGTTATCTCCTGAACTTAGCAATTCCATGTTGGAATATGATAGTGTTATTTGCACAGTCTGCAGGGAACGATATTGGCCTGAAAGGTTGGAAGTCCAAGAAAAAGTTGTGCATGATGGTTTTAACAACAACATGGCTTGGAGTGATCTTTATATCCTTGTTGAAGACACTCTTGGATGGGGGAGAAAAGAATGTGAGGTTGAGTTTCAACAGGCTGCCGGAGATAAACAAGGTGAAGCAAGAAAGAAAGGTTTAGGTATGACTAAAAAGATATTGTTGTGTAGTTTTAGGGACAAGTTTGGAGGAACTGCGCAAAAGGAACAGGATGGGGGGGGGGGGGTGATAAACAGAAGTAGAGATTTTCGTACAACCAGAGCGTACCTGTTTTATCTTCTTGGTACCATATTCTTCGCCGATAATTAGGGAAATAGGGTGAACGCTCATTTTTTACAATGGTTAAAGGATCTCCAGAAGACACATGTGTATTCATGGGGCACTGCCACCCTCGCTTATTTGCTCGCCAACCTTAGAAATGACTCAAGGGTTGGAGCTACTGAGATTGCCGGGAATACTGGTATTCTTCAGGTAATTATAGGGTTAATTTCAATGTTTGTCTTTTTTTTGCGCATTCTCTTATATATATTTGTCATATTCATAGGCATGGGTCCATGACCACTTTCCGAGCCTGGCTCCTAAGATACGGTGGAAAGATGATTTTACTGGTCCTACATTAAAGGAATTCAGATTCAGCGATACTCAGTCACATCGTAAAGAAGCTCAGATAACAAAGAAGAGGAAGGAAATTGATGCTTTCACCGTTGAGGATGTGGTGTTTGATCCTTATTTAAAACTTAACAAGATGAAGAATATAAATATGTTTTTACAAGCTTGGCAGGCTACAACAGGCCTTTGTATCATTCGTTTGGGTTCGTAATGACCAACCCTCGTCGAACTCTCCACCAATTTGGCTTTGTCCAAACCAAGGTAACAATTCAAGCCTTTAAATTATGTGTTAATGGCTCCGTGATCGAAGGCCCCAGTATCGTACTCAACCACACCCCAACGTCTTCGATCGTTGTTTCGAACGACCGCCATAAACCGGAATACCAACTCCAACAGCGGGAGGTAAAACCAATTCTAGGCACAAAAGAGGCGAGAGGTATCACCATTTTGGTCATCCTCATGTGATCAATAATGATCAGGAAGCTATGAGAATTATTCAAAGGGGTAAAAATAAACAACACGGGTGGTCTATTTGATGTGGATTGGAAAATCTATATTTCAATCTGGTACGCAATTACTTATGTTATTAATGCTTTTAAGATTTATTACAAAAGACTCAACTAATATTTATTTTCATATGTAAATAGAAAAAGAAAGGACTTGCATTGGCGGAGAGTATGACTCCATGCATAAGTAGAGGTGATGCGATGACGGTTGATCAAAAAAGGACCCTGCAACACAAAATCAGGAAGCTTCATGAACCAAACCAGAATAACTCGGAGCGGAGCTTAAAGAGGACTAGAGTCGATTCAAGAGGTGCAGGTACTAGCCAAAGTCAGCCGCAACCTAGTGATGAAGAGACACATGATAAAGTCGAGGATGTGCAAGGTCGGGGTCATGATGCTCTTGGTCGTACCGGTCCTCGTACTCATGGTCGTGGTGGTGCTCGTAATACCCGTGTTGAAGAATCTCCTCCTCCTTCTCCTTAAATCTATGTTGAATATCAAAATTGTATCAAACTTTGGTTATTTTTCTGGGTGGATTTTAAATTCTTAGGAGTGATTAATGTTTTAGTTTTAGTTTGAAATTTAGTTTATGTTAGATTTAATGGACAAATGTAGCTCAATTTAGTTAGAATGAATGAAGAAGTTTTTATTTAAAATTTATGTAGCTAAATTTAAAGTAAGAAATCATGATTTATTTACCTAAATTTCAAGTTGGAAATTAAAAAAAGGAGAAATCAAGTTCAAAAAGCAAATTATAGAATTTTTTACTATTGGATTCGCAAGTCTAAACCCATTTGTAAAACTGCAAAAACCAACCATAAATTTGATTTTCATTTTATCCCAGATTTACGGTTGGATTTTGAAAACCCAAAACCAACCGTAAAAAATCATGGATACTTATTTTTTAATTTCTAATGCTTACGGTTTTTAGTTTTTGTATGAGTGAATGAACCAATTTATGTCAAATTTAGTTAGAATGAATGAATAAGCTTAAAATTTTGATTTATGTACACAAATTTGGAGTGAAAGGAAATACAAAAAAAAGGCTTCAGGATTATTTACGGTTGGTTTGGGACTCAAGAAATCAATCATAAAATTGACAGAAAATGGGTTCTTAGTTTTACGGTTGGACTCGAATCTTCCAAAACCAACCGTAAAATTGACAGAAAATGGGTTCCCAGGTTTATGACTGGTTTCTTGAGTCCAACCCAACCGTAAGTCTGATTTTTTTTTACTTCCCAGACTTACGATTGGTTTCGTGCCTCCTTTTTCCAACCATAAATATTGTTTTTGAATTTTATTTCACTCTGGAGTCCCTAATTGGTTTGAAAATAGAGCCGTTGGAACCTTGTACGACCCATTTTTCAAAATTGAGCCGTTATACATCTTGTTTATATAGGAAACAAATAAGAATGGTTGAATATATATCAAACCCATCTTATTTTTTAAGAAATTACATCTTTCTTCTACTTCGACCATCTCCAACTAAACTATCACTCTAATATACTAGATTATGGCTCAACCTAGGGTTCAAGATCCTGATTTTACTTTGAATGAAGATATATATATTTGCAGAAACTATGTAATATGTTATCCAAAAAGAGAAGAAGAACGACAACAAGGTGGTATAATGAGTCAGAGTTATTCGTAAACCATCTATGAAAACTTTTATTCTGAAACCGGTAACCCTTATAACCGTGATCACGTTATGTTGATTTATCGATGTGATAGTATACGCATATAAGTTAAAGAATTTATGGTATTAGTTCGTATTATTGGTCAACTACGACTTAGAGGTGAAATCGAAGATGAAGTTTTGGAGATATCTATTCAGGAATGAAGAAGATGGAAAATATGGTCTTTCAATACCTACATCATTACAACATCCTAAAGGACTTCTTGATCACATGCAAACCTATAAATTAGTACTTTTGTAATACTATGCGGTTTAGTTGGTGGTAGTATAATTTTTTTATCTAATGGTTTAATGGTCTAATGGATTCTACTAAATTTTTTTGCTAACAAAAAACTTTATTCATAATTTGATTTCTTCGAAATACTTTATTTTAATGAAAGAGTTGGACTCAAAATGGGTTACTTTATTCAGTTTTACGGTTGGACTCAAAAACATTTCAACAAAATACTTTATTCATAATTTGATTTCTTCAAAATATATATGATATTGTCACTAAAAATCACATCATCACATTTAGTCAATATGTCTATATTATCACTCCTGGTCGGAAACAATTTGTGCATAGGCTTCCTTCGATAGTTGTAATACGGTCCAAAGTTCAAAACTTTGCTCGAATCGATTACACCAAGACCTGGGGATTTCGCTATCGTATCCATTCCTTAACGGAGATAATGGGCTTCCTTTTTTCAATTTGAGATCAACAAAATGACACATTTGCACCATCCCCTTCACACATCTTCTTTTAGACAATTATTCGATATAAGTTATTCTTGTCGGTGCAACTATAGGACTCAATACAAGTGAGATATGATGAATGGCGCAATTGAAAGAGTTGGTGAGTAGTTGGCCACATATTGGCATGCCCAACCAATAGTTGCTTGATAGACACAATTTTGTGTCTGATTTGTTCCTAATTTGTATATTGTTAGAACTCAATTGTGTGTTTATATTGTGTTTTTATTGTGTTTGTAGGTATTTTTGGAGAATAAACAATGGTAGAAAAATCGACTCAAAAAGTTATAAAGGCACCGAAAGTGATAAAGGCACCCCTATAATTATTAAAGGCACCCATCTCCATTTCAAATAAGCATTATTGGCGGGAATTGTTCTTCTCAAAACTGGATATTGTTGTACGTGATTTGGAATAGATATTAAAGGAATTAGGACAAGAATAAATAGTCTTTCCTGCTGTATAAAGATGTGAACACAAAATTAAAATCTCGTTTTCTACTAAAAATAGATTCACGTGAATATATCAGGATGAGATCATATCAGCGTGAAATAAGAGAAGTTTGTAACAAAATCTTTGTCGATATCTTCCTTCTTAACTGCATGGTTTTCGTAATGGAATAAAATCATATTGATGGGAAAGAAATAAACACAGAGAAGAAATAAAATCCCGAAATTTATTTTCATTGAATAACAAGAGTTTGAAAAAGATTTGGAGTGGTTGGATCGTACGAGTATAAATATAAGAGTCTAGGAAGAGTTTAGGTAGGATGGCTTCTGCCAGGAAGAAGAAAAAAATCACGAAAAAATTCTACAGAAAAAAACTGAGTCCGAGGAAGAAAGGAAGAAGAAAAAAGACCATGTTTTGGTTCCGTCGTTAAAAACCGTGGTCTACCCTTTTAAACTCAACAAATTTTGCAACAGTTTATGCTATAGTTGAGTGTTTCAGTCACGCCGAAGGGGTCATTTATTCATAAAGAATCTTATCCGTTCAGCGATGAAACTGGTCTGTGCTTGTTTAGGTGCGCTTGAAGTTAATCGTAGATTCAATTAAAGATTTTAATCTTTTTGCGACGTTGTGAGTCTGTTCTTATTTGTAACTCTTCTAAATTAATGAAATTAATAGTTTTTTTTCTATTCTTTTCTTCCATGAGTGACTAATCTTCTTACCTAGGGTGTAGGAAGAAGCTATTTTTTATGCGTACTTTTATTATTTAATTTCTTAGACATTAATTACTCTCATTTGTGTTATTCATGACCATTAATTTCTCTTCAAAGTTCTTTATTTTAATTGTTCTAAATTTTAAAACTGTTGATTTTTTACAAGTGAAGGAAGTTATATTTTGTGCAACGACAAAAGTCGTATAAATATTTTTAAACGTTTTTTTTCCAAAACATGAGATTGGTTCGAAAATGTTTTGAGTTATTTGAGAGTAGATTTAAGAAATTAAATTATTAATTGTACAAACATCAAAAGCAGTGGAATTCAAAACCCTAGACTTTTTTCTTCCTGGTTATTTAATTTGCATAGTCATTTTATCTTTTTATTTATTCAATTTATTTACTAAAAATCATTATTTATGTTATTAGAACATTAGTTAATTTAAAACTAGAGATTGCACTTCTGAAATCCATGTGGAACGAACCGTACTTGCATACTGTTTCATCGATAGTCGTGTTCTTGCGGTATAAATTAAAATCCCATCAAGTTTTTGGCGCCGCTACCGGGGATTAAGAAATTATGATTTTTTTCTTTAATTTTGTGTTAATTAGTTTAGGATTAAGAAAGTAGTTTAATCACGCACATATTCCTTACATAAGTGCATTCGTCTATACCATGCTATTTCGACCCCTCTAAATGGTCCAACTTGTTAGATGAATACATGGTAACCATAATTACCATCGCCGGCTAAATCGCTGGTGGCCTTAATATATTCACGAATAAAATCAGGAAAATAGAGCAAGTAATTTTCATATATGATGTGCGTAGGTCGGACAATTCCTTTCTCATCTCTTTACAATGTAGATGGTGTTTGCATTAATCCTTTTGCAATACGAAGAGTCTCTTTCTCACCACTTGATGGAGATATTTGCGGATTTTCAACTACCGGTGCTTTTTCTTTAACATCAACTTTGCTTCTTATTAATTGTTTAATACCAACTCTTCTTGAGTTTGGATTGGAGGGGACTTTGATCGACTCTTTCTCAAAACCTGATGGAGTTATTTGCGGCTCTTCAACCACCCGTTCCTTTTGCTTCACCTCAATTATGTTTTTTGAGTTTTGTTTGGAGCGAAATATCGGACATTTTCCCTTGGTACCAACTTTGATTGTTGAACTCTCTTGAGAGGGAAGCTCGAGACCTTTTCCTTTATCATCTCAGCGGCTTGGTCCTCTTTGTTCCGTTTGAGTTCTTCTTCGTTTGTTTTTATCTTGAACATCCTCCTCCTTTTCATCCTTCGCTTCATGTTCCTTTTGTAAATACTCATAACCCGAAGGTTCTCTTTTCTTTGACTCTTCCAACAATTCCCTCACTTTTTTTTTGCACTACACGCCTCTTTTCGTTCGTAGGAGGCCTACCATTTTTCTTCCCTTAGTTGGTTCCTTGATATTGTACCTTATGTGTGGAAATACGAATTTGCTTAACTTACTCAACCATACTTTCCTTTGCACCCGATTTAATATGGAGTATTTCCCGGCTAGAGATTTTGCAATGTCGGTATCAACAAACACTCCAGCAAAATCTTGCTCGACAATCGGTTCATTGAAAGATAATTGTTATCAAAATGGGTCAATATCTTGAATTGGTATCACACCGTCTTCTTCGTACTTGTCCATCATATGCTGGCATGGGAGTCCCAAATTTGACATGTTAGGAAAAACACACTCTTCTCCGTGCAGGTTGCCCAACCTATAATGATTCACTTCGTATATTATCTTGTCAATTGCACAATGTGACACCTTATAAGTAATTCCCTCGAGCCATGGGTCGTCTTTATATTTGAGGTGTTTTCTACAACGAATTCTTTCGGAATTCTCCTTAACTCTATCAATGTCATGGAGGAAATAATCATGCATGGCTTCGAAGACCGTAAAAAACTTACCATCACAACTATGAAGCTTCTTTTTCAATCGGTTGTAGGATGACTCCGTGGTACTTGTAGCTTGGTTATCAAAGTGCTTATATTGGTTTGTGAACGCCGCTTCAAAGTTCTCTTTGTGCGCATTCAACCAATGGTCCATCAAATATTTCACAATACTTGGATAATTTCTCCAATACAAGACTAACATACGAGCATTTTCTTTATAATATTCCTTGGTAATAGACCATGTCAAAGCTTCTCATTTTCTTTGGAAACTAGCCAATTTTAGTTTCGCCAACTTGTCATCCTCCTCGAATTTTTGTTTGGCCTTTTGTTGTCGATCTACCGGTAATTTATTTGTTCTCTCCATCTCGCTTTTCTTTATTGGCTGAATAGTCGGTTTGCACTTGATTTGAATATTGTTCCACAAGTGGAACGTGCAAAGAAGATTATGAGCATCCAGGAAGACCTTTGCTATTGTATTCATCAAAGCTTGTTCCTTGTCGGTGATAATCACCTTAGGGGTTGATATTGTTTGTAGATGTAGTAAGAAAAGGGTTTCAAACTCTCGAATTTGTGAAGATTGATTTTAGATTTAATAAACTAATTTTAAAATAGAAAATATACACGAAAGATGAAAATAATATTCACAAATACTGAGGTTATGGATTTCACCATTAACCAATTAAAATGATTCAATCTAATCAATATTCATGTAATTCTTTACGTTTAAAGTGATTCTAATATGTTGCAAAAGTAGATTTTCAAAGTAACAATTGTAAATCGAAAGCGTAGAACATCAAAAACCCTAGTCTAAGCATGATATATCAAAAGAAGTCACAACTGCTTAATAAAAATTTACAAAAATTAATTAAAATAGAATTGTACCATTTTATTTGGAACAATGGCTTCCTCCGTCGCCTCAGCAAAGGGGTTTAGCTCCTCATATTAATCAGTTGCTAAAAATAATGATTCATGGCTCAAAGTGTTTACAAATGATGAAAAGGGGAGAAAATAATGAAAAACAGGAAATTTGCAACGTTTATAAGCGTTACAGACTCAGTGTTAAAAAGGGAAATGTGTTTCACTGAAGATAAATGTTGCAAATGAAGATAAATGTTGCAAAGTTAAAAGCTTTAGAAACAGAATCTTCAACTTTTTGGCCACTGAAACTTCAACCTTTTAGCAACGATTTCTTCATCTTCTTTATCACGAGAATTTTTTCTGGATTTTGATTCTTTCGTTTCTGTCCTCTCCAGCCCCCCCCCTAATCTTCTCTTCGACTCCCTATTTATACTAGAGCCTCAAACAACCCCAAATCTCTTCTCATTAACTTCAAAAGATATTTTCAGTCTCGACCATATCTTTCTCTCTTTATGTTTCTGTGATTCTGTCTACTTCACAATACGAGAATAATTCTCGATAGATCCAACAAGATAGTTGTTATTACACAGATTATATATAAACCATCCCGAATTTTTTTTCTTCCTATCTTTAGTATTTCACGGGATTATTTCTTCAACCTGTTTTTTGGCAAGAATCGAATAATTGCACGATTCTCTTTGATTTTATGTGTTCATGTTGCGTACAAATTCCTCTCAAAGGGTAAGAGAATAATCGTCTTAAATCCGTGAATATCTGCACCAAATTTTTCTTTCAGGTTCATGCAAATAAAGAGAATAAAATTCCCACCTTTTTTTTATTCAAATTTGGAAGTTGGGTGCCTTTAGTATTTTTTCTACGTGCATTTATAACTTTTGAGCCAATTTTTCCCTATTTCTCCAAAAATACCTATAAACACAATAAAATCACAATATAAATACACAAATGAGTTCTAACAATATATAAATTGAAATCAAATAAGACACCAAAACGTGTCTATGAGGGGTATATCCTTCCACGTAGAATAATTTAACTTGTTCCAATGCCCACACATGGCTTTTTTTCGAGCTCGTCCCGCAAGAAGCAAAATGCAACACTAAAAAGGGACTTGGTAAAAGTTTACCCGATAAAATTCAAGACCGGGAGCTTATACTTGTTAGTTTTGTGCGTGCAATATATTAGAAGAACTTAATGGGAGCACCGTGCCAACTTTATAAACTCGGGATTCGCCAATAAAATATGTTTTATTTGTTTATCCTAATCTTCTTCATGGAATATCGTGTAGTTGTGCTTCTTCCCCAAATATATTAGTTGTTGCATTTGGTTCTTTTCCTCCCATTTCTCACTTTTTATCTTGGCTTTTGCGTTGTAGATGATCTCCAAAGTAGAAACATTTTGTGGGTTTCTTTGCTTCAAGTGGCCGATGATATCAATAGGTTTCATCCGTTTTTGGGTCATAGAATCTACGATCAAAATTTCTTCCTCGGTGAGCCATGCCGCATAAGGATGTGTTAGCAAACTCTCCCGTGGTAGGTGGTTGTGACGACCGCATACAACTTTATACAAAAACCACTTCTTTTCGATGTTGATTGCGAATTAAAGCTTGAAAGGGCATCCGGTTTTCTTAGTGAAACAAGTATTCTTCCTCTTCGTCTTTCCTACATATACGGTACCTTTCTTCGCATGACTTTTATGCAATCTACTACACTTGCAAACCATTTGGAAGCGAAGCTCATTAACTTGATTGTTACAAGCAATCACACATATCTTCAATTTGCCATGTTCTCTAGCCTATTGCTTTGTATCGTCTTTGTTTTTCCATGTCTACATGGTCCAAGAACACAAAGTTAGGAAAAAACAAGACTTCACATTATTGTCCAAAGGAATTAACAACATATATATTACGAATCTACCAAGTCATTCAAATAGTGATCGGTAGTATCTTCAGTTAGAATATCATTTGAAAGAGGCTGAGCAAATATTGGGTAAGGTACAAGCATGTGTTGAACCAAAAATATCAAAGCATTAGCTAATAAAACACAGGGAAAAGGAAATTTACGTTTAGGTTTAGAGCATCGAATCAAACCGTAGAGACAATTACGGTTGATTTTTATCTTCAAAACCAACCGTAAAAACAAATAAAAAACTACATAATTAATTATGGTTGGGAATCAAAATTATAAACCAACCGTAACTTTATTTACGTTTGGAAAGTTTTGGTCGAACCTAACCGTAACTGGTGCAATAAATACCCATGCACATAATGAGTTACGGTTGGTTTCGATGCTAAAAACCAAACCGTAAAAATGTTACGATCGGGTTTTCCCCTATTTTTGACCAGTTATGGTTAGGTGTTAATCGGAACCTAACTGTAAATATATATTACGATTGGTTTCGAGATGAAAAATCAACCGTAAACGTGTCTGAATCATTAAAAAACTCTTTTTTTTACTTACTTTAAGCAATTTTGAGCAATAAAGAGGACAAATGAGCTAAGTTAGAGGTATACCTGACTGCTCTCGGCCATTGAATCTTCACTTTGACGGATTATTTCTTCATTTGGTTGTGATTCAACATCACCATTTTGTGTTAAAAACTCTTTACCATCTAAGTAATCATCCATAGTTGGATCTCCATCAGTGGGTATGTAAAATTTTGTTTGTGTATCATATAATGATTCACCAACCTCAAAATTTGGTTGAGTGAATTAAAATCTAGGGTTTTTCAAAAATCTCCAAAAAGTTCTTTCTGTTATGAAATAAGTATTTGGTGGATTTACACCACACTTACACTCTTCATCTTTTCATGTCCTCTTCACCTCTTCATCTTCCCTACTATTTTGTAACCGCCACCACTAGTAGTAATGGGTAGTAATGGGTGCATGCCCTTAATTCCATTGTAAATACTCATCTTCTTCTCTCTATAAATAGAGAACATTTCTTTTGTAATGACACACCAAAAATAAGAATTCCTCTTTATTTTCCCTCTACTAACACGTTATCATACACGTAGCTCTAATCACTGAGTTAATTTTTTTTAAATTTTTAGTATCTTTCTTTTGATTCTTGTAATTTTTATTTCCAAAAGAATCTGTTTATGTTTGTTGGTTTGATTTTCTCATAATCAAAACAATCTTATACAAAGAATATGAATTTTTACAATTATCAAGCATAATATTAAGCAATTTATTTATATATATGAACCACGATTTCATAAAAAATAAAAAAGAAGATTTTTTTATTGGTATTTGTGTTGTTCTTATGATTACATCTAGATTTAATATTTCAAATCTGAACATATACTATATTTTTGTTAGTTATAACTTATAATAGTAGTGTATTTGTTCGTTTGAAATGACTGGTTTTCTTCACCGGTTAATAACACCCAATAAACACTCATAGTTGATTACATATTTTGTTCGTTCGGATTATGGTGATGGACAATCCATAATAAAAATAAATATTTTTATCATAAGTAGTACTAGTGGATAACTGAATTTTGTTGTTTGCATCCCATTTTAATGTTTCGTCGCCACACTATTTTTTCCATATGCATAAATCACGATATTAGTTAGGTCAGAATGTTACGGCTTGCGTTAAATCTATCATGCTAAATTAACAACATCTTCAACTAGCGGAATCTAATGAATGATTTTATCACGCAGTAATTAAACGATATGCGTAAATATTGATCAACTATTTTTGATTCATAATTTATTAATTAAAAATAAAAACATGATAAGGTGATCAATTTTTTCAAATAAAATTGATTTTCCTTTCTTCTCTAGTCCTTTTTATAGAGAAAATAAATAAATAAATCCATCAAAAGATGGTTTATAGTTTATATTTCTCTTATGAAATTGTAATCACCAAAAATTGATGTCATCGTAACTTGATTATTTTTACGGTAATTAATCACAAGCATGGTTCGTAAATCTACAAAAAAAAAATGGTTTTTTTATCCATTGGATAAAGAAAGATCATGTGATTTTTATTTGCAAGAAACCATCAATTCCCACAAAGTGGATTTTTCATATACGGTGATTAAAATGATATTTTTTTATCTTGTCGATACAATTTTGATAAATCATTCTCTCTGTCAAATCTATGAGATGAGATGTAAATAAATGGACATTCTAAATTATTTTTAAGCCAATATGGTTCTATTTCTTACAAGGAACCATTCATAACGAATATCGATTGGTTTTTATTCCCTACAAAAAAACCATCCACTAACCATACAATTTGGATTTTCTTTAAAAGAAAATATATATAATGATTCTTTTATACTCCTAAAAGAAACATACAAACCAATTGATATTGGTTTGTTCCATCATTTCTCTAAGATGAAAAATTAAGATTGGTGTTTCTTAAAATAGTGAATATGGTTTGATTTTTTTTTTTTTCCGTCGATGCACGAATCATAGGTTTAGAAAAAACCTTAACCATCAAATATAGTTTTATCTAATAATAAACCACTAGTTTCTATTCCTCTCATCAACCACTAAGTGGATATTTCTCTACAAAGAATAACGATGATGATTTCTTTATTTTTCTTAAAAAGAAACATATAAGCCAATTAGAGTTGCTTTTTCCCAGTCGATCCTAAAGGGATAAAATATCGTTATTATGGTATTCTCAATTGCAAACACCGATGAAACAAGGAATTGCAGGATTCTTGAGGGATATTTAACAAAAAAAATTTATTTTTTCCTACTGCTAATCTCCAAAATTGAGACCGTTCAAGTTTATGTTGAAATACGGTAGGACATAAAAGATCTATGGGTGCGCACCCATTTTTTTAAAACTAATATCATTAGTCCGTGTAGTGATTATATTGATCTTAATTTTCTTTTGATAAAGAAAGTGTCATAAATCATTATCTCATTGGCCTTTGAGGTCATGCAATTGTTGGATTTTTGTTTGCATATTTCAATGCTGTTGGTTTTAACATATAATTTATTTTTACTTTTTTGTTCCAAAAGTAGTCCATGGTTGATTATAAATATGTATGTCCATTAAGACTATATTTTTTTATGTCGAAAGACATATTTCATAATGAGTATATATCTCAAATTTATTGGATAATACTTTACGAAACTAAAAGTTTTCGTATATAAGATGAAAAAAAAAACCACCATGATCAGGGGGAGAGTATACACTACTAGAAGATATTGCGGGTTAATTAACTTATAAGTTATATCAATCTCTTTCCCAACATGATCAAATTGAAAAAGGATGTCATTAATAATAAGTGTGAAATATCTCATTTTGCTTTTATATAAGTGTTTGCCTCTTGAAAGACAAATCCAATCATATATAGAAACAAGTAGCATTTTAGAATAAGCTACAAATAGTGCTTCAATAGAGTCTATCAAAACAAGATCCACATTCTCATATTTTATGTCTCCTCACTGGAAGATGGGGAGATTACAATGCCCGCGGGCGCTGGTACCAGTAATCGACCGAAATTTTTCAATATATGCATACATTTGAGAATTATGTGGGATTATAGTAAGCTAATATGATTATCGATTATTCACAGTAGTTACTGAAATAATAAATGATGGTGGTTGTTAACCCCTCTACAGAGGAATATCGACATATGTGATTGGTTGGCATACAATCCAAATTAGATGGGTTAATCTCTCGATTAACGCAATTTTGGATGCAAGACTTAACACCTTAAAAACGCCAAGCTTATTAACTACATGTTGGTGTAGTCTTCATGCGTTATATGAGAAATATGATCGTCTAAAAAACGATTTGAGAGTTTCATTTTTTTTTCTTCTAAAACCCTAGGATTGGGTCAATAATATTTTATTCACCTTGTATGATGCATTTGACGTGGTAATCCTTGAAGGACTTGTATTGCATTTACACAAGAAATATGATCGGAGAACATATTCAAATTCGTAATCCATGGAGGATTCAAACTATACCCAGGTAGCCACCTGACTCGATTATGTCAGGTTTAACAATCATTTACGTGTTTTTAGAATTTTGGTACAAAGACAAAAATCCGTATTAGTTGATGATATCAACTTTATAGGTCTCTTGAAGAGTCCTTAAAAACACTAAAATCCACGCTTAGCATCATAAATTCTATAATTTCTTGATTTGCGCAATTAAGAATTATGCTAGCATAAAGCTTGTTTATTAGTTAGACTATACATTTTGTTGTGGTGCTTATTTTCTAAACTCATATATTTGAGTTAGCATCCACAAAGACGTCAAAAGTTGTACTCTTTTTCCTTCGTTTCTGGTTTTGTCACATGTGGTTTACCTGACAAAGTTTTAACGAGGAAACATCTCGCTGACGTTGAATTTTCATTCAAAATGTTGATATTTTGCTTTTTTTCCTTCGTCCAGATTTTGTCCCATCGGGTTTTACTGGAAAGGTTTTAGTGAGGCAATTTAATTCGACATTGTGGTCATCCAAGGGGGAGTTGTATATTTTCGTCTTAGTGGATGCCCACATTTGATTAGACCAAATCAACATAACCACCTCCTATGATTTTGGATTCCTTCTGAACCACATAAGGTTTAATCAAAAATGTTGTTTTTGTTTGTTTATGTATGATAATGTATTCGTATCTTGGCATTTTGATGAAGAAACTACATCAACTACTTCTGCAAATCATCTCCGAGAAGCTAACAATCCAAGACACAAGTCCTCAATGTACTGAAGAAGAACGCAGACATTGCAAGAGTATTACTCGGAGACAATACCACTTTTGTAACACCAAAGAAGACTTCATCAACTATCAGATTTTTTCAAGAAAGCATTGCAATCTTCTGCACTCAAGAAATTAGTTTCCTATTCAAATTGGATTGCATCAATTTGTAATCCAAGAATTTACTGAAGTACTCATCAGGGGGAGCGCCATCATCAAAGGTGAATTTTCTCGGACTTACCGCGTTGTACTCTTTTTCCTTCGTCAAGGTTTTGTCCAACTGGGTTTTCCTTGTCAAGGTTTTAACGAGGCAGCATATGCGTGTCCAAAACTACTCTGTATGTTTTGTACTCTTTTTCTTTCGCCTAAGTTTTTTCCATCGGGTTTTCCTAGCAAGGTTTTAACGAGACAATATTAAGTAGTGTGGTGTCATCCAAGGGGGAGTGTTATGAAATAAGTATCTGGTGGATTCACACCACACTTACATTCTTCATCTCCTCTTCACCTCTTCATCTCCCCCACTACTTTGTAACCACCACCAATAGTAGTAATGTGTGCATGCCCTTAATTCCATTATAAATGCTCATCTTCTTCTCCCTATAAATAGAAAGCATTTCCTTTGTAATGACACACCAAAAATAAGAATTCTTCTTTATTTTCCTTCTACTTTCTATGTCTCCTTTTAGTTTATAACACTTTTTTTTTCCTTCCTACCAAAACAAAACATATAAAAATCCGATTTGATTTTATTAAATATAAAATTGGTTTAGCTAATTAGATTAATTATTATTAACTACATACAAATAATTTAACTATTATAAATATGACAGATAAAGGGTCTTTAAAATTCATATTTAATGATCCTATGTTATCCTTATATGAAAAAACTTTCTATAAAAGTGCAAGCCCCAAGGGTTCTTAAAAAAAACAGGGACATCGTAAATACTTATTCTCAATAGGACGTGGGTTATAGGCCCAAAGGTGTCACTATCCAAGTACATTAAACCCAATAAAACAAATTTGACACAAAAATCCCATTGTAAACCAACTGTCCATATTACCCTTGCTTATAATACAACCCAAATCCATTAACAAAAACACGCCCGCGCACCCCATTAACCACGAAAAACTCTTCCATTTCCTCGTCTTCATCTTCATCATCTATTACCAACATTAGTCGACTCAGACATTGAAAAGATGAAAAGATAGAAATCATCATCAGTAACAATTTCATCATCAGTAGCTTCGTCTTCATCATCGTCGTCTTCATCTTCATCATCCCCGTCTTCATCTTCATCATCAATAACTTCATCATCCTCATCTGCATCATCTACAACTAGAATCAGAATCAAACCATTTTCAAAATATTGACGAAATGGTTGTTCATTATCATCAGTAACATTTTCAACCTAAAATAAAAACAAAATCATAGATCAAAATCAAAAATGTTTCATCATCTGTTAGGTTTAGGTTTCATCTGTTTCGAAATCAATCTTTCATACTTAGGTTCAAAGATAGAAAGTTTCAATTCCATTTGTTTTCACCCTTATTTATTTATGATTCAATTATGTTCAGTTTTGGTTTTATCGTTTTTTTTTCGTTCAATAAAATTTCAGATGAAAAAAAACGATGAAACCTTTTGGGGTTTCATAGTTTTTTCATCTATAGTAGATGAAACAAAACAAATGATGAAACCTTTTGGGGTTTCATAGTTTTTCTTTTTTCATTCAAATAAAATTACAGATGAAAACAAAATGATGAAAAAACTATGAAACCCCAAAAGGTTTCATAGTTTTCCTGACATTTCACCAACAAAAAACCCAAATTTTGACAATGATGATATATCATTATATTTTGTTGAAGATTTTCGGCGACGATGATATGGAGGTGTTGGTGATGTTTGTAGAGGATAAAAGGAGGAAGAAGAGGTGTTGTTGTTGGTGGATTTGGACATATAGTGGTGGAGGAGAAACAATAACGACGAGGAAGCGATAGGAAAGGAGGAGGTGTTGTTGGTGAAGGATACGAAGGTGTTGTTGTGGCGGAGGAGGTACTGTTGTTGCTGGTGATGGTGGCGGAGGAGGTATTGTTGTTGCTGGTGATGGTGGTGGAGAGGAGAAGAAGAAGAGAGGTGTTGGTGAAGGGTACGAAGGTGTTGTTGTGGCGGAGAAGGTACTATCGCTGCTGGTGATGGTGGCGGAGGAAGTATTGTTGTTGTTGGTGATGGTGGTGGGGAGATGAAGAAGAAAAAGAAAAAAATTAATGTACTTAGGTTATATATGGAAGGGTATCTCGGGTATATTGAAAATAATTAAAATCTTTCTTTTGATATAAAAGATAATATGGAAGGATTTTATGCATGATAAGTTTGTTCACCAAGGTTTTTTATACCAAGTTTTGTATTCTCAACAGTACTAATAAAAATCTCTCTTTTGGTCTTTCTCAGCTTCGATCATCAAAATCCAATTCGACTTTATCACCTCCAGCTCTTGCTGCTGTGAGCGAAATACAAACGAAACCCTAATTTCTTCTCACATTTTCATGTCCATCTTGCCCACACAATCTAATAGTTCTGTATCATCATCTGACAACCTTCGCGGAAACCCTAATTACCTAAACCATGGACTCTTTCAATCTTCACCACAGGAAGAATTGTACGAGGGGTTTCCCTCCGATAATCAGATCACTGGATCAGGATCTCAGTTTATCTCCAGTCACTCAACTTCTGGTAAACAAATTTCCTCAAAGTTATTGATTAGAGAGTTATTAGCCACTGTATATGTTAAATTTGGTGGATTTGTTTAAGTTTTTTTTATTGATTGAAGGGTTAATAGTCTACGTATATGAAAAAGTAAACAACTTTAGAACTTACACAAATTCTTGAGTCTGAAATTTGATTGATTAGGGTTAAAAGTTTTCTAGTTATTGGGGGTTTTCTTGTTTGATGAATCTATTTGATATGAATTTTTGGTTTTTCATAGTTTATGATTATCTTCCTAGCTGTAATTACCAAGATGTGATTAACCTGGTTTGTGTTTGCAGGTTCAGTTTCTGCAGTGCCGTCAAGTTCTGGAGGATCGTCCAAGAAGGTATATTCTTCTGCTATATACCTTATGAGTCGAGCTTTCGGTGTTCTTGATGATGTTCATAGTGTTATGTCTTTGATTTCTTCGGATTATGGAGTTACTTCAAACTTTTCTTCTTCTTCTTCTGATTAGGTGAGTGAAGCAAGGACACCAAATGGTAGAAAAAACTGGAATCGCCAAAACAGTGGCACCTCATGTCAGGCTGGTGTTGGAGGGATACCCCCCAATTCAGGTACACTTGTAGTATATTTACTAGCTTTTAGTTTTTTTAGTGTATTATTAGTGTCTGAACTTCTTCTTTTGCTGTGGCAGTTCTGTGCATTCAGCTCCAAGGAAACATCAGACAACGAATGGTAATCACTTGTTGAATTTTCAGTATGATCCGATTACCCGTTCTAAAACACGGATGACTCTACCAAGGAAGACCCAGAAGATAAAACCATACAACAAGGATTTGTTTATTCAGTCAAATTACAAATTTGTCCTGTTAGATTGTGGGAACAATGAACTTGAGTTGATGGATCCAGATAAGATGTTGCAGTGGGATAATGTAGTTTGCGTGAGATACTCTGCACCAGATCCGGTGCAGTGTCCTATTTGTCTGGAGAGTCCTTTGTGTCCACAAATTACCTCATGTGGTCATATATTCTGCTTCCCTTGTATTCTGCAATACTTGTTAATGGGCGAGGAAGATCGTAAATGTGAATCGTGGAAACAATGTCCTCTATGCTTTATGATGATATCTTCCAAGGATTTATACACTCTCAATATTGAAAGTGTCAAGCAACATTACGTTGGTGAAAATATGCAGTTTACACTTTTAAGTCGCGCAAAAGATTCATTATTTCCATCCCAGAAAAATCAACAAAATACTGACAGTGTACCTTTGTTCTGGTGCTGCTCTATGTGACTCTTTCTCCAAGTTCACTGTGGCATCATATGTCGAGTTATCAGTCAGAGAAGTAATGACAGAATTAGATGGTTGGCTGGCAAGGGCAGAATCGGGGCTCGTTGAGGATCTAGAGAAGCTTCCTTATGTTTGTGCGGCAATGGAACAACTAGACGAGAGGAAGAAATGCTGGAACGCAATGCTGACTGTGCACGATAAGCCAAATTCAAGAAATCCTGCTTTACCTTGTTCAAATGGCAAAGCCTATAAATATACTAACAAGACTAAAAGTCACGTGTTTTCTTCAACTGGAAGTGCTGATGCTGCTTATTTGGAAGAAGCAAGGCCTGCATCCTTATCTTCTTCTGCAAGTTATGAGTTTGAACCGAAATCCACAGATAAAGTGAATGGTAAAAAGCTGTATGAGGAAGATTGCTCGGTCCAAACTACTGATGCGTGCGAAACATCCGAAGTTGGAGAAAACGCGCTGTCTTCTTCATATGATGATGACAAATGTCTGCATAAGGACTCTGGTTATGTCAAGGAGAAGGAATCATATACTTTTTACCAAGCAATTGATGGGCAGCACCTCATTCTTCACCCATTAAACATGAAATGTCTTCTACATTACTATGGGAGCTATGATGCGCTTCCTTCGACAATTGGTGGTGAGATTTTGCATCTGGAGAGCGTCACACAGTCTGATGCTATGAGGAGGCGTTATTGCTATTTAAGTCATTTCTCCTTAACGACAACGTTTCAGCTCTGTGAGATTGATTTAAGTAAAATGTTACCTCTTGATGCAATGTTGCCATTTATGGATGAGATTAAAAAGCGTGAAATCAACGGAAGAGGCTTGCTCAAAAGGAGCATAGAGAGAAACTCAAAGCGGAAGCTGATGCATTGAAAGCCATGCCTGTACCTTTGAATTTTGGCTGGCATGCTACTTCTATGTTTTCCATGGACGATTTTGAAGGTAAGTGATTTTTTTTTTGGGTGAAATTATAAAATAGCAACTAGCGACCAGTGAAAACCGTGTCAGCTGCTTAATGTCAATTTAGTGTCGTGGATTGTTTCTTGCTTAATTTTCCATTCTCAAGATTTAGAGAATTTACCTGCTTAGTTCTAGAACTTCAATTTTTATAAATGGAGTCGTCATGTGAGGTAGAGTCCTCTCTTTTTGTAATTATCAGCCTGAGTGAGAGTCAGAACTGTATAAATACTAGGTTACTCGCTATCTGGCTACTTAGTGTGCAAGATTTTCTCTCTTCAACGTGTATTTTTTGTTCTCTCTTGGTTGTTCCAGTGACCGATTTCTGATATATGCCATTTAATGAAATATTTTCTTTTCCATCCATGTTTAGTGCTGGAAAGTTCCCCTGCATCATCAAGTCCTCCAGTAGTTGGTGAAAGGACACGATTCTCCGAAGTAACACGTTTGGGTTTCGCTGCTGGGATTGATTCTCCTTCTGTTACAACTGATACTTCAAGTGACATAGAAGCAAGAAATGAGATTGCTGTTCCAATGGTAGGCAACCATCACAGTCCCTGCATATATCACCATGATATCTATTGATTTATGTTTTTGATTGATCATCTCATTGTTCTATGAGTTAACCCTAGATGGTCTCTGAGTGGTCTAAATTTAATTTCCTTTGCAGGGCAAAGGAGCAATGTTACTTTGT
>JAJJMC010029998.1:143562-175758 GCA_023531435.1 Papaver californicum
CTGTTAGGCTTTCACATTTGGTACCCGTTGTCCAAGTGTTTGGTACCCGCTCTTTGTATAAGTGTTTTCAGGGCATTGGGTGACGCTTATTGTCTTACAGGTCCTGATATACTTGGTGGCTTTCTGCTTTATGAATATTCGTCATTGTTGATAATTCCACTGCCGCACTAATGATATCCTCATTTTCAAAATATAATACTCGTACCCGATTAAGAGTTCTTTAAATTGGCCGAAATTCACCGATTTAGTAAGTAATTAGGAGTGTACATTTGTAATTATTTTTCTTCTGAGGTTCTAGTAAAACCCCTAAATCTATTTCATTCAATATTTTGGAAACGAGGAATATTGGACTTCTTCTCGTCTCCGTCCTCACTTCTTCGGAAAATTAGGTATTACGATCAGAAAATTAGAAGAAATTGAGAATAGTATTGGTAATGTTTATATTTCACATTTTTTAAACCAGTATACAACACCAAAGCAGGATATAATGTAGTCCTGTTTGAAAGAAATGCAGGCATCGTTTTTCCTTGGTAGTAATAATTTGTATCTCATATTCTCATCTGGTCCTGTGTATAAATAAACGTTAGATAAGGGCGTTATAGGTTAATGGTACTTCCAATGTAGTTAATTTTGGATCTCGGTCTCGTCTTGGCCGGGACCTTGACACCTTGATAACAATATCTCGGGAAGATTATCGGTAAAATATCGGGAGTCCCAAATCTTATATCTAAATTTTATACATACGAATGTCAAGAATTAACTATATTTTTATTGATTTATTACCAAGAATCTTAACAACCATACTTTAAGAAGAGATCATATTAGTATCTTACAATTCTAAGTTCAAAGTTCCAAAAATCTAGATTAAACAACAAGCATATACCTTGAATATCGGACGAATCTCGACCGTATCGGGCGAATCTCGGCCGTATCGGCCGATACAACGATATTTGAAGATTCGTCGCGCTCTTGAAGCGATACCTTGAATATCAACTTTATCACGGCCGTAACGGCCGATATTGACCATGTAGGGTACTTCCTCCCCTCCCAACTCTATTCGTCGCAATTCTGAAACGAAATTTATACTGAACCGATGAGGAACTAATTATTAAGTCTAAAGACATGAGAAATGAAAACCCATATCAGAAAGTCTCTCTCATGAAAACTTTTGTTTATTAAATCTATCAACAAATTTCCTTAACTGTTATCTTCTTGTTCGTCTGGATTCTCTACAAGTTAGCTATAATTCATAGATTATTTACAATCCTTTATGCCATGCCGATCAAAATAGTTTATTACATTCAACCCATAACAAAGAACCAGTAAAATTACATTCATAATAGTGATCACACATACCAAGTTCTAACAATTAATTACAAGTTCCCAAATACCTTCTTCAACTTGATTCTCCTGAAACTTCTAAGAGATTCATATCCTAAACCCAAAAAAATTCCAACAGGAAAGTGTTTATCAAAAAATCAGAATTTATCCACAAAACCCCCAAAAGACTTACAAGTCTCAAACTGTAACTACTCTCATCAAAACTTTATCAACAAACTTTCAGAGAGAAAGTAAACCCGACCGAGAGAACAAAAAAAAAAAAAAATTACCAGCTATCTTCAACATCCAACAAAAAAGAGGGGAAGTAATTACCAAAGAGACTGGTATGTGATTTCTAGAATGTGCAGTCTCAAGCCTTATCAAAAGCATGAAACCCCTGATCTCTTTGATAAGCTAAGCAGGATTTCTAACCACTGCCATCGTAGCTGTCATACCCATCCTCCTCCTTATCGCTCTGGCTACTCTCACTTCTTGTTGAAGTAGCAGGTCCATAGTCTCTTGAATCTTTTCCTTCCGATGTATCCTCATCCTCATCAGTTTCAGCAACATCCTCATCCTCTATCTCCATTGGTTTTCCATTTGCATCAATTCCTTCAATTGTTTCTCCATCATAATCAATATTCATTCATTCCTTCATTGTTCTTGCAAATATTGGCGTATTTTCCTTCTCGGCCAAGTACCTTTCATATAAAGCATCTTCCTTTTTTTCTCTCTTTGCCTCCTTTCTTGTTCTGTCTCAGAATCACTTTCAGATCCTTCATCGTCATGTTCAATTTCATCTTTCTCGGACTCTTCAGAATCACTTTCAGTTGACTGCGTGTTTTCATCCTCCTATTTCTCTTTTCTCTTTTCTCTTTCGTGCATCTCGTGCCATTCTTTTATGCCTCCATAGAGAAAATTCTTCGGCATTCTCGGCTCTCACCCTCTCATGTTCAATTTTGTGATTGCGTCTGTCTAACTCCAACTGAATTCGTTCTTTCAAAATTTCAAGTTCTCTGGTTTCAAGTGACATTACAGCCCGCTTTGCATGTTAATAAACTCCTGAAAGTTCATTCTCATAAAGATTATTTCCATTTGGAGCAGTCATTGCTTAATTTGGTTGATATGAACTTTTTTCTTTCCTTTATGGGTTATTTTTCCACTAATTCTACAAATCTCTTTTTAACTCCCTTTTATAACTGCTTAATGGATGTCATTAATAGTCATTTAAGGAGGTGGGCGAAAAATCCCGTCCCTTGGCTATTCACGCCTATTCAATACCTTATTCCTTGTATCCAGACGCATCACTACTTCATGCAAACAACCGCCACTTTCCCAAGCCATTTCCACATTTTCAAGAATCATCACTATATTATGCATCCATCTTTTCATATTCTTAATTCAGATGTTTCATCCTTAATTCTGATCAGAACTGCCATTAAATGGTTGCAAGTTGGGTCACCTTATCTTTTGGTGAATTTATGGGCACTAATAAAATTCATTGATTCATTGCAGGTCCGGAGGAGGCAGCATTTGTCGAGAAACAACATTGTTAGTAGGGGTACGCTGGCAAGGTTGGTTTGTAAACACCTTATTACTCATCATTACCCCAATTCAATCACCACATCTCAAATTCCCTTCAAAATGGGTTTGACTTTCAGTCAACTCACTACTTACAATTCACCCCTATCTAGTATAAACATTTTAAACAATTGCCATTTCCTGGTTCAAATTTCTCTCTCCAAAATTTTGGCTCCCTTATCTCATTTTGAAAAATTTGGTGCCTTAATGGTCCTTGGCAGTTTCTACTTCATGGGCTTTTTCTTTTGGCTAGAAGAAAAATATAATTATTATGTCTCTCTGTAGACACCTGGAATATAAACAGTGTGTTTTATAATACTAGACAGAAGAAAAGAATCTGTTATATCAAGAGAAGAATCACGGGGCACAACTTGGGTTTTGAGCAGACTCACTATATCTGGGACCACATAGTTCACCAGAAAAGACAATCTGTTGCACAAATTCGGACATTTTATGCTTACGACAATGAGAACTCCCTTTTGAACATTCCTCTTATTAAGGTTGACTCACCCATTTTGAAAACTATTTGTTTTCTCATTAGCGTCCAGCTGCAAGGTTGCTTTCTGAACACATGTGCTCGCCAGATAGGGATTTGTCTTATCCTAATTCATGTATATAAGCTCATACCCACCACACATTCTACCAACACTGATCAGAAGCCCTCCATCAACCTCATTCTCTCTGTTTATATCCTGCTTGAAATTATGGAATAACCCCAAAATACCAATAACAAAGCTTCTTTTGAAGAAGATATTCAAAAACTCTCCTCTCAAATGGCTGAAAGACTCACGTTACCCACTAAACTTCCATCAACCCTCACTGAACAAATATTCATAGAAAAAACTCTTATCCTTTCATAGAATGACAATAATTGGAAATGGTGCATGATTGGATATGTTTGTAATGAAACTCTAGTTCCAACTGCATCTATTCGAAGCTACATTTTCTCTCAATGGCGTCTTATTCAAACTCCAACGGTAACTACTTTCAGTGGTCTGCATAATAAGGTGCTTATCATATTTCTTGTTGAGAGTGATTTTAACAAAGTTGAAGCTCAAAGACCTTGGTTTACTTGTGGGTATATGATAGTTTTGAGAGTTCTTCCTCCCACTGGTTGGCCAATAAACTGTCAAACCACCTTTTCTGATGAACTCATGTGGCTCATGCTTTGCAATATTCCAAATGAGTGTACAAAATTTGAATATCTAAAGAGGTTAGCATTCAAACTTGGAGAATTTGTTGATGCTAAAGATCCTTACGGAAACCATCCTCTGAAGAAAAATGTTAAAATTTGTGTTAGAATCTCGGTCCAAAAACCTCTTCCAACAGGTATTCCTCTTGTAACTAGAGGGAGAATTGAACCTTTTCTTATCAAATGTAGATACTTCATGGTCCCAAGATTTTCTGTACTTCATGTTTATCATTGACCACAAAGATGCAATTTTTTTTAAAGCTAAAGCTAAGATAAGGGTCCCCAATGGTGAAGGCAGTCACTCATATCAACTTTTAAATATTCTTTTCCAAGGGTTTCTCACTTAATGACCCCACAACTAATTGTTGTCTCCACTCACTCTACCTCAGATCCATCTCCTGATAATCTAACTAGAGTTCATGGTGATATTGTCATGGATACTCAAGAAGAATCTCTGCTTCGGGATACTATGAATAAAGGCAAAGTTGCTGCTATTGAGAACAACTCAAAGGAAACCGATGAAGATATTTTTAGGAAAAATCTAAACATGGGCCCATTTAACACTAGATCTGGTCCTTTGAAGATTTATGATATTGGCCCAGTTCAAGCCCATCACTCCCCAACTCCAGTGAAGGATCACACTGAAGAACAATTCCATCTGATTCAGCAAGCTGAATGGTCTTAATGGTATGGGTTCGACCAAGTCGGGACTGATTCAAACTACTACCTCGGCTAGGCGCATTAAAAATACAAATGTTTCGGCTATCCAATTCAACCACCAATTCTATCTAGAGAAGAAGTAGTGAATTTGACAGTTGAACATGATGCTCTCCAATCTTAAACGAAAAATCAACCCCATAGCAGATCTCAGAAAAAGAAGTAGAGCTTCTAATTAGAGTTTGTCATAAACGCGGACAGACTGAATATGTGGAAAAACAGGCTTATAGGACAAATGTTGTCCGTCCTAAAGTTTGTATACTTTCTGTGACTATTCCTTAAAGGACAGTTCCGTTAAATATTAACATCGGATTTCGTCCTAAAATAACTACTGACTATGAATGTCATATAGGTTTTAAGATTCAGACGGATTCAGCCCAATCTAATTCAGCTAATTAGTCAATTTCAACCTAATCAGGTTTTGCCGGGTCTGATTCAGCTGAGTCGATATGATTTTCTTTCCTTTTTTTAATTAATATTATTTTTAGATTATTAATACTTGTTGCACGCCAACATAAGGAATTTCATTAACAAATTCAAACCATTCTATTAAAATTAACTTGAATTCAATTACAACTAACATCTCAAATTCCAAACCACTTCATGTTCAAACCAACAAAGAAGAAGGAAAAAAAAATCAAAACAGTATGATTTAACTTTCATGTGCCTTAGTTACATATTGTTATGGCCATTCAATCAAAACAGTATCATATAACATCATATGGTGGAGCACAAATATTAACACGTCCAAGCGCAACTGCAATCTTCTTTAAATTCTCAAAGACGCATCCAGTCACTAAATCCTGTCCACAAGTAAAGAAAAATATTGTTTAAACATCACTGCTATATGCATGAGCAAGTATATATGAATACGGTGCAGTAAGTTAAATACAAGCATAATATACCTACAGGAGTGCAGAACTAATCAGTCAAATACAACCATAAGATAGGTTCTATCAAACCAACCAGAAAACTGTGAACAAACTATATTCAGTCTATAATAACAAGTGTCCATTTTTGGTCTAGGGTACAACTACAAAACCTTAGTTCAATAGGTCCACAATGACAAAATAAATTTAGTTCAGGCATCATTGGAAAAACAGTAAAGTTGGATAGTTGGATAGTAGAATACTTACTGTTAATGTTTTTACAAAAAAGTGTAATACATAAGAAAATTGTTTTGGGAAGTTAATAAATTTACCTGCTACACTAGAGGAGATATAGTCAATTGCTGGTAAGCCTAGTTTGGCTTCACAATAAATGATGAAACCTACACAAGTTTTAAAATTATTCATTGTTAATTAAGGATAATCTATAACACGTAAAAGTAAAAGAATAGGAAAACACAAACAGTAAAGAATCTCAATAAAAATTAGGCATATCATAATTGATCTCAGTGTTACGTGTTCTATTCTATTCCTCTACCAACCAAATCCAGTAGCTTGGAAAGAACTAGGAAGCCATCACTTCTGAAAGACTTAATGTTAGTGTGCCACTAAGCTATAATCCATTATTAATACAACAAATATAATTCCAAAAAATCTCTGTCAAGCTAAGACAAACACAAATAATTTAAGGACAAAAGCACATGCAAGATATGAAAACCAGACCCAAGAAAGAAAGAGCAAAATTTTTGTCATATTAACTAGTCTAGTTCTTTAGTTGTTAAAAACACAATGTTTTATGCCTAGCATATTTCTATAATTATTAGTCTGATGCCTTGTAACCCTGAGGTACTTTTAAGCTTGAAACTAAAATCCAGAACTAAGCACAATAGTGAATCTTATATGTCGTGGAAACATAAGTTCAAGTGGCAGAATTAACAGCAACAATCAACTTCAATTAAACACACTGCCAATTCTAAAGTACAACTGCTAATTTGTTTGATCCACTTCAATTGTAATCAAACTTTTAAACTAAACTCAAACTAACTTAATAATACAAACAAAATCACCCATCAACTGAACCTACCATAACGAGATAAATTAACAAACAAACAAAGTGACATTGCTGACACAATCAACAAGAATGCCAACACTAGACTTATCTTCAAAGTCCCAACCAGAAATTCATAGTGAAATTGTAATCAACGGATAATAACTAAACAAGAACAAGATTAAAAAAAAATAAATCCAAAACCTAAATAACACCAATCTGGCTAAGATAATCAATCCAACAAGCAAAAGGGAAAAATCCCATGAACTGAATTTACATAAATAAAGATGAAAGTCATATGTCGTACTATTTCTCCCAAACACCATAAACCATGAAATCAACACTTAGGAATACCGATAAAAATTAGGAATGCAAAGGAAAACCCTTAAAGAGAAAGAAGAAACATACCCGAACCTTAACCTTGAGATTGATGTGAGTTTCCCCACGTTGGGGTTCTTTTATTCTTCCTCGTTTGTAGTTGCTCCCAAAATACTGAAAACCCATATCCCAACATTCGAATCAGAAATAATAAGATGAAGAAGCTAATAGAAGAAATACGATTTTGAGTGTTTTTTTCTTGAAAAGGCTAAAATTGAATCCGTACTTCATAAAAAAATCAAGATAATATTTGCAAAATCACAAGAATCTTTAATGCTGACTTAGCGTCTTTTATCTTCTCCCCTTCGTTGTGGATTTCCTCACGTAATGATATGCGCAAACGAAAATCAGAAGAAGAATTAAGGAAGTTTATGGAAAACTTTCATTTTTGATAAACACCAAGGAGGAGAATACGGGGCACGTTACTTTCTCTCACTGTCTGTGATTTTAGTCTTGAGAAGTTTCTAGATCTAAATTTAGGCCATAGGATTATATTTATCAAAGGTCTAAAATGATTAATATAGTTCAAGGGTTTTAATTGGCTAACTTCTATAGATACGGATCCTAAAATATTTCCAACCCATTATATAAACCATCGGATTTCAATTATCAACGGCACAGGTATATGGTGAACGAGTTAATTAGATTTTAATCATGGAGGGAATTTTTATTTTTAGGTTAAAATTCTAAAGGCGTGTCTAGTTTTATTTTTAAAAACGGTTTTTGAAAAACATTTTCTAGTGTTTTTAAGACATATTATTTTTTTTATTTTTATTTTTATTCTCTAATAAATTTTAAAAAACTGTTTGATAGGACTGTTTTTAAAAACATATTTTTTAAAAATGAGTTATAAATAATTCAAAAATTAGTTAAAAGTCTTTTTTAAAATAATTTAAAATATGTTATAATCGTTAGTAATAAAAATTGGTTATCTTTCATGTATTAAAATTTGTTGTTGTGAATGAAGAAGTGTCCTGACGTGCGTAGTATCCATGTATTTTGAAATTGTACAACAAGTTATCATTTGAACCCTCTTTACCTCTAGACGGAAATATCTTTTGACTCGATGGGTATCTGTTTTTCCAGCAACTCCAACTGATTTTACTTCAACATTTTTCCTCTGTGTGGTCAAACGGCGTGTTGCACCCTATAAGATAAAGATGGATTTTTCAACATAATGAGTGCATGAAGTCATTAATCCATTACAAATGGATCAACCACAAATTTTAGCCTCTGACTCATATATGTGATACTCAATGATCATGAGGTACTTACAGCGGCAGAGGCATCTCGCCCGAGCTGTGCAAGTGAAAGGTCAAGGCCTTGTTGATTAGGCATGAAAATCCCGACACCAGGTTGCCTATTTGCGGAAACAGCAGTCCAGCTAGGAGATGGCTTCCACAAGCTTTGCTTAGTAACCTTGAAACCTTGTCAAAAGTAACATATATGTAATTCACCAGAACAAGGAGAGGTTTTAATCCTAAATATAGTTATGTTGTACGAAACTACTGATGTAGATGGTTATCTTTATTATAATCAGCACGGCATCTAAATGCAGCTGAAACTTAAATTCCGACTCAGCACACTGATACATGTAAGCTACAGAGGAAAAATAAAAACTTATTTGGCCCATTTATATTTCCAACTACATCAAGACCCCTCAAAAGAATATATGCAAGAAAAGTTAAAAAGTCCATCCCTGAGGAAACACGGGATTCAGCCAATTGTCTCGACCGTGGGATATCATTGAGAAATAGGAATCGGTGTTATCAAAGTCTTTCCTGCAATTATTTCTAGTATGAAATGAGTCAATCATCCACTTTGGTATCTTATTGAATAAAAACGGTGATATTGTTCCTCCATTGATCAAGAATTTCGATTTTTGAGAAGTATTACGATTATCCAAAAAGAAGGGTTTCAATTTATTCAAATGAACGATTTGAACACCTAGTTGAACCAAGATTATGACCAGCGTCTTCAGTTGAGTTTCTTGAACGCCGTCGGATCACTGAAGAAAAAACTATTATCCACCTCCTAATATCATCTCTGACAAACACCTCAATTCTAATCCAGGTAAAAACACCAGAACAACACCCATCCATTATCTAGGCACTCTACTTTTTCCAAATACACGTTCAAAAATAATTTCAAGTTGTTTATAATTGATGCTATTGCTACCCAACATTTACAGGACTAGTTCAATTAGCAGTCATCTATCAAACTAAAATCCTCAGGTGTGTTATCAATAGTGAAATACCCTAGATATAGAATCAAGAAGTCCTGCACTGATCCCATGCTTTGAAGTCTAAACTACATAAAAGTAACGAGATAAAAACACACCTTGTTTGTTGATGGAGAAGTTGGAACTTCTATATTCAATGAGCAACTTCTAGGAAAATCCTCATTCTCAATATCACTTATTGTTGTATGTATTAATGGCAAACACACATTGACTGCATCACTGAAATCACTTTCTTTACTCTCATCCTTCTTCCTAGCAAAATATTTAGAAAAAATGTTACTCCATATAGCAGATGAACAACATAGAATTCAAAATAACACCATTTAAAACTAAGAAGTATTAACTGACCAGTTCAATGAGATTGAAAGAGAAGGTACACCAGAGATCAAAGCCTCTCTAGCTCCCGCAACAGCGCCTGAGCAAAAACTGGTGAATATTCACAAAATACATTAGAAACGCTCTGATGGCAGTAAAATTCAGAGAAACAAAAGATGAAGGCAATGAAACTGATGCAGGGGCATAACAACCCATCAAAAACTCAGCATAATTATCCTTATAGAAGGAACAAATTTTACTTACATATGGTTACCACAATGTGATCCCTTGTTAATTCCACTAATCACCTAAAACATTAAAACATAACATGAATACATATCGTGTAGTTAGCCAAAACCTTATACCCATTTCAGCCGTCTATCATAAATGTATCTATCCATACCAAAGCATGCTTTGTCCATGAAAACAATGCTCCCGATAAAGCTAAAGAAACACAGTCGGCAAGAGTCCCTGACCATCAACAAAACAACCCCATCTCAATAACTGCACAAAATCTACAAAACTCAAATTAAAAACAACCAAAATGGGAACAATTTTTTTTACCAGCAACTTCATATGCGGTGCAACTAACACCACTAATCTCTGTAGACCTAACCATGATGGTCTCACAAATTGTCACTGCATGCCCCGAAACAGATCGATCCCTGCACCAAACACAAACCCACAAAAAAAAAAAACAATCATAACTCAACTTCAAAACACCCTTAAAACCTCAAATTGTAAAGAATAAAACACATCATAACATTCACATCATTTCGACTCAAAAGTCAAAGCAATGATTTTCACAGTTCTGATTTGAACCCAACTATCAAGTTCAGATTTTTAACAATTGTAACACCAAATCAGATCATTCTACAACAAACCCATATCTCAAAACTCAAAATAAAAATAAAATAAATTAAAATAGAAACTTACGATTGAGTAGCACAAACTTGAATTTTGTAAAGATTATCTTTCACTAGAGCCTGTACAAGATAAGTAAGTCCACAAGAATCAATCCCATCTCCATTAGTAACTAAAACAATTGGTTTTGATTCATCAATCTCAGAACTAGTAGTTGTAGTTTCTGAAGTAGAAGTGGGAGCAGCTTCATTTGCTTCTCTTCTCCATCTTCATTACCCCCTTTTCTGTTATTCAATACTTGTTGAAGATTTGAAACCAAACTAGGTGATAAGAAACTGTTCTTTATAGTCATCAATAAAAATCAAAACTTTAACAAAACCCAATCCTTGATTTTCACAGAAGAATCCAAAAATGATGAATGAATGGGGCAAATAAAAACCAAAGATAAGGACAGGTTACTAACGTAATTTATCGGATACGAAGTTTTTGGACTAGTATAAACCAGCTTTGGCCAGTATAGTGGTGGTCCCTCCAGAAATTCACGACACTTCTGAACCAGGTTATAACAACTTGTGCCCCCTATTACCAAGCTGGGTAATCTTCCACTCATGAATAAAAATACCCATCCAATCAACAATCATAGCCTGATCAATCCCTATGGGTGTTTCAATGAGCATGCTAGTAATTCTTCTGCTAACAATGGTGACTACAATCCTTCTCCTCAAGAGGCTGCTAATCATGACGGAATTGGAGCCCATAATTCTCTTCCAAGTGGTGACTCCGCTAGTACTCAACCCAATGGTAGTTTTGACTCTACCAATCAGGTAAACTTCTCAATTCTTTCTGCCATTTCTGATTCTGAGAATATGCTGCTTGATAATATCAACCAATTTCTGAATATGCTGGTGTGGAATGTGAGGGGTCTAGGAAAAAATACTGCCAATAAAGAACTTAATCTGTTGTTTAAGAACATCAATCCAGATATAGTGTTCATGTCGGAAACTAAAATGAAGAAAGATATTGCTGCTAGAAAATTAAAGAACATGGGATTTCCATGTGCTTTTAATGTTCCTTGTGTTGGTAGAAGTGAGGTTTTAGTTTTGACTTGGAAAAAAGAAATTGACTTAAATATCCTGTCTTTAAATTCAAGGGACATCCATGTCACGCCTAATGATATCATTTGTCATATTCACTTCATCTACGAGGAACCCAATAGTAAACTCAAGCATGATTTTTGGAGCAACCAATGTAACCTACCCCCTACCTCTCCTAGTGAACCAATTTTCATTGTAGGAGAATTTAATTCTCTTCTGGGTCCTGAAGATAAAAATATTGACTTAGAGGTCAATGCTGATGATGTTTACAATCTAAATTTTTTTGTGATGTGTTTTCTTTGTATGATCCTGGCTTTTCTGTTCCTAGGTTCACATGATCTAATATGAAATCTGGTGTTAATCTTATTCTTGAAAGGCTTGATAGATGTCTTATTAATCAAACTGTTGAATCTCTTTTCCCAAAATTTTATGTTAACAATATGCCTAAAGATTCTTCTGACCACTGCCCCATGCACATTGGATTTAACTTTGAAGGGATTAGCATGCCCAAACCTTTTCACTTCATGGCCATGTGGATTCAAGAACCAACCTTTCGGGATATTATAGCTAATTTTTGGACTATTAATGTTGTTAGGTCACCGGCCTACAAGTTAAGAGATAAACTAATAAACACAAAAAAAATCTGAAAGATTAGAACAATCTTCTTTTGGTAATATTCAAACTAATATATCTACCACCAGAGAAGATCTGACCAATATCCAAACTTCCAATGCCACTAATTCTAGTTCTATATCTCGTCTTAAAGCTAGGTTGGCTTATCTGTACAACCTTGAGAAATTATATTGGAAGGATAAATCTAGAGAAGTCTAGCTTTTTGAAGGAGACTGTAATACTCCCTATTTCCATAGAGTCACCTTATATAGGAGGAAAAGAAATGCTATTAGTTGGATTAAAGATTCTACTGGTACTACTCTAACTGATAGAGATAGCATAAGTAACTCCTTTGTTGGTTACTTCAAAGATCTTTATTCCTCTCATCCTCAACAATTCCATGATAAAATCTTGCAAACCCTCCCTGTTAAATTCTCTGATAAGGATAATCTGCATTCAACACCCCTTTGACTGCAGAGGAAATAAAAATTTTGTTCTCCAAATTGATGGAACCAAGGCCCCAGGTTCTGATGGTTTCACATGTCTTTTCTACCAGAAACACTGGGATATTGTGGGTGAAGTTGTGGTTGATATGACCCAAACTTACTTCAGAACTGGCCATATTACTAAAGTGTTTAATCACACCAACATAGCCTTGAATATAGACCTATAGGTTTATGCAATTTTATTTACAAGATTCTTTCCAAGACTCTGGCTAATAGACTAAAACCTTTTATGGATATCCTGATTTCTCAAAATCAGAGTGCCTTTGTCCCCAAAAGAAGTATCTCTGATAATATACTCCTTGCTCATGAGGTTGTTTACTTTGTTAACCATCATAAAGGGAAAGAAGGTATAGAAACTATCAAACTTGATATGTCCAAATCTTATGATAAGTTCGAGTGGTATTTTCTTAATAAAGTCCTCTCTAAAATGGGACTATCTGATCACTGGATAAATCTAATCCACCAATGCATTTCCACTGTATCTTATTCTGTCATCTTGAATAGTGTTCCTACTGGGCTCATTAAACTTGAAAGAGGTTTTCGTCAGGGAGACCCCTCTCTCCTTATCTATGTATTATTTGTTCTGAAGTGTTGACTGCTTATATTGATTCTCTAACTAGGGAGGGTCTCATTGATGATATTAGGATTTGTAAAAATGCTTCTCCTATTACCCACCTTTTGTTTGTCGATGACTCTCGTCTGTTTTTTAGAGCTATTGTTCAAGATTTCCAAACCGTTAAAGACTATTTGAATAAATATTGTCTTGTTTCTGGTCAAGAGGTTAACTTTGATAAATCTGATATTCTTTTTAGTCAGAAAATTCCTGAAAATTTGAGGAATCACTTTTCCTCTATCCTCGATATCCACAACAGTGATTTATGTGAGAAATACTTAGGTACTCCTATAGCCTTTAAAAAATCTAAGATCCAGACCCACATGGGAATTCTGTTGTCTGTGGATGCTAGGATTTCTTCATGGTATCATAAACTTCTATCTCAAGCTGCTAGAACTTCTCTGGTTAAACATGTTGGACATGCCATTCCTTTATACCATATGGGGGATTTTTTAATCCCCAAACATCTTTGCAAAAAGATAGACTCTCATTTTTGCAAGTTCTGGTGGGGAGAACCCTTGACCCTAATGATAGGAAATTGCATTTGTTAGGATGAGATACCTTCTGTTCTCCCAAAGCTGAAGGAGGCCTTAGTTTTAGAAAAACTGAATTAAATAATTTGGCTATGCTTGCTAGAAATGCTTGGAATTAATTGATAACCCTAATTGTCTTTTAAGTACTATCCTGAAAGCTAGATATTTTCCAAAAACTGAATTTCTAAATGCTAAATTCCCTAGTAACTGCTCTAGGACCTGAAGATGCTTACATACCATAAAAGAACTTATCAAACTTTTTATTCCCTGGACTGTTGAAGATGGTAAGTTCATTGATCCCTGGTGTCATAAGTGGATCCCAGGTATGGGATCTGCTAGAACTAATCCTTTAGTTCCAAGGATAAAAGTTTCTTATTTCATAAATCATGATACTAAAACCTGGAATGTTGCTCATTTCGACAATGCTTATGCTAAGAAGATTGTTTCTATCCCCTTAAGCCAATTATGTACTCCTTATAGAAGGGCTTGGGACATTTCTAAGAATGGAAGATTTACTTATAAATCTGCTTACTTGGCTCTCAGAGAAGCAAAACCCTCTGCAGGTAGCATTCTCTGGAAGTGTATTTGGAATTTAAGAGTTCCTCATCGTATTCAAATTTTCATCTGGAAGACTACTAGAAATGCAATCCCTACTAGAACCATTCTACAAACTAGCCTATGGTTGATATGGATTGTCCTTGGTGTACGGCTACCCATGAGTCTATTATGCATGTTTTGGTTCTTTTCCCATTTGCTAGTCATGTGTGGTCCTTATCTATCCTGCGTGCTAATACCTTTGCTTTTATTGATTGTTCTTTGCATGATTGGTTAAATTTCTGGCTTATCAATCCTAATTCTAGATTTCCTACAAAACTTCATAGTCTCTTTTCCACCATTCTTTGGTCCATTTGGAGCAGTAGAAATAACCTTATCTTCAATTTCAAAAAAGATCAATACTCTGTTGTTTTAGGAAGAGCTAAATCCATGCTTTTATTTGTCATCCCAAACCTTCAAATCTCCTCAACTGTTAGTATCATTAGTCTGGATAAGTGGATGACCCCACCTTTTGGCTGGGTCAAGTGTAACACTGATGAAGCCTTTGATGAATTTTCTTTGACTAATGGAGCAGGGTATGCGATAAGGGATCACCAGAGTAAAACCTCATTTTGTGCTTCTATCACCTTTGAAGTTGAATCAACAGAAGAATTTGAAGCCAACGCTATGTGGGATGTGCTAAAGAAAGCTGTGGAGCTAAAGCCGTCTCATGTTATAGTTGAAAGCGATACAAAGAACTTGATTGACCAATTTTCAGCTAGATGTTTTGATGGAAATCAGAGGACAAACGCTATTTTTAAAGATATTCAACATTTCTCTTCCCTTTTAGCTGTTTCTATCTTTCTTTTCAATCTCGGTCTTGTAATGAGGTAGCTCATAACTTGGACCAATTGGATAAAAACAACTCTACTACTATGTTTTGGTATGTGCCTCCAATTCGGTTACGACCAATTGTTGAGGCGGATCTTTAGCCTTTCTGAATGCCCTCGCTTATAAAAAAAACTAATTATTATTATGGAGGAAAAAGGATGGTGATGTCATCATGTTTGTGGAATTTTCAAACCCCACTGCAAGCCCAAAACACTATATTTGTCACATATTCCTTCTGTCTCTAGAAAAGAGATATTATGATCTTTTTTAGTCTATTTTTAGGCTTAAATGAAAAATCAATACTCCCTTCATCTTAAATTATAAGTCCGGTTTGAAAAGATTTTAAGAAAAACATAAAAATTTATAAAACTGCCCATAATAAATGTTAAATTAGAGAACTAGTCATTTCTATCCCAAAGTTGTGAGCCGATATATATTTGTGAACCGTTCTTTTGAACTATTAAAACTGCCTTCCCCGTCTAAAGTTAACAGTCAAAGTTGTTAGATAAGTGGGACCTAGCTGAGCTGTCAATTGAAAGGGAAGGTGTTAATATCTTGAAAACAAAAAAGATGCATATAACCTTTCTTTTCTGTTTTAATTCCATCGAATAGGTTAGGATCAGATGAAAGATTTCGTTGTTTAAAACACGGTTTGAGAATATTATAATTCACGGTTTCTCTCTCACCTCTCTTTCTCGTTCTCGATTCGTTATAAAACACTCCCTTCCCTCACCTTATTCTTCGAATTGAATAACAATTGATGATTTTCTGCAAAGTGGGTTTTCATTTTGTTGTTATTAGGGTTGAGATTTTCGAATTGAGTGTTGGTGTAGTATGGGAATTCTGAGATTTCTGAAGTGTGTTTCGTAAGAGAGTTTTGTTGTTTGGGTTGCGCGAAATTTTGGAGAAGCTATCAGAGAATTTGTTTTCACAGTTATATCTCTAATACGCATGCTTACAATCTGTCTGACAAAATTACTCTTAGTTTTTCTCTCAGTTGATTTTTGGTTAACTTGTGTTTCAGATGGAGGTTGAATTTTTAATGAGATTGTTTGAAAGAGGGTTAGAAGATGAATTGGAGAATTTTGTAAGGTATTAGTTGCTATCTTAGTTCATGGAACATGTGTTTGGTTTCAAAAGTTTGAGAATCTAACTTTTATTGTCATGGAAAACTTATATTATTTTTTTTGTTATTTGAATTCGAGTGACTTTTAAAGTTTGTATGATGATCTTTGTAGATTGAACGCAAAGATTTTATTGATTCCTAATTTCTGGGTTGTATAGCTTTTGTTTTGCTACTAGTTTAGTTAGTTCACTATTTTTTGAACTAAATGAGCGGCTTACTGAATCATAATATGAATTGTTTGAACTGCTTCGTAATTTAGGCATCTTATGCACTTAGTTCCCCCAACATCCTTGTATTTTTTTTAGCCATGTGTTTCATGCTTTGAGGTTTTAGTAGCTTTCAATGGTATCTGTCAAATGTTTGTAGGACAACTGGTCTTGCGTATTTGAAACTGTTTTCCCCCTTCACATAGCAACATTGATTTTGAGTAAGACCCTGAGTGGTGCAACACCAAGGAATGAGATTGTGGTGAATGATGGTAACAGTGATATAGAGTAGTCGTAATGTTTTTCGCAATATTAGGTAATCTTTTGATATGTTGTCTTTTCAATGGTTTAACTGTGTTATGCAACACCATGTTTGGAAATATATTATATTTGAATATACTGTCGTCTGTTTTCATTGCTTGCTTTGGCTTATTTTCCAGGTTGATTGCTTCCATGCACAGCGAATGAGCAAGCCTCCATTCGTACGTGCCTTATGCAGTTTTGTCAAGCAAGGGCTTTCTTCAATTGTATGTATCTCCCCGCTTCGTGCGGTAAGATCAACATCTCTCCGCTTCGTTATTCTTCTGAAAATGTCCCTGAAGTCTATCTTCTTCTCGCCTAAGGTACTAATCATCAGAAATCCCTAAATCCTCAAATCTCATATTTCTAGAAGGAGAATGAAGCATTGAATTAAGGTAAGATTTTGATTTTTGTTCGTTTATTGAGTACTTATTGTTCTTGTGGGTAAATTGAAGTGTTTTTTTTTTTGGAATGATTTAGTTATATATTATAGCATGTATATCGAAATGTATGGCTGTTTGCAGTTTGATTTCATCCGTTAGTCGATACTTTAGATACCATCATCAAGAACAACACATTTGTTAGTCGGTGATTCACTTCATGCATCTACTGGTTGCAACAAAACAGTGTCGAACATTTGTTGAAGTTTTTTTCTTGGTTACTTAACAGGTTCTTAGTTTTGAGAGGTTTACATGTCATGGACAAACACATCTTCGAAACTCTACTTGTCACCAAATAGTCAGTAGCAGACGGGAATGAAGTTGACAAAGTAGCTGAGAAGCATCAAGGGGTTGGGATTGCTTCAGGTAGTGTTGATGAAGCTTTTCTACTAACTTCTAAAGGTAATATGTGTCTTTTAATTTAACGGGGTTCTTAGTTTTTATCACGATCAATTAGATTTTAGAGTTGTTGATGAGGTGTGCATGTGATTTGTAGAGGGAACTTGAACATGAAAAGAAGAAATAAAACGTCTTCTGGGTGCAAAGGTTAAGAAGAAGGTAAGGGTCTTTTGTTTTGTAGAAGTTTATTTTGATTAATACATTAGGGAGCATTTTTTGTTGGTATGTTGTTTGGTTTCAATTCGATTTCATTAAGCATATGCGGATCTTTCAAAATTGCTATCAGTTAAAGGTTAAAATGTTTTATCTCATTTAGCAACATGGACTTGTTTTTGCAAGAAGAAAAATGACAGTCTTGCCAAAAGTAGCACGAACTCTTGATATATCTGCTCAGATGCTATTATGAGTCCAGTTACTAACTCTAATGGATACCCTTCCATAGACAAACTCTTTCAAACCCGTTTGGATCCTTGGAAAACCTATTAAAATTCTTGATACCAAGTTTTCTTATATAATTTGTTTTCATTGAGGTCCGATACCATTACTTAAGCATTTCTTTGCTAATTAGGTATGAACTTTTGGTGTGTTCTTCAGTTGTGATAGTATATAGGCCTGCAATGACTCGTCTATCTAATCCAGTACCCCTTTGGCATATGGATTTGACCTTTTACTATACCTGGTTGTGATCACTCTACTAATAAGAGGAGACGATGTAGAATTAGTTCTAAACCTTCACAACATTTGTTGGGATTCCCTAAAAGTGGTTCCTTGAGATGCCTTTAAGGTTCTTTTGGAATTTATTGTTGTTGTTTTCTCTTTGTGCTCTTTATATGTTGAACTAGTATTAGTAGTGTATTCGTGCTTGGTGTTTCGGCTTGATGGGATTGTTGTGTAACATAAATCAACTGTTTAGACTTAGCCGAGAAGCAATGAGCATTATACTGTAGTTCTCTAGGTCAAATCATAGTTTCCCCTGGGCTAAATTGATTATAGTAGATCCATAGACACTAAAACATGCATACCTGGCACGCTTATGGACTAAAATTTTTACTTGTGTTTTAGGAATGATTAGTTATGGAGAAGACTCAAGTTGTAGGAAGTTATCCACCTAAAGAAGAGGACTAGATCCTAAGCTGATAGACACACTTTTCAAGCCCAATCATCACAAGCTGATAATGCAAGTGAATGTATGCCTGTAACTAAAAAGCCAAGAAAAGCTATGACTAACCATAATGTGTTTTGAATGGAGAGGGATTTACTTAGAACTAGTTTGGAATAAGTTGTTTTTTGTTTGCTTTTACTTTACAAGCTAGACCTACAAGACTTCTTGCATTAGTTATGTTTTATTTTAGTTTCTATCAAGACTAATGGGGTTAAGGTATTATCTCCCAGATCTATGATGTTTGGATGCTTTTGAGTATTGGATATTTGATTTCATATAAATTATAATCAATAAATTGTAGTGTTTATATCATTAACTACAACACAATAGCGATTTTAAAGCTTGCTCCTTCCAATATTTTTGTCCTACTTTGTTTTTATAATTTTAGGGTTATTATATCTACATTTTTACAAGTGAAGAAGACAGAGATTGGAAGATGAAATATTTATCTTGAACTTGGATGTATCAGATTGCGACAAGTGGAACTTAACTATTGTAGTTAGTTTAACTTATTCAAGTTAATAATTTAGCTGAAGGGTATATAAGTCATCTCATGTCATTATTAAATTACCACATGTTAGTTAACAACAATTAATTTGTAGCTGGATGAAAATTTTGTAACGGGACTGATTTATAAGTTTCTAAAAAAACGGGATTATTACGGGATTAAACAACTTTAGAAAATGGGATATATATGTAAATAACTCGTTAAATTGTTACTATAGTTAAAATTAAACACGTTTTGTGTGTAATAATATTATATATTTGATAATTCTTTATTTTTGGTATATAAAAATATATTTATATATTTATATTTGGAGGACATTAATTTCACGTTTTAATAATTTTTTTAAAAAGGGAAAGAAAATAAACATGAAAGATATTAAATAAATTTGTTTTTTATTTCTGGAGATATTATTTAATTTTTAGAATTGTGTAAATTTGCTAGATGGTCCAAAAAACCCGGATCGTGTTAACTATTAGTTCACCCGGAAAACCCACTTTAAGCATAAGTTCAAAAACCATTTGAAAACTCCCAATTACAATTCTGCCATCACGTGTATTGACCCCACGTCCTCCAATTCCTCCACCTCCTACACTACTCGGATCCTTAATGGAAAAAATAGTTTCATTTACTCCTACACTACTCGGATTCTAAAAGTTGTTAACCCTGTTAGAGAAACAACTTCTCTCTCTGTGTTTTCCATTAAAACGAAAAAATCTAAACGAAAATACAAAAAAATAGATTCGTATACCGAAAATTCAACACCAAAAACGGAATTAAACACAAAAAATTCACCAACAAAAACAGATCTAAAATACCAAAAACTCATCAACGAAAAAAGAAATCAAAATCAAAATCAAAAACATAGCTTTTTTCATATCATGCTCCTTCACCAAAACTGAAGAAATCAATTAGTAGAAGAAGAAAATAGTATTCCTGCACCACCAACAAAAGAGAAGAAGAAAAGAAGTATTAGAAGAACAAAAGAAGAAGATCTCTATTAATCGTCAAAAACAGTACATATTGATCATTTAGTACATATTGGTATGTACTGAACGAAAATAGGTATTGAAGGAAAAAAATGTATGATCTCACAGTACATATTGATCCAACAGTACATATTGATATATATTGAAGGAAAATATGTACCGAAGGAAATAGAGTAGATGATCCAACAGTACATATTGATCAAACTGTATATATTGATACGTACTAAAGAAAATATGTACTGAAGGAAAAAGTATATGATCCCACAATACATATTTTCCTTCGTACATATTGATATGCACCGAAGGAAAGTATGTACCAAAGAAAAAAAAGTATAATCCCACAGTACATATTGAAAATAACAACCTTTATTCAAAAAAATAAAATTAGCACTAACCCGAAATAAAAAAGAGGAGTAATCATCACTTTAATCGACTAAATCATATCGTTTGAATAGACAACCTTCATCTTCCAACATTGAATATCAAATCAAGATGAAGAAGATTAAAAAGTTTAAACAAAACTAAAAAAATGATGAATTTGTATCTTCTTCTTCTCAATATTTTGTATATTCTCGAATCTTCTTCTTCTTCACAAAAATCGTTTTCTTCTCCTTCTTACAGATCTGAAATTGAAAACTAGGTCTAAGAAAATCAAAAGTTGTTTGCTTCAGAGTAATTGTATATGAATATGAAGATTACGTCTCGTAATCTAGAATCAGTTTGAAGACCTAAAACACATATAGAGATCGATCAAAAATCTAAGAAGATAACTCACTGTTTCTCTCTCTGTTTATAACGAAGGTTGTAGACAAAAGGATAATTTTGGTATTTATAGAAACGTATTATTAAGACCCACACGTGAGTTGGACGAGCGACTCACAAAATCAGTCCAAAAACTTGTTTTTGAACTAGGGGTTAAACCGGGTTAGATGGATGGATTAGGGGGTATACGAGTCTTGAATCTAGGATAAACTAGTAATTCCTAGTATGTATATATCTTTTGAGTCTATAATTATAAAAGAAATAAGGGTATATTTGATAGTTTAATTAAAAAATATGGCTATAAACAGAAGCTGATAACTACTTTAAGACAGATAAAAATAGAATAGAGGACTAATAAAAAAGACGGAGGGAGTAGTATTTAAAAATGATAGTATCTCTTTTCTAGTGATGAGGTAGTATTAGCGTTCCACCAGTCTGAAAGAAGTGAAACGCCCTACAATATTTATCTTGAATTGTGATGTTTGGGCCATCAACAAGACTGCTGATAAAACTTGTAGTCCTAAGAGCAACTCCAGTGGGCATTGGCATTTTAGCCAATATGCCAATCCACGTGGCTTGGCAAACTCGATTTTGGACAGTGGGAGAATTGGCAAATTAACAAAATGGATCCAATTTTTGTATAAACAAATATTTCTTATAATTGATGGGTCCTTTAAACAAATAATATTTTATTTAGGTGGTATCGACTTCCATTTTAAAATTAATATATATATGAAATAAATTAAAATTACTAACTTAACTGTATTTTAAATAAAAAAATATTTCACTCGATCTATGTTGAGCCGATCGGTTTAACAAGGGTGTTCAGTGTATGAAGAGTCGAACGGCTTAACATGATTCGATCGTCTCAAATGGGCAAACTTCCACTAACGCCTCAATGGGCAAACTTTCACAAATGCCCATTTGTCAATCCAATTTTTAAGTTTGCCAATCCCATTGTGGGATGAGAATTAGCAAATTAGTCAAAATATCCATCCCACTGGAGTTGATCTGTTGAAATATCAGCTGGTTCAGATTCTCACTGGTAATGATCAAGAAATATGACTTGAAAGTTTGCTTATTTGGCCATGATCCAAGGTGAAAACCGGAGCATATTTAAAAGAGTAGCAAGGGATCTCTGTTACTAGATCCTTTGGCGGTGTGCCAACACGCAATATCTAAGAAAACTCAAAGAGACAGTCGACACTGAAACATAGGAACTTATAAATTTCAAACCCGGTGACGTTGGGGATTTGAATATTGATGCAAACCAGATGCCTCACTCTTATGCTATGTAAAACAAAATTTTCATTATGAACTCAAAGTAGAGAGGGAATGATGTTGACACAGCACCCTGTTTATGAACAAGAAATCGCATGGGTAGATAAAACTTGCCTCTGATTGCTTGCGAAAGAAAAACAATCTCAAAATTATCGCATTTTGAACATTTCTAGAAAAAGTTAGGTTCGGACAATTTATGAGGAGTTAGAGGTGGTAAAGAGGACACATTTGAATTTATAAACACCCAGAATTGCATTTGACAAAATGAACAAGTCTAGAGAAGGCTATACTTTTGCTTACTTCTCACATTCATATTTGTTCTTGTCAAACAGTACGTTTAGTTGAGTAATTGACAAAAAATCATGCAGAAATGAGTAGACATCACTATGTTATAATCTTCTTTGGAATTCAAAAGCTTTACTGATTATCTTGAAGTTGGAAATTACTTAAATAGCTTAAGTTAGTAACAAAACAAAAGACTTCAACTTCCTTCTTATATAATTCATGTTCTCCAAAAACTTGCTAGCAAATTAAACTAAAATTAAATGACTAAAGCTCCCCGTTTTCTTCTTTTTTTTCATTGTGGAAGTTAAAGTATGGTAATTTGATATTTACCTAGTTGGCGGAAATGGCAGGCAATGCATCAGGTTCTAGGTGCCAAGAGCCGTCAGGAATACCGTGATTTTCAATACCTGGAACAGTGAAAGCTGGTACCTGATGAGAGAAGCTGAGCAACTCCTTGATGGAAACTGTTCGAGTCAATTCAAAGCCATCATAGAGTTGCCTATGAAAAAACGTTTTACGACCGTTAACTTCTACTAAGCTGGCTATCCTCATCTCCGCTTCCTCTGAACAACCAGAAAGGATTTCAACAAATCGATACTGGCAATTAATGAGATTAGAACGGTTCCATTTGCTGTTCCAATTTTTATACATCGCCCATATCTCACCTTCCTTTGGGTAAATTCTGTGAATATATCTGTTACGGTTAGAGCTGCTGTCGCACTTCATTAAATGTGAAAACCTTGATACTTCCAAATTGAGTGTGACTCCACCAGTTCTGAATGACCCGCATGGTAAAGGTAGACTTTGCTCAACCCAATTCATTTCATCGACAAGCTTAGGTTGGGGCTCCAAAAATGTAACACAAACTTCACCACCTGAATTTACACCGTGTACAATGACATATCGCCGAGTTATGGCATCAGGACCATCATATATTGCCCATATTTGACCTGAAGAAAAAGCCTCTGCTGGCCATTTAGGCTTCAAAGTTGTAGGCTTCGGCCCTGAAGATATAGGAGGAGATCTAGAAATTGGGTGCTTAGTGCCAGAAGCATCACTGGATCTCCCTTCTAAAGGTAGTTTTGCTGCAATTGTTTCCACAACTACATCCTCTGGAATTGAAAATGGGTCGAGTTCGAACACCATACCTGAAAATGAACCCCTCTTTTCTCCTGCGAACCTAAATGCTGGGATATTATGAGAAAATATAAACGATTTGGGAGCACTAATTTGATAAGAGAAGTCACTCCCTTGAATCTCCTGTCTTCGGAAAATTCTTGTAAACCCTGCCACCTTTACTAAAGGTGCAACCTTAACACCAGCTTGTTTTGAGTAACCAGTGAGAATTTCTACAAGCTGGAATTTGCATCCTTTTCTTGTTTTAGGATCATTGCACCAATCAAATGGTTTCCAATCCTTAATACAGTGTCCATACTTCCCCTTCTTGTGGATAAAGTTCATACAATTCATTTGTTAAAATTTTAAATGAAGAGACAAAATGCGAGAAAACAGGGCGTCCGCCAACCATCATATTGCATTTATCTATATTAAACTTTTCCTGCATAAAGTACCCACAGCAAATAGGCAAACCCGCCTCATGCCATTTTTTTTCATCTACGTTAAGGGGAGCAGGTCTCAGCCACCTAACATACTGTTGAACCATCCAGTCAACAGAATTCTGAATACAGTCAGAACAATAATCCAGCCGTCTATGCCGCCTCATAATACCCATATATATTGTATTAGGGTTTCTCTATCTCTAGTATTAGGGTTTTTCCTGTATTAGGGTTTCTCTATCTCCTGTATTAGGTTAACTCATTTCTATATAAGTTAACCATTCTATGTTTTCTAATCATCAAGAAAAATAAGAAAGCATCAATAAGATCTCTGTTTCTACTTGGTATCAGAAGTCTCAAAAGATCCAAAAACCACGCCACAATGGCTGTAAACACAACAATGCTTCAAAACCTTCACATCAATCATATTATCAACATCAAACTCACAGAAACAAATTATCTTCTATGGAAAACTCAATTCAAACCCATGTTGAAAGGTTATAACCTATCAGGTTATGTTGATGGAAGCTTTATAAAACCACCAAAACACCTACCAAACCAAACTGAGGTAAACCCTGAGTTTATCAAATATGAAGAACAAGACAACATCCTCTTAGGATAGCTTCTTTCATCCCTAACAGAGGGAGTTATGACTGGTGTTGTTGGTCTCAACACATCTCAAGAAGTCTGGGAAGCACTTGAAGAACGTTTTTCTCCACACAACCAGGCTCATCAGATGCATCTAAAGAGAGAATTACATAATCTGCGTAAAGGTAACCTTTCTATTCATGATTATATATCCAAAGAAAAATTTTTGTTTAATTCTTTACCCGCATCTGGAGTATCAATTACAGAAGAAGATAAGAAACATTCAATCATGAATGGGTTGAATCAAGCTTATGATGCAATAGTAACCTCTCTAAGTACTATTGACAACCTAAGCATGAAAACAATGCTTGCACATCTCCTGACATATGATATGCGTCTGGAGCAACAACTGGCCACTCTACAAGAACCCATGGCCAATGTTGTGTCACATAGAAACGGCCGGAACCAATCACGGCCTCCACAAAGAAGAAATTTCAATTCAAATCGTCGGGCTCAGAACAACAACAATACTTCACGGAGATACGAATCAACAGAAGGACTGTGTCAAATTTGTAAAAGCCATGACACATTCCAATCAGGTGCTGGTTCAGGTACAAAGAGGACCGTCCAAACCAACAACCCAACAAGCAAGCATACATAGCACTACCTGAAAGAAACTTGAATGAAGACTGGGTTACAGATACAGGTGCTACTCATCATATAACTGCAGACATGAATAATCTTCGCATTCAACATGAATATGATGGAACTGAATCCGTTCATGTGGGCAGTGGTAACGCTCTTCCCATCTCAAACATTGGTAAAGGTTTCTTCACTCATAATAATAGAGAGTTCTATCTTAATAGAGTGCTTCATGTCCCTTATATTAAAGCTAATTTATTGTCAGTATCAAAATTCTATGCTGATAATCATATGTGCTTTATTTTCCATTCAACTCACTTTCTGGTATAGGACTTGCACACCGGGAGAACTCTTCTGCGAGGCAAGAATAAGAATGGACTCTATGTGCTCGACAACATCCAACAATCAACACCAACTGCCTACGTTTCTTCTTCAATACCCATTTGGCACCAGCGCCTGGGGCATCCAATGTTGCGTACAATGTCTAGAGTTATCAACAATTACTCTGTACCTGTCACCAATAAGGCTTTTCAATTTTGTGAGTCATGTCCTGTTAGCAAAAGTTGCAAACTTCCCTTCTCTGTCAGTAATACAGTAATAAGCAAACCATTAAGTCTACTTGTTTCTGATCTCTGGGTCTCTCCAACTTTATCTAGAAATGGTTTTAAATACTATCTTCTGTTGATGGATGCTTATTCTCATTATACCTGGATCTACCCTTTAGTCCGGAAATCTGATGCTTTGAGTGTCTTTGTTAAGTTCAAAAAACAAATAAAAAACCAACTTAACACAACTATAAAGGTGTTTCAATCAGAAAAAGGTGGAGAATACATAAAGTTCATTAATCTTTTGAATAGCACAGGTGTCATTCATCGTTTTTCTTGTCCACACACATCACCACAGAATGGCTTAGCTGAACAACGAATTAGACATATTACAGAATCCGGGCTTTCTCTATTATTTCACGCATCGATGCCTACTTCTTACTGGTCTGATGCTTTTACCACTGCTTGTTATCTAATCAACAGATGTCCAGCTACTCATACTCAAATTAAACACCTTTAGAACTATTGTTTCAGAAGAAACCTGATTTTTCCTTCCTAAAGGTGTTCGGTTGCCTTTGTTTTTCAAGTCTAAGGTCATATAACTCCAACAAACTGCAACCGAGATCTCTTCCATGTGTGTTCATTGGCTATAATAGTGCCCATAAAGGTTACATGTGCTTCCACTTACCAACAAAGCGACTATACATATCTCGCCATGTCAGATTTGAAGAGAGTTCATTCCCTTTCGAAGCCAAGCAGAAGGTTCAACCTGTGCAATCCATACCAGAGGTAAGTTCTACTCCAAAACCTTTCTCTTATTGTCGTGACTTTACACCGGCAAGATCCACTGGTTCCCAACAGCTTCCAAATAGCACAACAAATAACTCCGGTCTACAGCACCATCAAGTTCCTGTTGCTACAAGACCATCAGAAATGTTGCTACAGGACCATCCAGTTCAAACATCACCTATAAGAGCGTCAAGAGCTCCAACTGCACCTGTAATTCAGTATCGCAGACGTTACAGAACAACAACAACACCTCACCTGGTTGCTAACGCTCAGCAGCAACAGCAGCAGCAACAACAGCGCACCAGCAGCAGCAACAACAACACAACAACAACAACAGCGCACAGCACCAGCACCAGCAGAAGCAACACAGCAGCAACAACAACGCACCAGCACCAGCAACAACAACAGCAACGGCAACACTGCAGCAACAACAACAACAACATCAACACAGCAGCATCAACAACAACAGCAGCAGCAACAACGCTTCAGCAACTGCATCAGTTGCTGATTCCATTCAACAACCAACCTGCGATAATACTCCTGAAGCAACATCAGCAAGTTCAGTTGCGCCTGCTTCACCACAAAAGCAAGCTACCGATTATACTGATGCTGTCACGTCTGTTCCAGCTGCAACGGTTCAGACCCATCCATATACAACGAGATCAAAAACGGGCAATTTAAAACCAATAAACAAGCTTTGTTTGAACGTTACCAAGCATCCTCTTCAAACATCCGACTATATGGCACCTACATGTTATAGTAAGGCTAGTCAAGATCCTGCCTGGCGTCATTCCATGGATGATGAATATAATGCTCACATTCGTAATGACACATGGTCTCTAGTCCCTTACAGACCCGGTATGAATATCGTTGGCTCCACATGGGTTTTTCGCGTCAAACAGAATTCTGATGGATCCATAGCCAAATACAAATCAAGGCTGGTTGCAAAAGGATTTCATCAACAAGAAGGTGTTGACTACGGCGAAACCTTCAGCCCAGTTGTCAAACCCTGCACTATCAGGTTAGTTCTTTCCATTGCTGTTATCCACAACTGGCATATGAGACAATTAGATGTGCAAAATACCTTTTTGCATGGAGAAATTGAAGAAGAAGTATATATGCAGCAACCAGCAGGGTATGTAGATCAGAACTGCCCTAAACATGTTTTTCGACTCCACAAAGCAATGTATGGACTCAAGCAAGCTCCTATAGTATGGTTTGGACGTTTAAGTCAATATCTAATCTCACAAGGATTTAAGGGAGCAATCTGTGACAGTTCCTTGTTTGTGCAGCAACATAAGAACCAAATAACTTATGTCTTGATCTATGTAGATGATATTCTCATCACTGGCTCTGATTCTTCTCTTATCACCAAGTTAGTATCTAACCTTGGTAAGGCTTTTGCAGTCAAAGATATGGGGTCTCTTTCTTACTTCCTAGGTTTGGAAGTGGTGCATCAAGGATCGTCCTTCATTCTCAGTCAACAGAAGTACACGGCTGACCTGCTTCAACGAACGAAACTTGATGGCTCTAAACCGATCACGACTCCGTTAGCTGCACAGTTAAAACTCCAGAAGCAAGGCTCTACGAAATTTCATGACCCGTCTCTTTATCGCAGTGTAGTAGGAGCTTTGCAATATCTACATCTTCCAAGGCCCGACATTTCTGTTGCAGTGAATAAAGCCTGTCAGTACATACAGGATCCGTATGTTGAACACTGGGAACTACTCAAGCGCATTTTACGCTAATTGAAACACACTGCCAGCTATGGTTTATACATTAAACCGTCGTCAAGCTTCAACTCACAGGATTATTCAGATGCGGATTGGGCTGGCAATCTGGATGATCGACACTTTACGAGTGGCTATTGTATCTATTTTGGGGGCAATCTTATTTCCTGGAGTGCTAGAAAACAGAAGACCGTCTCTAAGTCCAGTACAGAGGAGGAACATAGAGGGTTAGCTATAGCAACTTCAAAACTTATTTGGATTCAATCCTTACTAAAAGAGCTCTGCATATCTACCGGTCCACCTGTTCTATGGTGTGATAATCTGGGTGCCACCTACTTAACGGCTAATCCTGTTTTTCATGCTCGAACTAAGCACATTGAGATTGACTATCACTTTGTACATGAAAGGGTTGCTGCAAAGGATCTTCATGTTCGATTCATATCATCCAAGGATCAAATTGCTGATGTTTTCACTAAATGCCTGCCGTCTTAACGTTTTCAATATTTGCGAAGCAAGTTGAATGTTCGCCAGCTACCGTTCAACTTGAGGGGAAGTGTTGAACCATCCAGGCAACAGAATCCTGAATACAGTCAGAACAACAACCCATCCGTCTATGCCGCCTCATAATACCCATATATTTTGTATTAGGGTTTCTCTATCTCTAGTATTAGGATTTTTCCTGTATTAGGGTTTCTCTATCTCCTGTATTAGGTTAACTCCTTCCTATATAAGTTAACCCATTCTATGTTTTTTAATCATCAAGAAAAATAAGAAAACATCAATAAAATCTCTGTTTCTACTCATACAATGTGATCTCTTTGCTATTTGTTTCCTTGTTATATATGTTTTCTATGCTGTTAATTCTTGCATAGTTTCGAGGCATTTTTTCTTGATCATAAGCGGCCCAAATATGACCAATTGCAAATACATCAGCCCTTCGGTTGTTAGCAAAGTCGTAAAATTCAAGAGTAGGTTCCTTGTGAACCATGGCTTTCCTCGATGAGGATGGACTCCCAAATGAACTTAATAAACATTTTTCCACTTTATTAAATCTAGCTTTGGTGAATGCAGAATCCGGGCTCGCTTGTTGGCTACAAGTGTTTGCTACAACTCTATTAATAAGTGCTTGGTTCTCAGCTATGACCTTGCAATCATCCTCACTTGCACTTCTTACCCTTTTCAAAGGTTGCTCTCTTCCGCTGCAGATCAGATTGCTCTTACCTGAACACTCGCTAACGGTTCTCTTAGGCCCTGAAGAACTTTGAGAAGTAGCTTCGGTCTCTTTAGGATATGCTTTATCTAGTGGTTCCACAGCACCACAAGGACCCCAGCTAGCACTTCTCTTGGCATCAAATTCTTGACGTTTCTGTCTATCCAAAAGCACATCATAAGCTTTGTTGATGAGCTCTATAGCAGATTCAACCCCCGGGAACTTTCCTTTGATTGGTTCCAAGAATGTAATCAAGTTTGTATACTTGAAATCGATGACAGAATCATCAACTGTCTTGGTAGTCTGGAGAATCCAGTACCAATCAATTCCACTCCCTGGTAACTGAAACTGGGCTGTACACATTATGTCAGACACCGTTATCAACTCATTAATGTTTTGAAGTCCTGGAGACGTATTCCTTGGGTCAAGTAACTTGTTCCTTGCACCCATATAATCATTGCTCTTCATTAAGCCTATTGCAATTGATTTTTCTCGAATAGCTGCCTCCATCTTATCAAACCCTTGACAACAAAATGAAATGAGTGATCAGAACTACGAAACCCCCCCAAAAAGTGAGATGTTTATAGAGAAATCGTGGTTTAATAGAAGCCATCACATAGAAGAGAAACAAGACATGAAGGAAAGGAACACCCTAGTTCTAGAAACACAACACACTGAGTAAAGTTTCACCTGAAAACATTCATAACAAAATCTTACTTTCACCGGAGAAGCCATTTTTATAGTGAAAAAATCAAGATTTTTAAGACCCTAGAGATGGAAAAAAAACACTCTTTTAAAACCCTCTTAGTCGAGTAGTAGTGGAAAACAACAAAGTGCAAAATCTGAAAAATGTATAGATGAGAGATAAGAGAAAGAGAGACTTACTGAAAGCTTGAAGCCTGGAGTAAAAGGAAGGAGGAAGAAGAGGCCGTCAGGAGTGGAGCAAGACCGACTTTGTTTTATCGCAAACGTACAGTGTCGAAAGATATAGACAAGAGCAAATATGATTCGTTCTCACGAAGAATTTGGATTAAAATATTTTTTTAGGTTTTTTTTTATAAAGAATTAAATTAACTAATGAATTAAGATCAGTTAAATATGTTTGAAAACAGTAATAGGAAAACGTTAAGGTTCCGGGAATCCGTTATAGATTAGGGTTTAATTGCGTTCGTCACACAGGGTCTCGATTTCAAAAAGAATTGTTTGTTCTCAACCTAAGATAGAATTTCGAAAGTACTTAGTATACGTGGCATAAAGAGTCAAAGATTATTCGTTAAAACGATTTCATACGAGGTTTCAACGAGTCCTTCTACTAACCAAACAATGGACTATACGTGGCAATAGAACATGAAAAATCATCGAGAAGGTAAAACGTTGAGAGATAGACAAAATAATGATATTTAGTTCATACAATTGAAAACCCTAGTTTTGAAACACAAAGAAAACCATCTCTATAAGTTCATCCTTTCGCCCTAACAAGAGAATTAGCCTAACCCTTGAAGATATCTCTTGTACGTCCAGAAGTGCCTGTGGTCGTCCGTGAGAGGTTCTGTACGTGAGCTTGTCTGCAAAGTCTGTCTATCTGTGAGCGGGGCTGTGTCCTCGCCTGTCTAAGTTTGTATCCGAAGCTTTTTTTTTCAATCTGTGTACCTCCCTTCTCTTCAACTGCACAAGGCTATATATAGCCACAATTCCCTCTACAAGACAAATCCGTGCCATATGTTTATGCCAAAATTCCCATTGACATGAACAACCAATAATTTGATAGTATACAGTAAATAGAAAGATTTTAACTAACATTTTGTTACACTGAATCCTCTTTTCAATCAATTAATTGGAAAGGTTTCAATAAACCATTAATTTACTTATCAAACATTTGAAAATTACAGTCTCTAATTCAATATCTAATTCATAATCTTTATAAGTATAGAAGATGAATCATGATAGTGAAACTTTTAAATAGTATCTTACTCAAAATACATATCTAATGATCTTTTCTTTCTTCTCTGATTACTCTTCCTTAGCCTATTCTTCTTTCAATTGACCGACCCCCTCTTTGTTGAATGATCTCTTCTATTTATAGATTATCTAATGGGTCCCTCTTGTCCCGATACCTTCTTTCGTTCTCCTTATTATCTTTAGATCGGGATGATTGTATGGTTGACAGGTCATGCTCTTCACTTTTTTGGTCTGTTACCTTGTATGATTAACACGTACTCTTCGTTCTTTGAGAATCATCTTTGTCCCGATCATAGGTGTCAATCATGTGGTTAAAGTAAATAAAAGTAATTATTGCCTTTACTTTCTCGTTCCATGTTCATTTATTACTCTTACTTTCCCGTTCAATAAGCATT
>JAJJMC010029998.1:176158-267980 GCA_023531435.1 Papaver californicum
AATGCTTATTGAACGGGAAAGTAAGAGTAATAAATGAACATGGAACGGGAAAGTAAAGGCAATAATTACTTTTATTTACTTTAACCACATGATTGACACCTATGATCGGGACAAAGATGATTCTCAAAGAACGAAGAGTACGTGTTAATCATACAAGGTAACGGACCAAAAAAGTGAAGAGCATGACCTGTCAACCATACAATCATCCCGATCTAAAGATAATAGGGAGAACGAAAGAAGGTATTGGGACAAGAGGGACCCATTAGATAATCTATAAATAGAAGAGATCATTCAACAGAGAGGGGGTCGGTCAATTGAAAGAAGAATATGCTAAGGAAAAGTAATCAGAGAAGAAATAAAAGATCATTAGGTATGTATTTTTTGAGTAAGATAATATTTAAAAGTTTCACTATCATGATTCATCTTCTATACTTATAAAGATTATGAATTAGATATTGAATTAGAGACTGTAATTTGATCAAATGTTTGATAAGTAAATTAATGGTTTATTGAAACCTTTCTAATTAATTGATTGAAAAGAAGATTCAGTGTATCAAAATGTTAGTTAAAATCTTTCTATTTATTGTATATTATCAAATTATTGGTTGTTCATGTCAATGGGAATTTTGGCATAAACACCATACACGGCTGAGTTCTTCCTAACTTCTCTCGCACGAATTCTAAAGTTTCCTAATCACTTAAACACCGCCTTTCATATCTCAACCATCCATCTATTCACGGCCGGAAGTTCATCATCCGATCGTAACCATGATCCATCACTCCCAGCAGCATCAGTTCTCGTCCAACAACAACCACAACTCATTCACTGCTTCTATCTTTGTATCGTGACTTCCAACCACTACCATTATCTCAACACTCGAACACAGACAAACACATTTCCATCTCAGACTCGACTTCTCACTATCAGGTTTATCTTCACAACCTCACATAATCACGTCCATCGCAGCGAACCATCACCAACACTCCCAGCCACCACTTTCATTCTTCACAGCTCCATCTCCTCCATTTCTACTCTTCAGTTCTTCCCACCATCCATCACTGCCAATGGGAGTATCATAAATGCGACCCCATCCTAACTGCCATTCACGTCAACAGCCTCACTATCACTCCTCATCATTAAATCAGTGGCATCAACTTCTCCAACCACCAAACACCTCACCGCCATTATCTGTCGACACTCACACACAGTGTCACTTTCTCTGCCTTACATCACGATATTGTGATCATCATCACAGCACTGCCAGCATCATGATCTCCATCTCTGTTTTGAATTTACGAAGAAGAAAGGTGTGGCCCCGATCAATTCTTGTTGGCGCCCCATCAATATTTAAAATTCGGCAGCCCTGAACAAATGAGCAGGTGCTCATATAAACATTTGAATTCCAGCTGCCCTTTAACGTGTGTTGGGGTGTCAATAGCGGTTACCCTGGAAATGACCAATTTGCCCTTTGTATTCGTTTCGTTCATAACTTTCTCATACGAAGTCAGAATGACCTCGTTCTTTCGCCGTTGGCTTCGTAATTTAATTCTCTACAAGATGGAAGGTAGAAATCCTGGACTAGACTGAGTTCCACTGGGTCTTTGGCAATTCTTCTCTTGTAAAGCTCTATTTCACTTGTTTCAGAGATGTAACCTAATAAAACACATAAACTACAAAAGTAATACTAACACACGGTAATTCACACAAAATCGAGTAAATAAGTATAAGGAAATGATACCTAAAATGTATAAACTATATATTTATCAAGAACCTAAAACCAAAGCAGGTGGTTTTATTTGCTTAAATCCTATGATACAAACAAATTATTAAGCTGTAAGATCAATGATCACTTGTTTTATTAGTCTAACTAATTGATAACATAATTTACCTCACACAGTCCCTGACTCCCTGATGTAAGAGGCCGCTTAACTAGTGATAGTGTAGGATACCATCCTTTTTTTTTTCTCTCTCTTTTCTCGCAGGATATGACTACTTGTTTGACCGTGGTTGACTATTACCTGCTCCAGCCACATCAGCTCTTTTCACCTACTACCATTAAATGTTCCTCATTTATTTTTCTTCTTTTCTTTTTTCACATTTATTTTTCTTTTTTTCTTTTTTCATTTTGTTGTTGCAGGAATTTAGTATCGAGTATGTATTCTTTTGTAAAATTGTTGGCTTTACAGATGCGGGATTGGTGGTATGAGTTTGCAATTCAAGTTCTTGTATTGGGCATTTCAGCTTGCATTATTGTTGTAGAAAGGTCGTTCTAAAATGGCGTATCCGTATGACTTGACTAGTAAATGAATTATCCATTCCTAATATCTTACTTACTACCTAAGAACCGAGTTGGGAAGATTTTGCATTCATCTTCACTTATTGATCTACCTATCCAGCATTCCCGCAGTATGAAGTGTGTACATAAATATGCCTTCTTTTACTATGAGCAGCCACTAATAAAAACAACAAGAACCAAACAACTTTTTCACTCCATACTGGATTAGCGACAAAGTAAACCAAATAAAAGAAAAAGCTGGAGAAAACAATAGAGAGACGAGAGCTGCATTTGGGACACAGTGAGTTGAGTGCAGGATGATTTTGGAGAAGCATAACTGGAATTAAGTATGTATTTATTTTACAACAACAGCGATACATTTGAACATGAATGATGTGAGGTTGTTAACCTAACAAGGACCAAACAAAGGATCTTCTTTGTTTTGATAAATCATGAATAATTGATTTGAGTAGAATGTAGCTATACTTTTACAATCTTCAAGTCCTTCAGGAATAAAAATTTCCAGCTCTTCCACAGACTTCTTCAACTCACCTTTGGGGTTATTATCTGTTAGAAACTCAGCAATTTCGTTTCCTCTGCAATATGATGAAAGAGATAAAGCATTAATAGAGAGCCTCAAGAACCAAAAAGTATGAAAAAGAGGACATTGAAGGGTTTTCCCTTCATTGAACACTTCAATCTGAATCCTGCAGGTCTAAAAAGCAGGTGTTCCCGCAGTCTATTCTACTAGTGTGATCGATTTAATCTGATTAGTGATGCATGCATAAGTTATGAAGTGGTATGCAGACAAGACAGTACACAAGAATCATGTATGCGTTTACTTCCATATAAATTAATTTCACAGCTACCAAGATGATCCAATTTCATATGACAGGGGACTAAGTGCCCAACAATTTGAGACAATGTATTCATTATTTTTTAAACTGCTTATTAGGGGTACATGACACCATCTAATACTAATAGTAAGTACTTAAGAGGGTGAAAAAAATGAAGCACCGTCAAACAAGCTTCCAGACGGACATTGCAACTGCAATAAGCTGCATTTTATGCAAATTTCAGGTATTATGAAAAAATGGAACCACATTAGTGAATACTGGGAGCTTGTGTAGACAACACACCTGAGTGCAACAAACTTGCTAAAGCAGCTAAATTTAATTGATCCATCAGCCGTTTGGTGTCTATGCAGAGCACAGACAGCTTCCATACAGAGGACGGGATCCTTTTCAAATGAAGATAGCATGTCATCTTCAGTCTGCCATTTTAAATCAGTATTTCCGTTCCTTCTTATCATTGCCATAACATGGCCACTATCCAGCTTATTAATTGGATGATCTGAGTCACTTGAACTATCTCCAGAGTCAGAAATTCCCGACCTCTTTACCATAAATCCACCTAAACTGTCACCCTCACTCTCAGAATCAGTCTCTCCTGCCACTTCCTCTTCGTCAATCTCAGCAGTTTGGTTGCCTACCATCTCTTTTGCTGACCCATCCATTTCCAGATTATTTGGAGATGTATTTTCATCATTTGATATTCCATCAGCCCGACTCTTCTTTTCTTCACATGGCCTCAGTGAAACAAGTCTTTGCTGTGAACTGCTAATGAATCTTTCAATATTTTGACCACCAGAGGAGAGAGCACCATATTTAGCACATTCAGTTTTACCCGATGTCGTAAGAAGTGATTTCAATATTGGGTGCTTGACGCTGGAACCATTACTGAAGCCCCCTTCTAAAGGTAGTTCTTCTGCAACTGTATCCACAACTACATCCTCAGGTATTGCGAATGGGTTGAGTTTGAGTAGTATACCTGAATATATGCCCCTCCCGTCACCTCGGAACCTATATGCAGGGATTTTATGAGAAAAAACAAACACATTACGTGGAGAAATTTGACCAGAGAGGTCACCTCCATCAATCTTGAGTCTTTGAAAAACGTTTCTATACCCTGCCACCCTTACTAGAGATGCAACCTTAATACCACTTTCTTTTGAGGAACCACTGAGAACTTCTACGAGCTGAAATTTGCATCCTTTTCTCGTTTTAGGATCAGAGCACCAATCAAATGGGTTCCAATCTTTATAAAGTGCCCATACGTCCCCTTCTCGTGGATAAATTTCAACCAGTTCATTTGAGTAAGGATATTCTTGAAACGAAGTGACCAAATGTGAGAAAACTACCAAATCACATTTAACTATCTTAACACTGTCAAGCTTAAAATAACCACAAGAAACAGGCAGCCCTGCTTGATGCCATTTTTTCTCATCTGCATTAATGGGAGCAGGCCTCAGCCACCTAACATATAATGTATTTTCTGTGCTATTTGTTTCTTTATTATAAGAACTTTCTATCCTATTGATTCTCGCATACTTTCGTGGCATTTTTTCTTTATCATAAGCGGCCCAAATCTGACCAAATTCAAAATTTTCAGCCTTTCCGTTGTTGAGCCATGGCTTGTGAACCATGGATTTCACTAATGGGGATGTGTTCCCAGATGAACTTCTCAACGATGTTCCCACTTTATTTAAACTACAAACTTTTCCTCTGGGTTTATCAAGTATTTGGGTCTCAGCTATAATCACGCAATCGTCTTCATCCAAACTTTTTACCCTCTTTGAAGGCTGCTCTCCTGAGCTGCAAATTACGTCACTTTTATCTGAACTCTCACTAGCAATTCTCTTTGATCCAGAAGAATTTTCATTACTAGTTTCCCTTTCATTACTCGCCAGCTGTTTAATAGAACCGCAAGGCCCCAAGATTGTCGAATGAAGCTTGTGACAGTTTTCTCTACCTGAAAGCACATTATAGGCCTTATCAATGAGCCCCAAAGCTGATTCAATTCCCGGAAACTTGTTCTTCATGGGTTCCAAGGTTCCTATGAGGTTTGTATAGTTAGTCTCTATGACAGACTCATGAGCTCCCTTATCAGTCTGGAGAACCGAATACCAATCGATTTCACTCACAGGTAAGTCAGCTATACACATTATGTCACATATTGTTATCAACTCATCAATAAACTCAATTCCTTGAAAAATCTTCCTTGCTTCCAGTAACTTGTTTTTGGCACCCACGTAATCACTGTTCCTCATCAGTATTAGTGCAACCGATCTCCTAACAGCTGCTTCCAATTTGGCTTTGGCCATCTTTTTTAATTTACTAAGAACCCCAAATTCAACTTATCTCAGCTTCACCTACATACATACATTCTTCAAAGACCCCTCCTTTTTTTTCTTCACCTCAAACTCTTATTAATGAAAAATGCCCTAAATTTAGAAACACCCTAGTTTAGAAACAACTTTTTTAGTAAAGAAAGATACACACTTAAAAGGCTAAAACACTTCCGTAGAAAAATCATATTCTTACTTAGACATAAAATCAGGAACCAAGGACTTACCGGATGCTGGAGCAGCAGCAGCAATGAGATTGTGGATGGATTTGGTAGTGGTGGTTGGCCGACCCTAGAAGGCAGAAGTCTATGTCCACTGTAAATTTAACACAGGTAGCTGTCCGTGCACTTAATCTATAGACCTGAAGTTACCGTTCTGTCCCTGCATTGACCATATCGACAAGTGAAGTACTTCAGACAAACACCTTAAAAGAAGTGTGCTGAACACGGTAACGGTTTTCCACGGAAACCCGCCAAAACTGAACTGAATGGCCCAAAACCGAACCGAACCGTTTACTAATGGAACAGTGATGGAAAAAAAAAGGGAAAACCGGTAGTCACAGTTTCGGTTTTGGGTTGGATCAAAAACTGAACCGTTTACCATGGAAAACCGATTAATGAGAGCCGTTTATCTAGATTTTGATAGATCTAATCTAGACCTTTAAATCCCCTTGATATATAAGCCTAACCTAATTTCTAAACCTAATTCTCTACTCATTTTTTTAAGCAGCAGCCTCTGGCCATCTGCCTCTCCGCCTCCAAGTTCTTCTTCTTCTCCCTCTCGTCCACCACCATCACAGATTCACAACCACCACCTTCTCGTTCACCATCACATCCACCACCTTCTCGTTCTTCTTCTTCATCCTCTGCTACTGCTGCCTCTATCTCTAAGGGTTTATGATCAGAAAAAAAAACAAAGTTATCTCTCAATTTTTTTTATAAAAGTTTATGATCAAAATCAATGAGTTGCTGGAAAAAATGGTGATAATTACTTAAATTAGGTATGCATTTCTATTCTATGCTATTCTTAATCTTCCTTTTTTCTTGCATTTTCATAAGTTGAAACCAAGGGTTTCACTAATTTGGGGAAATTTGTTGGGATCTTTTTAATTTTCCATTTTTGTTAGTTAACGTGTTTAGTTTTCTGGGTTTCTTGGGTTTTGATTTTTGTTAGTCAACTGTTAAATGTTCACTGTGTTCAGGCATGAATCCCAACTTCTGGGTTTCTTTTTAATCCCAACTTCTACTTGATTTTTGTTAGTCAACTATTCTAAGTTCTAACGTGTTTGATTTTTCTGTTCACTGTTCACTGTTTTAGTAGTATTGGTGCAGTAGTATTGTTCCTGTTTTAGCATTGTTCATGTTTTAGTTCTAAACATGTTAGAATAGTTGTTCTGTATTTTTTCCATTGTTGTGGGTTTCATGTTTTTGATCTTTATGTTCATCTTTATCACAGGTATGATGTTATGGTACTTAGACTGCTTATCAATTTTTGGACACTCTCTCTAAGTCCAAGTTTATACATATAATAAAGGAGGATGAGGAATGAGGATTAATGCAATTGTGAACAACAACATGATTTTTTTTTTTTTGAACAACAACAACAATTTTTGAGCAGCAGCAACATCAATTTTTGGGCAGCAGGCAGCAGCAGCAGCAGCAGCATCCAGCAGCAGGATTTTATTTGTGTTCTAAGATAGTGATGGTTGGATGGATTTTTTGGATGTGTTGTGTTCTAAGATTGCTAGGATTTTATTTTTTTGAATTGCTTAATTGTTTGGATGGTTTAATGAAGAATGAACTTTTTTTTGATTTTTTTTTTTTGATTTTTTTTTTTTGAATTTTAGGTTTCCAAACGGTTAACCGAAACCCCTTGGAAAAAATCGAAACCGAGAGAAAACCGACTAAAACCGAATCGACGGTAAACGGAACGGTTATGGAAATTTATTTGGAAAACCGATCTTGCCGGTTTCGGTTTTGGTTTGGCACAAAACCGAACCGAAACCGGCCATGTACAGCCCTAGTCAGAGAGCAACGGTGCACCACAATTTTTTATCTCATGGGTAACAAAATGTGAAGAAAAAAAGAAGTTACTATGAAGTATGAACCTTTGCCTTCGCTCAAAAAACAACCTCGCTATTCTGCTAGGCCAGTTCCAAACCTTTTAAAATATTAAATTTGGTCAAAAATATCCACTATACATCTTTTAAATAATTAAACTGACATTTTAAACATTCAACTTTGAGAGGATATACAGCACGTTAAAGTTTTGGCCGAGCGATAAAAAGTAAATTGCTAGCGACATAGTCTTTATCGCTGGTGACCAAGCCTTTATCGCTTGGTAAAAACTTTGTCTCTAACTAACTAATTTAAATGTTTTATATTTTTTCCTCATACTTTTTAGTTATTCTAATATATTTTTATTACATGAGGGACTCACTAATGATATTATAATATCTAAAAATCTCACTAAACATATATAAACAGATTTTTATATTGTTAAGGATCCCATAAAATACAATTAAATATATTACTTTACTCAAATTTAATAGTTTACCATAGTGGAGAAGCACCTTTATCCGTCCAGGTAGCTGGACAAACCAAACCATTTAGTATGGGTGCATAGAATCTGGCCTTAGGTTACTTGGTATCTACTTATTCTTATATTTATATTATGTTTTATTTTATTTTTGATAAAGTGAAACAAAGTTCTTTGGTCGACTTAGACTTAGTCTTATGGAGGTTCAAGATTCAAGATTTAAGGTAAAAACCGTTGTCAAAAACCATGAGTCTAGATTACCTTTAAAGGGTTGGTTGAATGTTATCTAGAATCAACTTTGTATCGTCAAACCATTTGGCGCTCCAAATTTTACTTTTTACGCCAAATAATTTGACGCAACAAATCTGAGCCATTGAATTTTATTTTAGAAATTCAAATCTAATGGTTATGTTATTTGCGCCCAATATTGGGTGCTTTTATTATTAACCATTAGATTTTCTTTTGACTTTAAAATCAAGCTACTCTAATATTCCTGCTAAAATCATAGAGTGCTTCCTTGATTCAACTTTGAATCACGATAACACTGGGATGTTGATTCAAGATGATGTGTCTAACTATGAAAGTTGAATTATGAACAATGATAAGACTAAACCTTAAGTATCGTACAACATGATATAACTCATCACACATAACCTCTGGTGGCACATCCCATCGTAATAGAGACTTAAGTGTGTGAAATAACACTAAATCGACCTTACCAGAGGCGAGATAATTGTGGGACGTGATGTGACTCAATCTAAAATTGTGGATATAGTCCGATTCTAATATTGGATTGGAATAGGTAGCAGGCTGGGTTGTGAAAACGGGTCAACCACTTTCATGTGTCCATTTTCGATCTAAGGTCTGAATTCGTTGTCCCACGTCTTTCTTACCTATATTTATCCCACTTTTAATGTTTGTTCCACGCTAAATTAGCAAATGTAATTAGTATTAGAACTGGGATGGGTGGATGAGGGTGATTTAGCCACCTCACAGTTTTAAAACCTAGCCTAAAAAGAAATTGCAAAGGTATTATCTATAGAAAAATATATAATTCCTCTGGGAATTTAACACTCACCTTATCCTACTGTTTTTGTCATACTTCAATCGGTGAGTGAGCGACTTTGCTACACCGTTTACGTGGCATCCATGTAAACACTAGATATGGGAGTGGTGAGCTATTTTGGAGAGCGGTAAATCCTGCACCAAATGTTATGGACCAATAAGGGAGCGACATGTAAGCGGTTTATTTTGGGAAATGTGGGTATAAAGCATCTTCAGTGAGTGTATTTGTAGCTTTTTTTTCACACAACCTAGAGTTGATGCTACAAAACTGACGGACACAAATAGAGCATCTTTTTCCATTAGTTTAAAAGTTTAAGAGAGTTAAGCTTTGCCTCAAGGTTGAAGATGGGAGTGTCTAAATCGATTTCTCCTAGTCTCCTGTGCAGTGTGCATATACTGAAGGCATACAAATTACAGATGGTGCTTTTAATGCAAATGAGATTGTGGATTCAAGATTAAAAGAGGATAAGTCGGGTATTATATGTAAATTTGATCTTGAAAAAGCTTTTGATATGATTAATTGGAAATATTTGGAGTTTGTTCTGTAGAAAATAGGTTTTAGTAGCAAATGGTGCAAGTGGTTAAAGTTTTGTTACTCAACTGCCAGTTTTTCTGTTTTGGTAAATGGCAGTTTTTCTGTTTTGGTAAATGGTAGTGATTTTGGTCATTTTAAAAGTACAAAAAGAGTGAGCCAAAAAAGATCATATTTCATCTCTTCTTTTTCAATATAACTATGAAGGGTTTTTCCAGGTTTATTGATAGATCAGATCACTTGGAGAAGTTTAATGTTTTTTCCATTGTGCCTAATGGTCTGAAAATTAATCATTTGCGTTACGCATATGATACAATGTTCTTTGTGGTTAAAAAAAATAAGGAAGATCTAATTGACCTCTTTTTTGTGCTCAGATGTTTTGAAAACGTTGTAGGTTTTAAAGTTAATACCAACAAGACCAGAATCATTGCAATTGGAGATGTACCTAACAAGAACGCATGGGCATCAGACTTTGGTTGTGCAATTGACTTCATGCCATTCATGTACCTAGGCATGCCATTAAGTTCCGAAGCTATTTCAAAAACTTTGTGGGATCCTATCCTAGAAAATTTTGATACTAAGCTCTCATTCTGGACGCAAGGTTCTCTTCTTAAAGAAGGTTAACTTATTGCTTTGTCCAAATGTATTCTCACTTCTTTGCTACTGTGTTACTTTTCAATATTCAAAGACTTAATCTCTATAGTTAAGGAACTAGATAAGAAAGTGAATTTTTTTCCGTGGGAATACAAACAAGGGACCAAGTGTTCTCACCTTGTTATCTGGAAGATGGTGTGTGCCAACAAAGATAAATAAGGACCGGGCATTCTATACTTTAAACTCATGAACCTTGTGACGATCATTTTTAGGTCCTTACAACCAAAAATTTAAGCTGTTTAAAAATGACAATACTCCAAGTGTAATTGATATAAAGAGATTGTAACGCAGAGAATCATAAATTCAAATATAAATAAAACCAACTCAATCTGCAAATTAATCATGTCTGAAAAAGATAGCAGTCGTGCCCCCAAACATGCTTCCCATGGTGACCAACATTCTGTTAGCAAGAAAAAGGATGAAAATAAACCAGTGTATTCCAGGAGAATTCGCAGTCTTGCTCCGCCTCCTGTTAGGTATACTACCAGAAGTGATCGTGTTCACTAGCTTCTTAGTTTTAAAAACATGAATATGGAGGAGTTCAAAAGGGAATACGACCTTCAGGACTTTAAAGTTTCCATTTACAACTCGCTTGAGGAGATAAGATCTCCTTGAATATGATCCTGAATTTTGATTACTCTCCCACGAGACTGCTGGTTGCTGCTGGTGCAATAGACGCAGGGTTAAGGATTCCCCTATACGACAGTCGATTCCCCTATCAGTTTGAAGTCCTAGCTAGCCGTGGCCAGGCTAAAAATAGTACTGTGCTTTCAATTCCACAGTACAACGGAAACTGGTGGAGAATACTAGACGAATGCAGCATGCGCATTGTTGGGCAAACCAACTTCACCTGTTATACACCTAATCCTACGAACCGCGTCCATTATACAGTGGAGAACTTCCATTTGTCATACACACTGATTCTTTTGCTGATAAGAATTATATGAACTGGAGTGTTGGTCCTAGACGCACGAGAGGTGATGGAATCCATTTGCTGGCTGATATTGATGCTACAAAGATAAATCTCATCCCGAGAACGGAGGAAACCTTGACTGAAAAGCTGCGCAAGGATCATGATTACCGATTGTACCTTACTCCATTGGTGATTGAAGGCCCCTAGATTTATGGCCAGGCTTTGGAAAGTACTGTGCGGAGCCTTGAGGAACGCTTCCCCTCCTATTGTCCGTGGATATTGAATTTCGACGGATTTAATTTCTCTTATGGTAATATCGTAAGTAATGATTTTTTCAATTCTCCTGATCCTTAAGTGTTGCGTATTTTTTTTTACCTAGCCTCCAGAAGAGAAAGGAAAGTTTAAAGACCGATATAGGCACCAAACTACTCCTCCATCTGACAAGGTACTGCTCTGTCTTTTATTGACAAGGTACTCAGAACGTTTAAATTGCGTGTTGCTAATTTACTTAAAAATGTTAACAGGTTCAGAAGACAATGAAGGCTACTCCTCGTGCTTCTTCTAAGAAGGTGGCTAAGGATAATCCTCCTCCCTAGCCAGCCTATTTTGATGATAGAAGGCGACATGGTGCAGAACGCAAAAGTATCCTTGCTGAATTTTCTCGATCTAGGTCGCAGCATGACTCCAGGCATTCAACTTTTGTGGCGCAGCTCATCAAAGAAAGAGATAACGCAGTTGTGGACTCTCATGCTAGAGGAAAAGCTCTTTCGGAAGCTCAAACTCAAGTCTGCAACCTCTCAGATAAAGTTCTTCATCGAGATATCGATATTCAACGTTTACAAAGAGAAATTGATAAACATACTGAGAAGATTAAAATTTGCTGCGTGAGAGAGGATTAGCAGATGAAGTTGAGATTGCGCAATATAAACAAGATCTCAAGAAATCCACGAAAGATTATGCCAAACTTCTGAGTGAATTTGAATTTATTGATCTTTCTAATGACAAAAATGTCTAGGATTTACAAAAGTTTGAGTCCCTTGCTATAGGTAGTTTATGTTATATCAAAAAGTTATTCTTACTTAGTTTTTACACGGTCTAACAACCTTTTATTTGGTATGTATATTTTGAGGGAAAGTTTAAGAGAGCTGCTGCCAAGGTTGAGGAGTCTGACAAAGAGTTGAAGAAAGTTAAGCTTTTGTGCGCTAAGGTTGAGAAGGAGCTTTATGAAGCTACTGACAAACTAAAGGAAGTAAATGAGCAACTTGGAGAGGCCACAACTAAATTGGTTGAGGCGCAAGACCGAATTACTCAGATTACTTCCAAAACGGAAGAAGCAGATGTTAACTGGCAGACTGCTGTCAAAGCTTATTATGATGACTTGGCCGTGGCGGAGGAAAAGCTTGCGTACTGGCAGAATCAAGCTTCTTTGGATGAGAGCAGGGCTTCATCAGCTGATAGTAAAATAAAAGCGTACGAGGATACGCTTATTGCTTCACGTGAGAAGATGGAGTACATGAAAGTTGAGACGAAACGGGGTATTGCTATGGCGATTAATAATACCCTTGATGGGGTTGCGAAGGATGGTTGGACCAAAACCTATCCATGCAGGGTGGTTCCTAAGCCTGCTCCCCGTGCTACGCCTCCTTCAGCTTCTAATCCTGCTTCAAGTGTTGACCCAGCTCCTACCAATGATCCTGCTTCTTAAAGTTCCTCTTGTATCTGGATGCTGCTGCCTATCATTTTTGTTCTTGTAAACTGTCATGAAATATAAGTAGAAGTAATTATTTTCTGATATTCTCTTCATACGTTTGACATTTTATTTTTGTTCCTGCAATAAAATCATAAGACAAATTGATTAATGAGTATATAATTTGAAACCTCAAGGATTTATTGTACCTTGGGCTCCTTTTGAGGGTGCGCTTCACATAGTAATTTCTCTCTGGCCAAGAGGAAATTACCTATGTGGACCCTGTTACTTGATATAATAATTAATGTCATATAGGGTATCTCTTGCTAGCGGATGTACCCAATAGTCAATATTCAAGACTTTTACATGGGTCTCCTATGAGATTTTTCCTTTATTTTCTTTACCCCGTATAAAAAAAAATTACTGTACGATTGCATAGAAAATTATGGATAGTATGGTTTAAGATATTATGCATTCCAAGGATGTCGCAAAACTTTTCCATCCATATTTCGCAAATAATAGGATCCTTGTCCCGCAATGTCCTTATGATATAAGGACCTCCCCAAGTGGGTGCAAACTTTCCTGCCTTTTTATTCTTTTGACATTCCGGAATTTGTCGCAATACGTACTTTCCTTCAACAAAATGGCGCAACTTTACTTTTTTTTCCATATTCACTTGCTAACTTTCTTTGATAATTCTCCATCTTTTGTAATGCAACTTCTCTTCTTTCTTCTAGATCATCCAACTTTTCAAGCATTAAATCTTCATTTAAATTCCTTTCCCATGCTTCTGTCTTGGTTGTTGGTAATATTATCTCCGTTGGTATGACTGCTTCTGCCCCATAGGTAAGTAAGAACGGTGACTCTCCAGTGGCAAACCTCCTTGTGGTGCGATATGCCCATAAAATGTTATGAAGTTGCTCACACCATCGCTTGTGATGCCCTTCCAGATTCTTCTTGAGATTAAGTGCAATTGTCTTGTTTGTAGCTTCATCTTGCCCATTGCTCTGGGGGTAAAGTGGAGTTGACTTTCTGTTTTGGATATTGAAGGCTTCAAAAAGCATGTTAATATTTTTTTCCTGCAGCTGTTGTCCATTGTCTGAAACTATTGCCACTAGGATTCCAAATCTGCAAATTATGTCTTCAAACAAGAATTTGAACACATCCGAGTCTCTAATGTGCGCAAGTGCGCTGGCTTCCACCCACTTGGTGAAATAATCTGTTGTTACAATTAAGTACTTCCTTTTCCGTGTTCCTTCAGGTAGGGGTCCGACAATATCTACTCTCCACTTTGGAAATGGACATGGACTAAGTATTGAACTGAGTTCTGTTGCCGGCGCTCTGATCTTCTTAGAAAAACGTTGATATTCTTCGCATCTTTTGACCATATCTTCGGCATCCTTTTGCATTGTGACCCAATAATATCCCTGCGTTTTTGCCTTGAGGGCCAATGACCGTCTCCCGCTATGATTCCCAGCGTCACCATAATGTATATCTGTTAAAATTCGATGTCCTTATGGTCGCGATACACACCGAAGTAGTGGTCCCATGAAGAACTTTCGGTACAAAATACCATCCCTTAATTGATAGTCAACAGACTTTGATTGTATTTTCCTTGCTTCCTTGGCGTCCGCAGGCAATATTTGTTTTTGCAAATAATGATGTAGCGCAATCCTCCAATCTTCTTCTACGCACCTATCCTTTGGTTTTTGGGGTATATTTGCGTCATTCTTTGTGGCCGGATCCTCAAGATATTCACTTATTTCATCTTCCATATTCTCAACTGCCCATATTTTAATTGATGGTTCATAAATGCGTCCAATTTTGACGGCAGATGTATTCGGATCCTTGATCATTGAGGAGATAAATGCTAACGCATCTGCATGACGATTCTTATCTCTGGACAAATGGCGAAAAATGATGTTTGGAACTTGGGATGCTAACTTTTGCACGAGGCCTTTGTATTCAATCAAGTATTTATCAATTGCTTGATATTTTAGCTCAACTTGTCGGATTATCAATTGTGAGTCACTTGTCAACCGTACATCGGTAATTCCTAGTTCAATAATTATCCGGAGGGTATGAACCACAGCCTCGTATTCTACTATATTGTTGGTGTGCTCTCCAAACTCTAAACGAAAAGCATGTATCAATCGCTCCCCCGTGGGTGTTGTTATTATAATACCAATTCCTTCCCCCTCTTTATTTGGGGCTTCATCAACAAAAACTTCCCATCTCCGAGAATTGACAGAGTCCAAAATGTCCCGAGAGTTATCCTCTTCTACTCCTGGTAACCCCTGGATTTCAAAATCATCATCTAATGGAAAATCTGCAAGAAAATCCGCTAAAACCTGGGATTTTTGAGCAGTTTGCATTTCAAAGAGAATGTGAAATTGTTCCAACTGAGCATTCCACTTTGTAATTCTTCCCACTTTTCCTGCATTTTTTAACATTGATTCCAGTTTGTACTCGTACGTAGTGCGTTAGAAAATATGTGTGCAGCTTCTGCGTGCCAAATACCAGTTCTAATATTAACTATTCAATCTTGGTATAATTCCTCTCTGCAAGGTTGAGAGTCTTGCTAATGTAGTAGATTGGTTACTGCGCTCACTGCATCTTCTGTTGCAGCTATATATAGGGCCAAGATCTCTCAGGCTGCAGTTTCTGTAATGCGGATAAAGTCACAAGATAGATTTTGATGTTCTGAAAGGCTTGTTCGCAGTTTTCATTCCATATAAACTTGCTTCCCTTCTTTAGAGTATCAAAAAATGGTTTGCACTTATCTGATGACCTTGCAATGAATCTTTTAAGCGCTGCCAAGCATCCGTTCAGTTTCTGTACCTCCTTAATATTTCTTGGGGATGGCATATTTACAATAGCCTGTATTTTTGCTGGATCGACCTCAATTCCTTTTTCCGTGACTAGATAACCCAAAAACTTTTCTGATGTAACTCCAAAGATGTATTTTTCCGGATTGACTTTCATTTTGTACTTGCGCAAAGCTTGGAAAATCTCCCTCAAGTCTTGTAAATGATCCTTTGCCATCTTGCTTTTTACCAGCATGTCATCTACGTAGACTTCCAATGTGCGTCCTATCCAAGGTTTGAAGATTGCATCCACTAATCGTTGGTAGGTTGCTCCTGCATTTCTTAATCCAAACGCATTCTCGTATAACAATACAATCCTCCCGGGTTAAAAAACGCAGTATGCTCTTGATCTTCTTCTGCTAGTGCAATTTGGTTATATCCAGACTGTCCATCCATAAAAGAAAAGGCTTCGTGTCCTTCGACAGCATCTACTAATTGATTAATGCTTGGAAGTGGATAACTGTCTTTTGGACATGCTTTATTCAAATTGGTGAAGCCTATGCAAATTCTCACTCCTCCATTCTTTTTTGGGACTATGACATTATTTGATATCCACGTTGGGTAGCGCACTTCTCGAATGAATCCTGCGTCCATTAGCTTCTTCAATTCTTTTTCTACTGGATCATGATATTCAGGTGCTACTTTTCGCATTCGTTGCCGAAATGGCATGGTGCCCGGATGTATGCGCAATTCATGTTGAACAATGCGTGGGTCAATTCCTGGCATGTCTCCTATTTTCCACGCAAATACATCTGCATACTCTTCGAGTAAACTGATTAAATCTTGCTCCCTTTATGACCTCATCAGGGTCCCAATTTTAATTTCCTTTGGAAATTATGGCGTTCCAATGTTGATGTTCTTGGCTTCCTCTACAGCCGAAAAAGAAGATTTGGGGGCTCCTAAGAATGTGGGATCCCCCTTGAGCTGCTATTGCGAAGTTTCACCCCCTTTTCTTGTTCCTAACTCATATTCTTTGACTTCAGAATCTCTTCCTTCTTCATTGCTTGACTTGCTAGCTGCGACTTCAGACAAATACTGATTTATTGCTCCTTCCTTAGCTTCGACTTTCCTTTCCTTCTTCTTTGCTTTCACTTGTTGGGCTCTTTCTTGATTTATGTGTGCTTCCGTGAGGGCGCACGTTCTCGCCATGCTCTGATCTCCTTTAATTTCCATTTCTCCCTGAGGTGTTGGAAATCGTAAGTACTGATGGTATGTTGATGCAACCCCTTTCGACTGATGGACCCAATGCCTCCCGATGATGGCATTGTAAGGTGAGGGTGCTTCTACCACACTGAACTTCGTTGCAACATTCAATGGTCCAGTCATTATTTCGAGTGTGACTTCTCTTCTTGGCTTCGATGCTACTCCATTGAATCCATAAATGGTGTAGCGAGATGGCTCAAACTGATCTTCTTTCAATCCCATTTTCAGAAATGTGTCATAGAACAACATATTAAGAGAACTTCCTCCGTCTATCAAAATTTTTGTGATATTCCAACTAGACACAAGCAGGGTGAGAACCAGCGGGTCATTGTGAGTTTCTACTTCTTGATCTACCTCTTGTGCTGAAAATGTTAGTGGGGAAGCCATCTATTCTTCCCATGTTTCAGTGATCCTCCCTGCAACTTTAAATACTTCATGGTTAATTATTCTCTTGTGAAGCTTCTTGTAAATTGCTGCGTCCATCGATGATGGATTTGGTTCCGAAAATGAAATCATATTGATAGTATGATTGTTGTGGGGGATATTAACAGCTTTCCCTTTATCATTGACAGTGGTGTAGGTGATTGAATGAATTCTTTTAACTCCCAAACGTCAATCATCCCTTGGACTAGTAAAATTAAGTTTCTGCATCGACGGTTGAATGCCCCCGATAACAATGATACTCAAAATATTCTTTTGAGTTTCGAGTGTGCTCTGGTTGTCGCTCTTTTGTTGGTGGCCATTGAAAGTCTGGTCTATTTTTTATTACTTTTAAAATTTCAGAATATGGAATGTTAATTTTTGTAAAAACTCGTTCTTGAAAAAATTTATTCCTTCCCTCATTCCGCGGACGCTTTGGTTCACTAGTTTCAGCTTTATTTGGAAATCTTTTCCCTGACCCGGACGACGGCTCTATCGAATTTGTTCTTTTTTCCTCTCCTTGCTGTTGCGATACTATCCTTGGACATCGCCCCTGTATGTCTTGCAGTCTTGCACATGTCTCGATTATTTCTCTAAGGCACCCCTCAGTTTTCGGGTTGATGTTATGAATATCAACAAAGAGCTGGCTTTTTCGATCAGCTATTCCCCACTTGTAATTGTTAATGGCAGCATATGGCTCAACTTCTCCAATTGCCTGGCAGATTGCATGCCACCGAGCTGTATAGTCACGAATTGATTCTTCTGGCCATGAAGCGAGTGAATATAATCTATCCAATCCTGAGTCAACATGTCTGTTGTACATGTATGCTTCCAAAAACTTTCGAATTAATTGTGCATACGAGTGAATACAACTTTCTTGCAATTTATCATACCATGCCAGCGCCAATACCTTCAAACTTGACGGGAAACATCGGCACATTACAACATCATCTTGCTCCCAACGTACCATGATTCGGTTGTAATATTTCAAATGTGGGGTTGGATCCTTGGTACCATCATAGCACTCAAAAACATGAGTGCTACATTCTCGGGGCATTGGTGCAAATGTTAAATGTGGTGCCAATGGCTTTCACCTGGCTTCCTTTAACATTTCCTCTATTCGCCCACCTTCTTTATTCTTTAGATTTCTTATTTCTTCCCTCATTTGCTCCATAGCTTCAAAGCATTTTTGCCATTGATCATGTTGTGGTCTTGGGTCTGCCCGATTCATCCTTTCTTGTCCAGGTTGCTGTGATGTGGATCTTAGTGCTATTATTTGATCTCGATTATTTCTTTCTCTCCTGCCTTCGAATCTATTGGAACTTGCTTCTTGTCCCCGTGTTCTTGTGGCAGCTGGTTCCGCATCCCGCTGGATTGTTTCTTTCAACGTTTGATTTTCTTTATTTAATCATGCGATTTGTTCATCACAAGCTCGTTGCTCTTTGCGCATCCTACTCATATCCTCCATTAAATTTTGTATATGTTCAATAGTGTCCTGAGTATTTTCTTGAGATGAAGAACGATTATATTCACTATTGTTTTGATTATTCTCCTGAAATGAAGAATAACCCTCTGAATTGCTTTGCTGACTCTCTGGATTATTTACTATTTCTCTTTGTTGAAAGATTCCTCTTACGTAACTCTCTTGACTTCCTGAATTTTCAGCTTGTGACATGTTTTCGCTTTGTTTTTCTTCCTTTCGTAATGTTCTGTTTTCTTCTAATACCAATCCTCTGTTACTTTCGAGAATTCCCTTGGTAGTATTCTATAAAAATTATATGATTTCAAAAAACTTATTTATTCAATCAAAACATATAAGTAATTCAAAAATCAATTTTAAATGAATACATACTTCGTAAATTGAACAATTCTTTCATTTTCCTTAAATGTAAACAAACTCATACAAAATGGAGGTAACACGAAATTCTAAAGTTCAAAAATTTTCTTACTCATCAATGCCTTTTGCATAAATCAAAGATTTTGTATAAATCAAAAAATTAATGATTTTCATTGACAAAAATTTATTTGAGTTTAATCATTTTATTTTTCGGAATTCGAAATACCTGTATCAAAACTCTCTCTTTCATTTTTTTTTAAGGTAGGATAAATCCTTTACACCTCCCTGTTTCTAGCGCCAAATTATGACGACCATTTTTGGGGTCCTCACAACCAAAAACTTAAGCTGTTTAAAAATGACAATACTCCAAGTGTAATTGATACAGAGAGATTGTAATGCAGAGAATCATAAATTTAAATATAAATGAAACCAACTCAATATATAACGTGGTTCAGCTAATAAGCCTACATCCACGGGAAAATATGGTGTCTTATTTAAAAATACGTACTTTGTATACATGCTAATATAAAGAATTAGAGAACTTAAGTTCAATAGAGTTCTTCACCTAGTCTTAGCTTTTTCCACTTCTTGATTTTCTTTTAGAGTTTTCCCTCTTAGCTTTTCTGTTTTTTTTCCTCTTTCTTTCTACTTAGGGGTTGGTATTTATAGCAAAATATGATGGGTCCCTCTTCCTTACTCATTATTATCTCTATTTGACTTGTTTGATCTTATCTTGACTTAGGGCGTCACTCATTTTGCTCCTTGCGTGATGCTTCTTACTAGTTTTTCTTGCTGATGCGCAGCTCCTCTTTGGATTGAGCGATTTTTGATCCTTTGTCTTTATTATATGGATGTTTGCATGTGTACATGTGGAATTTTAACGTGGAGCATGTCTATTCTTGCATGATTGAGATTTATAATGCGCACGTGATAGGGCGTAGATGATTGAGGAGCGCAAGAGATAGCAGAGCGCAGATGATTGTGGAGCGCAAGAGATAGCGGAGCGCAGATGATAGTGGAGCGCATGAGATAGCAGAGCGCAGATGATTGTCTTGGCTACTGATGATGCTTTTTCTTGTGATCTTTCCACGTGTCTTATATGCATTAATCTAGTCTGACTTTTCTGCTTCCGGTGTCAGTTGATGTGTGACAAATGTTTTATAACTGTCTTCCTTTATCATTTATTTTGCTCTTGTACTTCTCGGTGTATCATAATACGATACTTCCTTCTTATGATGTTAACACCTGGAACTGATGAATTTATGTCCTTATAAACCTTGCCCTACTTTCCGGATGGTGTTGGATATTTGGGCATGAGTAAAGTCACCAGTGGTGTAAGATTATAAAAAAAAGGTTCATATCAATCTATTTGGTTTCCTAGTAAAGTAGCTGGGTCAGGTCAAATTTCTTGTTGGAAGAATAGTGCGGAAACAGAATCATATATAGGTTTTAATTCTACCCTTACTATTCATTCTGGCTCAAGTATCTCTTTCTAGTTTGACAAGTGGATAAATAAGAGTGTGTTGATGGAGTCTTTCCCTTCTTTTTTCAAGTTAACTAGATATAAATTTGCTAAGCTATCATACCATATTAGTTCTGATGAGAATTGAAATTCGATTCACAAGAAGTTTCACAAATCTAGAAGTTACCCAATTTACGGAAATGTTACCCATAATTGTTTCAACTCCTCCTGGTCTTGATATTTTACTTGATAATAGAAGATGGTCGTTAGATGTGTCTGGGATCTTCTCAGTCAAAACACTTTATACTAAACTTAATGAGGATGCATGTATTACTGAGCTCCCAAGTTCTTTAATTTGGAAGCCTTGTATTCCTTCTCAGATCAATTTCCTCATGTGGTGTTGTTGTTCATAGAAAAATTGACTCTCTAGATATACTCCAGCAAAAGGGTATTAATCTTTACAACGGCTACATCAATTGTGGTAGTAACATTGAGACGTTGGACCATTTACTTTTGCATTGTAAAGTTGGCCACAAAGTTTGGTCATTATCAACTCCTAATTCGAGGCATGGTTCTTTCTTAATTCTTTGTATGCTTGCTAAGGGTTAGCCTTATGACTACCTATCGAGTACAAAGAAAGATTATTTGAGGCTTAATTCATGTTTTTTATATCTTGGACCCTTTGGAGGGAAAGGAATAACATAAGATTTAAAGAAAAACACATTTACAAGACTGATTTAGACCTTGTTGTCGATGCCAAGTATCTGGTGTTAGCTTGGGAAACTGCTGGTGGAAATATAATCCATTTGAAATTCTCATATTCTATTATGAACTGGGAAATTGTATTTCCGTAATTAACTTTTTTTTTCTACCTCTAATAGAACCTGTATATTATTTATCTGAATGAATTTTTCCCTTTCGATAAAGAAAAACTATACCAGGGAAAATTGTAAGCTGGAAAAGTACTAATACGGGTATGACATGATATCGGCACGTCACGTCAAATTAAAATCAACAATTATTTCCACTAATGCATCTCTATTATATATTAAATATATGATTTTCTTTTTTTTTAGATTTTTTATTGAAATATCTCCACTTATAAAAGAAAAGTAAAAACAATATAAGGTCAAACTGGTCAAATTAAAACACTAAGGGATATAAACAAACTTATGACTAATACGTCATAACCTACAAATTAAAGTGTGGTGGTGACGTTAACAGTTTTGGATATTTAACACAATTTTATCTCAATTAAACATTTTTTCTTGTGAATTTTTTATATTTTGATCTTCTCTCCTCACTCTCTTCTAAGGGAAAAAAACAACCCCTAGAGCTTCCTCATTCCTCTTGAGCAAGGATTTTTAGTATTTTATGAATAAAAATAGTTTAGTTTATATTTTTAAGTTTTATTTTTATTGTTTTTGGTGTCAATGGACATATTTCTTCACTATTTGGGCGATCTTTTCTTCGTCTTTTGGACGATTTTCTCTTCCATCTAATAGCGATCTTTCAAATCTCCATGGTTTTTCTTGGCTTGTTATTATCGATTCATCAAGAACATCAACGATTGTGCTCGGCTTCGCTTTACATTCATCTTCAACAAGAGGGATTTAGGGCATCCAGATTCGTTTGGATCTACAAGATTTTGGAAAAATACTACATTTTATTTGGAGCATCTCTTATTGAAGAAGATAATCGTTTTAAATGGTCGGTGTTGATTCCAGTTGACACCATCATTTATCACTACTAAATCTACAAAAATTGGATACCTTTACGGTCCATGGCTCTTTCTCTTCACGATGTACTTGCAATCGGTGTCGTCATTTGCATTTGGGTTGTGATTATCTTGTATTTTGGTGATTTTGATAATTTTGTAAGCAATCATGTAATCACTATTTTGGTTTGAATGAATTAAAATGTGATTTCCATAAAAAAAAATATTTTTGCTTGCAAACTAGGGTTTTATACGCACACCCTACAAAGCATAAGAAACAATGTATTAGTACAAATACAAGCATTCACTAAAATAATTGCGGGAATACAAATGTATAAATTGAATGTTCATTCGTCTTCTGATTAGTTCCCTCCCTCTTATTCTCCCTAGTAATATGTCTTTCATAATCTATGAGGCATTTTAATTTGTTGGTTTGAGACATGGCATGCAGAGGTTCTAGGTCCGGTCATCTTGAGTGGTCTAAATGAGGGAATCAGAGAATTATTATTTTAAAAATGATTTTATAAGGTTTGTCTTGTGAGTATCTATTTTTCAAATTCCCATTAACATTTAAACATGAGACATATCTAGTTATTATCATTTATGTGTTTCTAGATTGGTCTAGAAGGAAAAGCTTTGAGTATTCATTCGTTTAGTGGGAGTTCATGTTGGAACAATTGTTGATTTTATACTTGTTCAGATTCTAGTCTTTTAATTCTCAGGAAACCAATAGAGAAAACTTGTATTTATTTCTGTTATCAAAAATGATTTTCTATAGCCACATATTTAAATACAAATTAATGAGAGAATATTTTAGTTTTAATTACTACCATAAAATTCCTTTCAATAGTCAGAAAATGTTTACTTACCAAAATTAAGTCAAATTAATCACGTAATTAAAGGCAATAAAACATTCTGAAACTCTTTTAAAAAACAACAAAAATAATTTCGAAATTCAAGATACCTTCCAAGGCCCCCAAGGCTTCGCTCCCGGACTAATGTTATACACACATATGTATGTACGCTTACACACCCAATCAGTAGGGGGAGACTTGATCATCTGACCTCACCCTCAAAGCCCAAAGTATTTTACCACTGGGTCAAGCTTTTATTGTTGATATGAATGTACAAAAATATTTTTTTTAAAATATATATCCCAACAATCCCCTACTTATAATTTTTAGAAACCATTGAGCAAAATTTATATAGTGATGTGCATAAGAAACAATATCTTTCAATTTTGAACCTTTACATAGTTTTATATTCTCTGAAATATGACATAAAATGAACATATGTCTTTGAACTCTATGGAAAGAATACATCACTTAATACACCCACAACTATACTAAGAATAAATTCCTGATACCAGCACATTACGACCTTGTGATTATCCCAGTTTTAATGAATGATCTAGAAAAGTGTCCACATTCTCATAGAAAGCGACCACACTTTCACATTCAAATAGGTGATTTTATCAAAGGTACTCATGTGTCTTGGTACCTCGCTCTAATTAGAACTATAGACATCATCGAGAGTTAAAGAACTCAACAATAACTCGCTTCGGGATATCAAGATGCATGTATATCCATACCATTTGTGAATCGGTATTCCCTTTGAACCTATTTCTAGGTGGGTACCTCTGAGCAAGGATTTTTAGTGTTTTATGAATAAAAGTAGTTTAATTTATATTTTTAGGTTTTATTTTTATTGTTTTTGGTGTCGATGGACACATTTCTTCACTATTTGGGCGATCTTTTCTTCGTCTTTTGGACGATTTTCTCTTCCCTCTAATAGCGGTTCTTTCAAATCTCCATGGTTTTTCTTGGCTTGCTATTATCGATTCATCAAGAACATCAACGATTATGCTCAGCGTCGATTTACATTCATCTTCAACAAGAGAGATTTAGGGCCTCCAGATTCGTTTGGATTTACAAGATTCTTGACAAATACTCCATTTTATTTGGAGCATCTCTTATTGAAGAAGATAATCGTTTTAAATAGTCGGTGTTGATTCCGGCTGACACCATCATTCATCACTACTACATCTACAAAAATTGGATACCTTTGCGGTCCATGATTCTTTCTCTTCACGATGTACTTGCAATAGGTGTCATCATTTGCATTTGGGTTTTGATTATCTTGTATTTTGGTGATTTTAATAATCTTGTAAGCAATCATGTAATCACTATTTTGGTTTGAATGAATTGAAATGTGATTTCCATAAAAAAAAAAAAATTGCTTGCAAACTAGGGTTTTATACGCACACCCTACAAATCATAAAAAACAATGTATTAGTACAAAAACAAGCATTCACTAAAATAATTGAGGGAACACAAATGTATAAATTGAGTGTTAATTCGTCTTCTGATTAGTTCCCTCCCTCTTATTCTCCCTAGTAATATGTCTTTCATAATCTATGAGGCATTTTAATTTGTTGGTTTGAGATATGGCATGCAGAGGTTCTAGGTCCGGTCATCTTGAGTGGTCTAAATTAGGGAATCAGAGAATTATTATTTTAGAAATGATCTTATAAGGTTTGTCTTGTGAGTATCTATTTTTCAAATTCCCATTAACATTTAAACATGAGACATATCTAGTTATTATCATTTATGTGTTTCTAGATTGGCCTAGAAGGAAAGCTTTGAGTATTCATTCGTTTAGTGGGAGTTCATGTTGAAACAATTGTTGATTTTATACTTGTTCAGATTCTAGTCTTTTAATTCTCAGGAAACCAATAGAGAAAGCTTGTATTTATTTCTGTTATCAAAAATAATTTTATATAGCCACATATTTAAATACAAATTAATGAGAGAATATTTTAGTTTTAATTACTACCATAAAATTCATTTTAATAGTCAGAAAATGTTTACAAAAACATTACCAAAATTAAGTCAAATTAATCACGTAATTAAAGGTAATAAAATATTCTGAAACTCATTTTAAAAATAAAAAAAATAATTTTGAAATTCAAGATACCTCCCAAGGCCCCCAAGGATCCGCTCCCGGACTAATGTTATACACACGTATGTATGTACACATACACACCGAATCAGTAGGGGGGGATACTTGATCATCTGACCTCACCCTCAAAGCCCAAAATATTTTACCACTAGGCCAAGCTTTTAATGTTTATATGAATGTACAAAAATATTTTTTAAAAATATATATCCCAACAATCCCCTACTTATAATTTTTAGAAACTATTGAGCAAAATCTATATAATGATGTGCATAAGCAATGATATCTTTCAATTTTGAACCTTTACATAGTTTTATATTCTCTGAAATATGACATAAACATATGTCTTTGAACTCTATGGAAAGAATACATCACTTAATACACCCACATCTATACTAAGAATAAATTCCTGATACCAGCACATTACGACCTTGTGCTTATCCCAGTTTTAATGAATAATCTAGAAAAGTGTCCACATTCTCATAGAAAGCGACCACACTTTCACATTCAAATAGGTGATTCTATCAAAGGTACTCATGTGTCTTGGTACCTCGCTCTAATTAGAACTATAGACATCATTGAGAGTTAAAGAACTCAACAATAACTCGCTTCAGGATATCATGATATGAAAAGATGCATGTATATACATACCATTTATGAATCGGAATTCCCTTTGAACCTATTTCTAGGTGGGTACCTCTGAGCAAGGATTTTTAGTGTTTTATGAATAAAAGTAGTTTAATTTATATTTTTAGGTTTTATTTTTATTGTTTTTAGTGTCGATGGACACATTTCTTCACTATTTGGGCGATCTTTTCTTCGTCTTTTTGGACGATTTTCTCTTCCCTCTAATAGCGATTCTTTCAAATCTCCATGGTTTTTCTTGGCTTGCTATTATCGATTCATCAAGAACATCAACGATTATGCTCGGCGTCGCTTTACATTCATCTTCAACAAGAGAGATTTAGGGCCTCCAGATTCGTTTGGATTTACAAGATTCTGGACAAATACTTCATTTTATTTGGAGCATCTCTTATTGAAGAAGATAATCGTTTTAAATGGTCGGTGTTGATTCCGGCTGACACCATCATTCATCACTACTACATCTACAAAAATTGGATACCTTTGCGGTCCATGACTCTTTCTCTTCACGAGGTACTTGCAATAGGTGTCGTCATTTGCATTTGGGTTTTGATTATCTTGTATTTCGGTGATTTTAATAATCTTGTAAGCAATCATGTAATCACTATTTTGGTTTGAATGAATTGAAATGTGATTTCCATAAAAAATTTTTTTTTGCTTGCAAACTAGGGTTTTATACGCACACCCTACAAATCATAAAAAACAATGTATTAGTACAAATACAAGCATTCACTAAAATAATTGAGGGAATACAAATGTATAAATTGAGTGTTAATTCGTCTTCTGATTAGTTCCCTCCCTCTTATTCTCCCTAGTAATATGTCTTTCATAATCTATGAGGCATTTTAATTTGCTGGTCTGAGACATGGCATGCAGAGGTTCTAGGTCCGGTCATCTTGAATGGTCTAAATGAGGGAATCAGAGAATTATTATTTTAAAAATGATCTTATAAGGTTTGTCTTGTGAGTATCTATTTTTCAAATTCACATTAACATTTAAACATGAGACATATCTAGTTATTATCATTTATGTGTTTCTAGATTGGCCTAGAAGGCAAAGCTTTTAGTATTCATTCGTTTAGTGGGAGTTCATGTTGGAACAATTGTTGATTTTATACTTGTTCAGATTCTAGTCTTTTAATTCTCAGGAAACCAATAGAGAAAACTTGTATTTATTTCTGTTATCAAAAATGATTTTATATAGCCACATATTTATACAAATTAATGAGAGAATATTTTAGTTTTAATTACTACCATAAAATTCATTTCAATAGTCAGAAAATGTTTACAAAAACATTACCATAATTAAGTCAAATTAATCACGTAATTAAAGGTAATAAAATATTCTGAAACTCTTTTTAAAAACAACAAAAATAATTTTGAAATTCAAGATACCTCCCAAGGCCCCCAAGGATCCGCTCCCGGACTAATGTTATACACACGTATGTATGTACGCATACACACCCAATCAGTAGGGGGGGAGACTTGATCATCTGACCTCACCCTCAAAGCCCAAAATATTTTACCACTAGGCCAAGCTTTTAATGTTGATATGAATGTACAAAAATATTTTTTTAAAATATATATCCCAACAATCCCCTACTTATAATTTTTAGAAACCATTGAGCAAAATCTATATAATGATGTGCATAAGCAACGATATCTTTCAATTTTGAACCTTTACATAGTTTTAAATTCTCTGAAATATGACATAAAATGAACATATGTCTTTGAACTGTATGGAAAGAATACATCACTTAATACACCCACAGCTATACTAAGAATAAATTCCTGATACCAGCACATTACGACCTTGTGCTGATCCCAGTTTTAATGAATGATCTAGAGAACTGTCCATATTCTCATAGCCAGCGGCCACACTTTCACATTCAGATAGGTGATTTTATCAAAGGTACTCATGTGTCTTGGTACCTCGCTCTAATTAGAACTATAGACATCATTGAGAGTTAAAGAACTCAATATTAACTCGCTTCGGGATATCATGTCATGGGAAAGATGCATGTATATCCATATCATTTATGAATCGGTATTCCCTTTGAACCTATTTCTAGGTGGGTATCCATTTGTTTATGGGTAAAAACGAATTTAGGTCAAAAATGGAAAAATGATGGAGTAGGTTGATGCTAGTCAGAGAGATTCGTCTAAACGCCAAACATTTATACTGTATAAGAACTTTAAGATCTGAGAGATCAATCTGTACGAAATTGGCCTAAACCAATAAATGATCGTTCCAATTTTATTTCGGTCACAAAGGAAGAGAAGGGTTGATCTGTAGAGAGGGAAGCTGAGAAGGTATTGAGATCAATGGAATTGAATGCCAAAATAATAAGATGTTTTGAAATGCTGTGAAGACGAAAATCAGAAGTCTGACTTTTCTGAGAATGTTCTAAGATGATTGCTCTGTAATCATATATCCTCGTTGTCTTATTTGTTAATAGTTTGAAGAACCTATTTATAGCAGTGGAAGTTAACACATCGATCTGTAAGTGGTGACAGTTGCAGAGAAGTGGAAATCATGGTGAAAACCAGTTATGTCATGCTAGTGGGACTTGAAGTTTGTACGACCATTATTCCATTCATTCGCTCAACTGCCGACACGACTTTTACTTTTTTGTCGTGGGTGCATTACTACACCACACGTGTTGTAGGCCAAGATACCAAAACCTTAGTGAATATCCCCCCATGTGACATAATTGATAACTCGAGCATGATTAAGTCTATTTTATAGACGTGTGTTATTTGTTCAGTTGTTGACCTAGATAGACTGTTAGTCTTAGCATACTGATGAGTCTAGCATATTGAATCATTGGTGGACGAAACATAAGGTGTATGCTGAGACACGAAATAATGCTTAATAGATCATAGACGTAGAAAGTCTGGTGGTTGTGGCATATCATTGTGTCAGCTGAAGCAGCAATGATATTCAGATGATCTTGTTGGATTAATAAACATATGTATAATAAGATTGCTGGATCGATCAGAGACCTATATAAATACATGCATATTTTACAATATTTGATATATCAAGCGAATTCGTATGAGCATCAAGTCGTATGAGCATCAACTCGCGTGAGGAGTAACTTGTGTTAGCATCTATAGAATATTTAGTTTCGTCATACTGTCAAATGGCTTGTGTAAGAAAGTAGAGAAACTAGAGAAACTAGAGAAACTAGAACATTTACTTTAGCTGAAGAACCAATTAAAATATTAATGGTCAAACTATTTTAATTATTGGTAGCAGGACCAATTGAATTATGCTCTTTAATTGATATAACCCTAATATGGCTAATTGACTAATCATAGGGTGGTAGAAGGACCAACCATTCTGGTGAGAGAGACCGACCATTGGTGGCATAAGGAGGGACCAACCAATTGCTGTGAAGAGGACGACTAAGTTGGTGGTAGGACCAATTGAAGTACTAAGTAATAAAACCCTAATTGTGATAAAAAAAGGGAAGTGATAGAAGAGGGAGATGATAGAGGAGCACCGACCAGGTGGTAGAGGACGACCAAACAGGTGGTAGAGCACGGGTTAGTGGTCGCGGGACCCTTCCCCGTTTCTTCGCAGGTCATATGGTCTCTCTAGCAATATTTCAGTATATTTGGAAATAATATTTAAGAGAGAATTTTGATGTAAAGACCAAATGGTGTGAAGACCAAAACTTAGGAAATATTAAAATAATAATATTTTAATATATTAAATGGTAGCATGATCATTCTATATAGCTCTGCAGAGCATATGGTCTTTGAAGAAAAAGGTAGACTAGGCTTTTGGTAGAAAGAACAAAAGAGTTTTGATAGGAAGAGATAACCCTAGGTAAATGATAAAATAATATAAAATAATAAAACCTAAGATAATAAACCCATAAACCCTAGGAAAAGTTTCGTCCAACGACTCCCTTTTTATTTTTTATTATTTCCACCTTTTTCCACCTATTTTTTTAAGTCATATTGCTCTTAAGACCATTCGTATGTGAATGAACAAAAGGTAAGTCTGATTTTTGTCGTCAGAAAATTTTAAACAGAATGCTCTTTAGTAAAAACGCTGTAGATTTTTCATACGATGTCCGTTTTTGATGGTTAACCCAATTTGGAATTGAAAATCGCCAGCTATCTCCCAACGTAGAAGGATTGAGGTTTTGAGCTCGTTTTGGTAGTTAAATGGAGCAAACAACAACTTTCCAGGAATATTTTAGGAAAATTTCTGACAGTTTTTCAGATTGTACTTCGTCTAGGGTTTAGGCCATATCTCCTAGACCGTTAATCAGAATAAGACACACTTTTAGTATGTTGTAGTAGACACATAGGCGGTTGTTCATATATATAATTCACCTCTTAATACCTTACCATTTACTCGCAGTTCTTGAAACGGTGTAGTAATAAGTGCATAATTTATACATTTTAAGTATCATTTCCTTATACTTATTTGCTAGAGTTTATGTGAATTACCGTGTGTTAGTATTACTTTTGTAGTTTATGTGTTTTATTAGGTTACATCTCTGAAACAAGTGAAATGAAGCTTTACAAGAGAATAATTGCCAAAGACCCAGTGGAACTCAGGATATTCCAGGACCATCTTGTAGAAAATTGGATTACGAAGCCAATGGCTAAAGGACGAGGTCATTCTGACTTCGTATGAGAAAGTTATGAGCATAGCGAGAACTAAGTGCAAAGTGGTCATTTCAAAAGAAACTACTATTGGTACTCTATTGTTCACTAATGGAAGACAAGTTTTAAAGGATCATCTAAAGGCACCAGCTGATTTATTAGGGGATGCCAGTAATTTGAATTCTTATAAAGGCGCCTGGCAGTTCGCTAAGGGTACCATTATCTTCATATTTCTTCACGGCGAGAAAGCCTGGTTTTTCCGGTTTAAAACTGAATTAGGTTCTTTCGTTGCATCTGATATTTTCTGTTGACTTGATGGTGGGTGTTAGAGCTTATGGGTTAAAGGGATTCACTGAAGTGTTTGAAGCTAACATAAGTTGGTGTGAAACGAGTTTGGTTGATGAAAACGTAAATCAGTGGTCGCTGCCATTGATTGATCATCATCTCAATGGTGGGTAGCTTGATTCTGAACATGTCAGTGAGTTCATGGAGAGAAAACAAAGTTTGGGTCATTGTCTGATGATCGAGTTCAAATAAGAAAACAAAGAAGTTGAACCTGTTCGAGTAAAAGGAGGGGATGTGGTATGATGGAGTTCTCGTTTGGCTGTGTTGTTGCTCGAGTTTGTGTGATAAAAGTTGTTTCTTTGCTGCAATTAATGGATAAGATGGAACTCGAGTTTAATGGCTGAACGATGGCTTGGTGGTAGAGACGTAGATCCCGTGTTGATTGCTGCAGCGAAAGAGAATAGTTAGAAAAGAGGGGCAATTTGGCAAGAGTCGAGTTTGAGTTTCGAATAGTCAGTGAACAGGGAACACTCGAAGTTGAGAAGTCAGGGAGAACAGAGTTTCAGTGAGATATGAATACTTGGTTTTACACGGAGAAAAGATAGGTAAATCTAATTGAGCGTGTGCGATATTAAAGAAATAATTAAGAGGGTCGGTGGTGTATCGAGAGTCCCATTCAGCTTAGAACTCTGGTTAGAAAGGCGGTTACTAAACTCTATAAATAGGGACCTTGACGTACAGAACTTGATGTCCAGAGAAGGCCAGAGAACACACCTTCGGGGACAGATAAAAAAGGAGATACAGACACGGACGGACCTTGACAGATAGAAAAGGCGGACAGACACTAAAATTGAAGACACCAGAATTAAGGGTTAGTTTGTGTTTCTTTTATTTAATTTTTATGGTTTTTGAGAAAGCCATGTTGGGCTAATTCTCTTGTTAGGACGAAAGGATGGATTTGTAGAGATGGTTTTATTTGTGTTTCAAAACTAGAGTTTTTAACTATATGAACTTTATATCATTATTTTGTCTTTCTCTCAATGTTTTACATTCTCGATGATTTTTCATGTTCTATGCCACGTATAGTTCATTGTTTGATTAGTAGAAGGACTCGTTGAAACCTTGTATGAAATCGTTTTATAAAAATTCTTTGACTCTTTATGCCACGTATACTTAGTACTTCGAAATTCTACCTTAGGTTGAGAACAAACAATTCTTTTTGAAAATTCTTTCTTCGATTCTTAAACAAAAATCTTTCGTGTATTAGTAGCTAGATTTTCTATTCTACATGAGTAAAATCGAGACCCTTTGTGACGAACGCAATTAAACCCTAATCTACAACGGATTCCCGGAACCTTAACGTTTTCCTCTTACTGTTTTCAAACTTTACTAAATAGTTTTAATTCACTCGTTAATTTAATTCTTTATAAAAAAAACCTAAAAATATATTTTAATTGATTTTAATATAAACTCCTCGTGGGAACGAACCGTATTTTCCCTTGTCTACATCTTTCGACAATGTGCGCTTGCGGTAAAACAAAGTCGGTTTTCCGACGCATCATGTAGCATGAGTTCCGAATACAGAAAGATATACTGAATTATTCAGCATATATATATTATATATTCTTATAGAATATTGATATCTCATCCAGGTGAGGCTCTAATATTGTATGAATATATCAGGATATAAAATATAAATTTCATAGTTCTGATGACGGGTCAGTGACATATAAAATCCTAATTGTGATAAAAAAGGGAAGTGATAGAAGAGGGAGATGATAGAGGAGCACCGACCCGGTGGTAGAGGACGACCAAACAGGTGGTAGAGCACGGGTTAGTGGTCGTGGGACCCTTCCCCGTTTCTTCGCAGGTCATATGGTCTCTCTAGCAATATTTCAGTATATTTGGATAAATTTAAGAGAGAATTTTGATGTAAAGACCAAATGGTGTGAATACCAAAACTTAGGAAATATTAAAATAATAATATTTTAATATATTAAATGGTAGCATGATCATTCTATATAGCTCTGCAGAGCATATGGTCTTTGAAGAAAAAGGTAGACTAGACTTTTGGTAGAAAGAACAAAAGAGTTTTGATAGGAAGAGAAAACCCTAGGTAAATGATAAAATAATATAAAATAATAAAACCTAAGATAATAAACCCATAAACCCTAGGAAAAGTTTCGTCCAACGACTCCCTTTTTATTTTTTATTATTTCCACCTTTTTCCACCTATTTTTTTTTAAGTCATATTGCTCTTAAGACCATTCGTATGTGAATGAACAAAAGGTAAGTCTGATTTTCGTCGTCAGAAAATTTTAAACATAATGCTCTTTAGTAAAAACGCTGTAGATTCTTCATACGATGTCCGTTTTTGATGGTTAACCCAATTTGGAATTGAAAATCGCCAGCTATCTCCCAACACAGAAGGATTGAGGTTTTGAGCTCGTTTTGGTAGTCAAATGGAGCAAACAACAACTTTCCAGGAATCTAAATGGTTACTAACATGTTTACAATCAAAATAGTTGTATTTCTTTAAAATATTTTCAATGTAACGAAATTGATCTAAGTAAATACCACCATCAATTCTAGTAATATTAATTCCCAGAATTACACTACTTAAATCTTTCATCTCAAAGTTAGAACTAAACATACTCTTAGTTTCATCAACCACGGATAAGTATGAACCAAAAATGAGCAAATCATCCACATACAAAAAAATCATATGCATGCATTGTTTTCAACTTATAGTATATGCATTTGTTTCTTTCATTAATTCTGAAATCATGTGAAATCATCAAATTATCAATTTTTACAGCTTATGGGCTTGCTTCAAACCATTAAGTGACTTATCTAACTTACACACCTTTTGTTCTTGAACAAGAACAACAAAACCTTCAAGTTGGTCCATGTAAATCTCCTCTTCTAACTGACCATTTAAGAAACCTGTTTCAACATCCATTTGATGAACAAACAAGATTATGGACAACAACAAAAACTAACAAAATACGAATATAAGTCAATCTTGCAACATGAGAATAAGTATCAAAGAAATCTATATTTTCTCTTTGTCTAAAGCCTTTAGCTACCAACCTAGCTTTGTATATGTCTACTGAGCCATCAAAATTTAACTTTATTTTAAGTACCCATTTACAACCTACTGGTTTGCAACCAGGAGGTAAATATGATAGGTTCCAAGTTGTGATTAAAGTATGGGAGTCCATTTCATTATCGATGGCTTCCTTTCAAAGATTGGAATCAAAAGAACTAAGTGCCTCTTGAACACTAGAAGGGTCTTCCTCAAGTATATAAGCATAAAAGTCAGGACCAAAGTCCTTCTCAGTCATAGCTCTTTTGTTATGTCTAGGTTCAACTTCAGTATCACTAGATTCTTCATTATTAGATTCGTTTATTTTAAGTTTAGAATTTGTACTAGGTAAAACACTAGGTAAATAAACCCAATTATTTCTAGATTTAAAGGATAATCTATCTTCAAGGAAATCAACATCAATAGACTCAATAATAAATTTATTATTAAGATCAAAAAATCTATAATCTCTACTATTTTGTGCATACCCAACAAAGACACATTCATAAACTTTGACCTTTTAGGATCAGGAATACGAACATAAGCCAAACAACCCCATACTTTGAAATAAATAACATTTGGCTTTATGTTATTCCTAAGTTCATAAAGAGATATTTTGTTTTTTAATTTGTAACGTCATTCCAAACACAACAAACATCCACCAAAATTTCTCCCCACCAATATAGAGGCAGCACCAGAACTAAGTAAACATGCAGTAGTAAAAGTATGATTCTTTCTTTCAGTTTTTCCATTCTTTTCAGGGTTATAAGGAGCAGTTTTTCATATATAATTCCAGAAGATTGATAAATTTCAGTGAATGGTTTAGAATCATATTCAGTTCCTCTATCACTAAGAAATTTCTTAATCCTACCAAATTGATTTTCAATTCAGCAATAAAAATCTTAAAATTTTCAATAGCTTCATTCTTATGACTTAGCAAGTAAACATAAGTATAATTAGAAAAATCATCAATGAACGTCATGATATATCTTTTTCCACTTCTATCTAATAAGATACCTTCAAATTCACAAAAATCAGAATGCACTAACTCTAAAGGTTGAGATTCTCTAATAACAAATTTATGTGAACTCTTATTTATCTTTGCTTGACTACATTATTCACATTTTTTAAAATCATGCATGGATAGTTTAGGAATAAGACCTAACTTTCTCATGGTATCTACTAATCTACTATTCGTATGACAAAACCTAAAATGCCAAACATTAAACGTACACACCATGTAAGAACAAGATGCAATTTTATTTTATACATTAAACTTAAACATTCCATCAGTAGTATAAACTTTTCCTACAAACATTTTGTTTATCGTAATAGTGTAAAGATCAGAACCAATAGTTTGATATAACCCAGCCTTGTTAATAAGGTAGCTGGAAATAAGGTTCTTCGTATCATTTTTGGAGCGTGAATGTGATCTTTCAGCATAAGTGCCCGACCAGAAGTAAATTTCAATTCTGCCGTACAAGAACCTTTCATAATAGTGGTGTGAGAGTCTTCTAACAACACTTTCTTATCATTGATCTATGTATAGATCTTGAATAAGGACCTACCAAATCAACAATGACGGGAAGCACCACTGTCTATCCACCACCTATCATATCCACCAACCAAGTACAAATTCGGGTATGAAACATGGAAATTATAACATTTTTTATGGCATTAGCTTGAACGTTATTGTTGCTTTTGTTATTCCTGCAATTCCGAGCTAAATGGCCTGGTTTACGACATGCATAACAAATAAAGTCATAATTAGAATTTTGTTCATTTCTTGATGAATGTTGGTTTTTGTTTTGATTAGATTTCCTTTTCTCGTGGTTTTGGTCAGGTTTCTTTTTTTTCTTTGGTTTACAATATGGAGTAATATTCATACAAATCACCAGATAAAGTATTAAAGATATAGTTTTTGCTATCAACATCATCATCAACCCTTTTTTCATAGGCTTTTTGTTTTTCTTCAGTTGTTTGGATCACAAAAGGTTCATTAGGTTGTTGTGTAGTTTCTCTTGAAGTAGACGCAAAATTGGAAACGGTAGTATCTGCATCTTTTGGATCAGTTGGTTTGTCGGAGGCCACCATTATGTGCAAGTTCATCAGTTTGAGACAAAATGACATTTTTTTGTAATCTTCTGAAGTGAAGTTCTTCAAACTTGAATGGCTTATTCTTATCAACAACAGTTTTCTTCTCAGTTTCCATGGTGGAAAAACATGTCTTAAATTTTTTGGAACAATTGTTGGTTTTACACCTGCAAAAACAAAGATCAAAAACAAAGACAATGTGACAGCTGAGTCACAATCAGGTCGTTCTCTTTAAGATATTTTGTGGCTCTTCCTTAAGTTTTGTGCAAGCAGTTCTTCGTCACAACGTCTCAAGAATAAAACAGCCGAGAAAAACTCTCTTCAATCTTTCACGCACACAATGAGAAATCAAATACTTTTGCTCTTTGTAATCTTGCTCAGAAACTAGTCTCTTCATTCTAAAAAAAACCAATGGACAAAACTTGTATTTCTTTCTGTTCTCAAAACTGACTTTTTATAGCAATGTAATTAAATACGAATTAATAAGAGAATATTTTGGTTTTAATTACTACCATAAAATGCCTTTCAACAGTCAGAAAACATTCTCAACAATGTTACCAAAATAAGTTAAATCAATCACATAATCAAAGGCAATAAAATGTTTTAAAAATCTTTTTGAAAACAACCAAAAAAAAATCCAAAATTCAAAAGACCTCCCAAGACCCCGCTCCCATAATATTGTTATACACACGTATGTACAAACGCATAAACACTGGGAAAGATTTGATCTCCGGACCTCACCCTCAAAGCCCAAAATCTTTTACCACTGCGTCAAGCTTTTAATGTTGATATGAATGTATAAAAATATCCTTTTGAAACATATATCCCAATAATTTCACTGTTGAATGGGTAGAAACATCTTTAACTGATCAGAAACAATATCTAGCATGGTACATGGAATCTTAATATCTTAAATTTAGGATGTGAAGATGAACATTCCTTAGGGAGCGATTTAATAAATATAGGAAAGAATGACATAGTCTAGAGTCTTTGAGTCTTTGACATAGTAACATAATCTCACTCCAGAAAACTCTTTGAAACCCTAGCCGCTTGAGCTTTCTTCTGCTCAGATCCGCTCCAAATCTCAACCCATCTTCTTCCTTTGCTTAATCTTCTATTTATCTTTTGTTTAAGTGGATTTTACTGTTATTTTGGATTTGAATCTACCATGTTTTAGATTCGATCTTGGTTTTTTTAGCTTTAGTTAGTTTAGTTGTTATGACTCAGATTGGGGTTTCTAATTTTTATTAGTATCTCTTTGTGTTCATCTCTTTTTTAATCGTTTTAGATCAAGTTCTTTTCTGTTTTTAATCTTATATTGTTTGAAAACTTTTTTTTTGCCTGTTGACGTTTAAATCTTATAAGTGGTTGTTGATTAAAGAGGTTTTTCATGACTAGGGTTGGGATTTCTCATCAAGTTCTTCTTTTAGTTCTTGTTGATCTTTCAAGCCATTAGTTCAGGCTCTTCACAACAAATAAATCACCAAGTTCAACAATCACTCTAGCAGTAACAACAAGAAAGTCTTCCTCAACAACAACTTCTTCAAGTTATATGACTCCGGTTCACACACCACCAACAACAAGATATTCAAAGACAGCACAAGCTACTACAAAGACACGGAAGACACCAACAACCAATGTAGTCAATCTCGGCCGTTACGGCCGAGATTGCGGCGATTTTCAAGGTATCGGTCATTTTCCTTGACGATATCCGAGATCTCGCTCCCCGCTATTTGAACGCGAATATCGGCCGCGATGCCCGTATCTCGGCCGATATTGGACCCAAAAGTTCTTTTTTGAAAAAAAAAATTGAATTTTTTTTTATGATTTTTTTTTGATTTTTTTTTTTGATTTTTTTTTGACAAAAAAGTTGGACCGAAAGCTACTAATGACATCATGGCTCTCGAAATCTGATTTATAAAAAAAAAACTTATGTTACCAAAATTCTAGATGAATTCTATCACCAACCCGAGCCAATGATCTAACCCCTCCTTTGTCTTTGATTCGAATGCACGAAACTTCGAATCTTGTCTGCATTGTTCTTCTTCTTCTTCCCGAATTGAGACCTAATCAAGTCAAGCAAGGTAGGATGATAGCTTTGAAAGGAAAAATTGGTTTAGGTTGATTCTTATTTTTGTTTGATGAATGAATTGAATGTATGGCTTCCGAATGATGGATTTATCTTAAACTTATCTTTGCAAGAACTAGAAAGAATTTAGAGGTTATGAAAATCTGCAGTTGTAGTGAATGAAACATGGTACATAACATGTTTGTGTTATTGCCTGAGTGACCATCTCTTTTTTGCCTCCAGCACATAGCTTGTTGTTTAATTAGAGTTGGTCAAACTTGGTCTTAAACTTTGAAATTAGAGTTGTAATATGCTCGTTGTTTAACTCATTATTTGTTTTTCTTTCTTAAAATTTATGTTTATGTATTATATTTGAAATAAATCTAACATTTACATTTATCCGATATTTCACCGATAATCTCCCCGAGATCAAGGTGTCAAGGTGTCAAGGTCCCGGCCGCGATGCGACCGAGATCCGAGATTGACTACATTGCCAACAACAAATAGTTCTACAATACTGATTCAGATGAAGATCCAAACCGATCCTGGCCGATTCCCCACCATGAAAACCGATTTAAGTTATACCGGTTACCTGTGTTACTGTTACTTTGAGAAAATCACTGACAAATGGATGGATCTATGGATCATGTTATACTTATATCACCTGTTTGATAATGATTTTGATAAAAACCTTAAGAAATGGTTGGATTCTTGGATCCTAACACCTCTACTGATTGTAGTGTTGTTACATTGGTTTGGGTATGTTACTTTTGATCCAACCAAAACCATTTAAACTAGTCATGTTACCTTGGAATCGGTTAAGAACGGTAGGAACTCTTTATCAAATTTGGTCATGTGAATATGTTATTGAGTGTTTTGATTATCTTTGTTATCTGTTTGAAATCTTTGTAATCGCTGGAAACCTATAGGTCAGTCATGTAATCGATACCGATCTTGAATCAGAGAACCATTGTCAATCTGTATGTAATCGATACCGTTCTTGAATCAGAGAACCATTATCAATCTATACGAGGCTTGTCTCTTTTTTTTAAAAAAATAAAAAATGAGGATGTGAAATTCTATGACAACACATTGCTTATTTTAGCTAAGGCTTCTCTTATTCATAACCCATGTTTTTATTAACTATAACCATAAAAAAATATCAAACTATTAACTATAACCCAAATAATAACTCAAAATATATTAATGTATCTATAAGCGATTCATAGCCAGTTAGTTGAGTCGACTCGAACCAAATACGATTCAAACTTTCCAACTAATTTTATGTTTTTTTTCACTCTTTTTATTCCTTTAGCCAAAGATAAACCTTAAAAAAAAATTATTTTAAAATTTTAAGAAAACCGCACTACCAAATCATCTTAATTGGTTTAAGGCGTGGGTTAGCTAATTAAGTTCAATAAAAATTTGTTTTTTTCTTTTCTATGATTTGTTTTAAGATTCCACATTAGATATCATAGGGTGTAATAGTGAGAATTGTGGTGATGTTCTGATTAGGATTCGTATCCGCTTAATTGAATGCTTCTTTCTTAGCTACCGCATTTCCATAAGTTGATTAGGATTCACTTAAATATATTTGTTAAATACGTGAAATATGGTTTTGAATTCAACCTTGTTCTTGAATGGGTATTTTGACTTTCATCATCTGTCAATCTACTGCGACATAATCAGCCACCCCATTCAATAGACTTGGTTCTCATATGATTGACGAACTCAATATACTGTATTCATGCATCAACATTATGTTCATTATTAATACTTCTTTTGAAATCAATAAAAAAGCCAAATAGACATCTTTCATTCTCGCTTAAAGCATTCAAACCCAGTTGCTTTTTTATTACGGGTCAATTCCAAACTTAATCTAGTTAACTATAATCTTTGAAAGATTTGGAGTTAACTAAAAATGACAAACCTATAAATTATTTTTGACGAATGGATTATTGTTTTCCCGACTCATTAATCCATTGACTCAATGATTCACCCACCTCGTTTGCGGGCTATGAAATAATAATACAAAAAAGTCAAAACTAAATTTATAGTTAATCCATACTGACCAAAATTAAATGGGCTATCGGTAATAAAATCATGGGTTATATTTAAGAGAAGTTTTGGATAATGTTTACAGATTCTATTCAATATACCCAAAAGAGGTGACCCATTGGAAAAGGTCGGATGTGAATTAATTAGAAGAGCATTTATCATTATTGGCCTTCTTATAACGGATCTAATGGTAGTGTGGTAACTATAGTTATGCTGGTCTATATGACGAGAAGAAATGCCAAAGTAATTGTGGAGAGGCCTCACAGAGATGGTAAGCACACATAAATTCTTTGATAGCATTGATTGTACAACAAAAATGTATGATGAAAAGGACTTTGAGAAGCTATTAGCTCTTCATTTTACACATAGAATTTTGTCCAAATAATAACAAATATCTGATCACCAAATACCCAACAAAATGGCTAGAACAAAGAGCTGGGAGCGTAAAATGGTCTATGTGCAACTATCATCTGGCACATTTGGAAATCCAGATGTGACAAGATATTTAGGAGAACTAGCCAAAACCCATGAATGGTTGTAGCCACAACAATCATATTTTGGGAAGAAAACCGGAAGGTTAAGATGCAACATCAACAAGCTATAATAGCTGAGAGGTCAACTGAATCTATACATACCTTGTGGAAATCTCCTGCAAGAGGAGTAAAAAAGATAAATATATCCTTCACTTGGAATAAAAACTCTAACATTGTTCTTATTTTATTCGTACTAAGAAACTACTTGGGCTTGGGCAGTATAGCTGTAGGAAATCCCACAACACACCCGAGCAACAACTCTAAACTATTATCAAAGTTATTAATCAAGTTCTTAGGTCAATATTCACACAATAGTAAAGTAAACTTAAGGACACAAATAATTTACATGGTTCGATGTTAAAACCTACGTCCACATGAGCGATGTTACCATGGAAGATGATGATTATAAGCTTTCAGTCTAGTACAAGATTTCTCTCAGCTGTTCTCGTTGTATGCCTCTCTCTAAATGTTCCACCCCTTTTACATTGTTTACACTCCTATTTATAGGCAAATAAAGAAAGTGGGAAACAGCTCACTTCGCTCGCTTGATGTCTTTGCAGGGGACCTTTATTATAGCTTTCTTGATGAAGGGTTTATCTTCGCCGGTATTCTCCTTGCTGGTCAGCTAACCACAAAGTCCTAACTTCGATGATCATTATGGCTCTGTGCTTCGTCAAACAGTATCTCACCATCTGTCACGTCAAACTGCAGACTGTTGATCTGACCGTTCTACTCGCGCATTAAATGCTCAACTACCTAATTCAAACTTGACCGTTGATCTCTTGTTAGTGCTTTCTATGCATCTTGACCTTATGGAGTAGGCGGATATACTATGTTCCTTAAGGATACTCTCAGTGCTCATCACGAATATAGCTTTCTCGTAGTTGTGCCTTGAGATGCTTCCACATGGCGAGGTGATTTTATGTCCACACATTTTACCTCTTTTCTTATCGCCCAGTAAGGGAAGGATGGAAAGAGAATTTACCTGCTGTGAAACCGCTGCCACGTCTCACCTTTTTTGCGTAACCGCCTTCACGTTTCCAACTCTTCATTTTATGACCGACTCGTTATTAACTCTTTTCCCCTTATGACCTTCCACCTCCTCAGCCGGTTACCTGAGGTATAAATTTACCCCAGAGAATGGTTTTCTCATTAACTATTATTCCCTGATCTTTTCTCTTCTTATTCTCTGCCATTTTGTCTGCAACCCTACCTCTACTTCTCTGCAACTTCTTAACTTCTCATCATGTCTCCCAAATAAAGCGTTTCCCTTCATCAAACTTCAAGGTAATTTTGTATGTTGTTGTTCTCTTTGGTCTGGCTTTCTTCTTCATCTAATTTTAATCCTGTTACCATGAATTTTTGCTTGGACCTTTCTGATTGAGTTTTTTTTATCTTTTTGATCTTCAGTTCCACAACGCTAAAAAAACCACCCTAAAAGGAAATTCCCAACTTCGAGGCAAAATTTTATCCACGAGGTGTTAAAGTCATTGTTTCTGAAGGTTCTCACAAGGGCATGAATCTGGACTTAGCATGGATTGAGAAAGAAACCTGGGATGCCAAAAGGGTTATAGTCAATTTAGGGCAACTGAGGGTTGGTCTTCCAATTCCTCTATATGATTCGGAGAATCCTCTCTTCTGCCAGGTACTGTCTCACCTGAGTCCTCAGCACGACGTGTTTTGACTGAGTGGGAATGCCATTCGTCTGTTGAACGAGTTCGAAGCTCGCTCACAAGGTTTTTCTACCCTCCCTGATGATGCGAACCCTTTTGAAGCCTCAGACTACACTGCTACCTCTTTCTTGTCGAATTACGTTTAGAATATCTTTGATCGTCGAGCCGAAAGATGGATATTCGTTTCAACTGGGAAAACATTGACGACGAGCTCAAGCTTCTACTTTTTGACCTTGATCCAAAAGGAAAGAAGTACAATCAGCTTCTTCGTCATTCTAACAATAAATATTGATGAAAGTTCTGATAGCCCTTGAGGGTCCCTAGCTCTGGGAAAGACATACTGATGGTACTCCTTGTCAGGGTCTCCTCGGAGACCACCAACAATTATTATCGTCATTCACTCCATGGGCCTTGGGTTGGACGGAAAAACCAGCTCAGGCAATTTTTTTTTTTTTTGCTTCGATGTGTTTTTCTTTTCGTCCAGTACTTACTTCACCAAAATTGCTCGCAGGATGCTCTTTCTACTACTACTTAAGCAAGGGCTTCAGCACCTCGCAAGCGGAAAAACTCGGAAACCACTTCATCTTCGCAGGTAAAGAACATAGCCTAAGCCTTTGCTTACTCCTCCTTCTTGCCTCTGTTCGTTAACTGATGAAGATGAATTGTCTTACGAAGGTGGACGCGAGCGACTTACCTCCTTCTCTGCCGAAGAAAAAGAAGACCCGTCGCCTTGTGAAGGGAAATGTCATCCAATCTTTTAAGGCACCATCAATGAAAACTGCAGAGATAAGTCAGCGCCTTCGCCACAACCTGAGATTACTACTGGAGAAGGTACTTCCTCTGCGAAGGAAGCTGAGAAGATAATTGAGGAGGAAATCCCGAAGGGAAGGGAGAACTCAATGATGCCTCATTTTCACCACCCTGCTGTCTTTGAGGAGCCCACTATTGAAGTTACTACAGAACTCGAAGGCACCAAGGGATATGAGGCTGAGAAGGAGAAGCAAATGGAAGTGCTTGTTTCTTCTGGGGTTGGCGAGAGGAGCTCATACCCTGATATGAACGTTTGGAGCCAACTGTTCAAGTCTTTAAAGGGAGGAACTCCCGTGGATATTCCCGGTCCGATGTGCAGTGCTATGATGAAACTATTTTCCTCTTTCTTTGCAGCCCTATATACGAAGTTGAAGGTTGAAGCTTCAATCTCTCTAATCCGGGAGCATCATGCTGGTCTGCTGACCATGGTGAGTGAAGTTGTTGCTGTGTTATATCTTTCTTCGCAACCAGAGATTTTTTTTTCTTACCAATTATGAATCCGTTTGTGCAGCAGTACAATCGCCAGCTGGCATATCTAGAGGAGTCTCGCATAGCTGAGGAAGATCGATCGAGACTTCAGGATGAGAACTCGCAGTTGAACAAGGAGAAATCCTTGATGCAGGCAGAATTGAACTTGGAAAAGGAGGCATCGAACTCATTAAGGCGCCGAAACGACAAACTTCTTGGTAAGCTTCGTGGCCTTTTCATCTGTGCTTTAGCCTCTCTTTTTTTCCTATTAGTTAATACATAGGTTTATTCCACCCTAACAAACGCTGCCAGAAACAAAAAAGGATCGTCGACCAGTGCAGACTGGAGTTCGAGACCTTAGACGAGAAAAATGAAGAATACAACCAATGTATATACATACCATTTGAATCGGGAATTAGAGAACTTAGACGAATTAAATCTCACCCTTGACGAGCACAAGAATGAATTAATTCAACAACAAACTGAGTTTCTGAGACAAATAAATTCTTATAAGGATGAGATTCAACACCGCCAAGCCACTATTACTTGTTTGGAGAGAGAAGTCGAAGAACGTGCGAGCTGAGAAAAAGAAGATCCTTACTATAAAAGATGCAACTGGTGCGAAGCTTCGTATAACAGAAACAAGCCTTCGTAAAGCACAGACTGACATACATTGTTACATTGTTACATTGTTAATTTCGCTTCCTGCTAGAATGAAATACATACATTAGTTAACAAATTTGATATATGTTTTTATTTTTTGCTGAACTGCATCTTTATTTATATCATTATAATAACGATATAAAGTCCGTTTCGCTATCTACTCTTTCATATGCTAACTGTTGGATGATTTCCTTACTCAAATTAGTATATTTTAATTCCCTTCGTTTGACGAGGTCACAGGTCCAAATAAACTTACGAACCACATACCCTTGATCTCGCCTTATCTTGTTATGCTAAGCGGTGCATTTCTATTACTCATTTACTTCGTCGATGAAGTTGCGAGACTAAATATTTTCATGAACAGTAGTCTCTCAACCTCGTCTTATCTGGCGACTCAGATCCTTAATTAAGGGTGTTATCCCTTTATGTTCCCCTGATTTCTCGTTCAAAGAGGCTTATTTCTTGTAGGTGTACCTAGCTCCTCCCTTCCCGTTATACAACAATCAGTTGTTTTTTGGGATCTCTTATTCCTTCGTCTGTTTGGCTAAAGGTATGAGGTCCTCGCCCTAAAAGAGGTGTCTTGGGGACCAGGAATAAACTACCAAGGACTTGGCCATTATGTAAATGCCCAAATAACGCTTCAAATGTCCCGTCCACCTATGCCTCAACCATGTACCTCAGCGCTTCTTGCGTAGTCTATACCTCTTACCAATATTTGGTCCTCCTCGGCTAGTGGTATTTGGTTGTATCTAAAATATCTATCCATGAGAGAGAGCATCTCGTACCCAGTTGCCGATTTTACTATCCTTTGGACACGCCTTGTTTAAATCACTGAAGTCTATGTAAATTCTGATTCCTTTATTCTTCTTCGGAACAATCACCATCTTAGATATTTATTACGGATACTTCGTCGGTCTGATGATTCCTGATTTACTCATCCTTTTTTGTTCTGCTTCGATTACTTCGTGGTAGACTGTAATGACCTTTCTAATTCGTTGTTTGAAATACTTCTCATTTGGGTTGATATCTAATCGATGACATGCCACCGAAGGATCTATGCCTGGCATATATTCCATTTTCCATACAAATACATCTATATACTCTCGCAAAAATTGCTCCAACCTCTCCCCCTCTTGCTCATTCAACTTCGTACCTATTTTGATTACCTTTGGTTCTTCGTCAGTTCCCAAATTTATATCTCTAGTGGGTTTAGTTGCCGTGAAATTCATCGTTGGCTCTCCAAGGGGGGTTGGGTTCTTTAATTGCTATGCTGGCGAACCTTCTTTATCAAAGATCTCACTCGGGAGTATATTTCCGCTTGATGCTTTTACTTCGTAGACCTCTATCTCTCGCTCCTTCTTGTCTTCCATGTCATGTTTCTTCTTTTGTTTGATCTTATCAGCTCTTTCCTCATATTGGCGACCATCTACTTTGTTGCATTACTTTGCTTCGGAAGGATCTCCTTTGACCTCAGCTACTACATCTGGTGTCGGAAAACGTAAGAATTGATGATAAGTTGATGTTATCCCTTTGATACCGTGCACGCATGGTCGCCCGATGATGGCGCTGTACGAAGGCTCTACATCAACTACCCAAAAGGTAGTAATTATTTCTATCTTTCCGAGGTAGATTATCAATGTAAACTCTCCTTTTGGCCTTATAGGTGCTTCCTTAAATCCATGAATGTTGTAAGTTGGGGAATGAGCATAGAATCTGGCAGATCCATTCGCTTGAAAGTGCTATCATGATGTCCACCGAGATTCATGTGTCTGCCAATATTTTATCCACTGCCTACTTGTTTATTCTCAAAGTCACTGCTAGAGGGTTGGTATGATATTTCCCGTTTTCCGATGCCTCCGATGGTGAAAATACAATTGACTGAGCCATCCATCTCTCAAGAGGTGGGGCTTTATCTATGTTGAAGATCTCTTTCCCGCTATTATCTCGCTTGTGCACCCTACTCATAATATTGTTGTGGAAGTTTGCCTCGGTCTTTGCTGAATCTATGAATGAATTGCGTCCTAGATAGTTGGATCCTCGCTCAATCTCAATCCTATGGACACGCGCTACCTCTGGTTCCGCTCTTAGTGGTGGTGAAGGTGGAAGCTTTCCTAGAAATTCACGAAGCTTCCCTCGATCTAATATGTCTAACAATATTTTTTGGACGTTCCTGTAATTGTCAGTGGTATGACCATGAAATTTATGATATTCGCAGAATTGGTGACTATACCTGGAGGATGGTGACTCCATCCCTCGATTCGGCGGTGTTAGTACCTAAAAATTTATTCTAGGCAAAATAATATTTTGCATAAGTACTTTATTTAGATTCGGAAACCAAAATCGTACAGAGCAAGCTTAAACCACGATAGTAGCCGTTCCGCCCTGTTTCGGTCACGATGAGAGGAAATGGGTTGATTTGAGGGAGAGAAGCAAACAAAGTTGAAGAAATTCTATGTGTTGAATTATGTGTACAGTTGCAGAACTATTTGAGAGAAATCATAGAGCTTATGAGAATTGTAAGCTTGTTTTTTTTTCTGAAATGGGCTAACGAGCCTATTTATAATAGTTTGGGAGCACACACTTCCTTGTAAAGTAGTGAGTGTAGTGAAGAGATGTAGAGGTGGAAGTCGTGGGGTTAATGGTTTAAACACCTTAGAATCTTCGAGAAACCATTACTCTGTTACTCAATTAACTGCTTCAGCCTTCCCACTACTTTGTAACTTCCTTGTCATAGGACGTTTCCATGCCCATGTTGTAACCACCCGACCAAAACCCCATGTTTAATCGCCCCCATTATGATTTGATTTCTCATAGATTTAGTGGAGTCCTAGACTCAAAACACGTGAGTTTATTGTAAGATAAATCTATTGATGAGTTTGTGTCAACAAAGTATGATTACAGCCAAGTATTGATGCCAACAGCAAAGGAGAAGGCTGACACAAGCATAAGTACAAGAGTAAAGAGCTAAAAGACGCGCAAAGGGTAAAGAGGAGTAAGGCTAGCATTGACGCTAATGTTACGCTGCTAATAGCGCTCATTAGTTAGCGCAGGTGCTAGCACGAGCACCAATAGCAGGAGTTACCGATGTTAACCTATTTCTTCCCCTTGGCGTATTTGCTATATTGGCCTTTTCTGGCCTTTTGGCACATGTGTGTGTTGCTTATTTGTGTTAGGAGTGTGGCTATGGCTTTTCCAAGGCTGGCACTCGCTAATGCCATGGTTATTGCTTATGCTTTAACATTTGTTAATGTTGTGGCCATGTTTATGGCCTGTTTAGGATTTCTCAATTGTATGAGATTTGATATTAGCATTTATGCTTAACTTTTTATGCAGTGCATACAGAACATTTTCAAGAGATTCAGTTATGGAAGTTTGCAACTTGAGACAATGATTGACGCGACTAAAATTAGATGGTATGAGCGTTTTTATTCCGATATAGCATAGCCTCTATTCTGAATATTCGTAATTTTGTATAATCAGTAAATTTTGTTTTATAAAAATAGTTTGCATGGATGCACATGAAATAACGAGGATTTAGTTGATTAAAGCTCTGAAATTTCTATGGCACATATATATGCAAAAGAACTACATAGCTAATTTAGCCATGAGCTGAGTATGCATTATCAATTCTCTTGCGGAATATAAAATAACAATATGTGTTTATAATTCTGATGCCGGGTCAGGAATTTATGTATATTTTTTTCATGCTTTTGCAGCTAGGCGGAAAGCAATATTAAAATTTTCTCCCTTGCCAAAAATCCACCATCAACATTAAGTCCCTTGCTTAGCGAAGAAGAGTAATGTTTCGTGGTAAGCACTAAATGGTAGTATTGATGCTAGAGATTCCTCAAATAAACAAAATTTGTAAGACTAAGAACAATTACTCATCTTGTCCTGCAATATCGCAAATAAGCTCGTTATGTACCACATAGGTCTGTTGGGAGGAGATTGTTTCATCGGTACCAAGGCACTAGTGATAGAATCTGCATACGGATTTTGGTAGAGCTAGGATGGTCATCCATACGATCAAAAGAGGTAGGTGATAAACACATTTATGTGTCTAATTTGCTCTCAACTCTTATAGTGTTGGAACTCCTTTTGTACTATTATTGTGTTTTTATGTATTTATAGGTATTTTTGGAAAGTAAACATTGTTGGAAAAATTTGCTCAAAAAACTACTAAAGGCACCCGAACATTAGATATTAGCACCGCCTTTTCTTCACGGTTCAAAAAGATCATTTTGGTGGGAAATTCGTTTTAAATACAGAGATATCCTGTATCGATTTTGGATGAGATTTTTACGTCATAATTGGGATTAAAATTAGAGATTATTATGGCCATATATACATGACCCAAAGATACGTGAAAGAATCAACATATCTTGTGGGATTTACGTGAAATTTGAAGAGTTTTTATTCCCGGATATTATTCTCATTTAAAAGAGAATTCTGTGAAGATTAAATGTGAAGATTTGGGAGATGTTATGGGTGTATAAAAGAGTGTCGAAGGTCATAGAGTGATCAGTAAGTATTAGAGAGAGATTGGAGATCTCAAGAGGTAGCCAGAGATCGAAAGAAAAAAATCCAGGAAAAATATTTTTTCTGCTGGTGAAGGAGAAGAGGAAGAACATAAGGCGTCAGAGAAACGTCGTTGATAGTGTTGCTGAAGCAGTCTTATTTCAACAGCACCATAAGTCCGTTCTTTTCTCCCGTTTTTTTTTCTTTCTTCTGTAACGCAGAGAACACTTCTCTGTAACGCTTATAAGCATATCAAATATCCTGTGTTACTATTATATCACCATTGTAATATTATTTCCAATACAATGAGGAGCTGAACCCCATTTCTGAGGCGACAAATGAAGCTAATTTTCTAAAGATTAAGTGGTAATTTTTTATTTAATTAATTTATGCAATTCATTTATGATTAATTGCCTTGGTTAAAAATTGATTTAATGATTTTTGTTAAGCAATTGTGATTTGTTAGATGGTACATGCTTTGACCTAGGTTTTAGATGTTCCTTGCTTTTGTTATACAATTGTTATTTTGAAAATCCACCTTTTGCAATATTTTAGAATCAAATTAAATGTTAGAATTGCATAATTATAATTATTGAATTTAATCACTTTAAAAATTGGAAAATAGTGGAATCCTAGCCTCAGTTTACTCTCAATCTTGTTATAAATTTTATTTGATTTTTGCTATTTTTAGTCTTAGAAATTAGATTTAAAAACAAATCTTCACAAGTCTTGAACGAACTTTTCTTACCACTATTACAAAACTATCAAAATCTAATCTAAAAATAAAATAACAATCCTAACTCACTTTTGCAGGAATCGCGACTACATTTAGCATATGTAATAAGCCTTTAAACCCATAGGAGTCCCTATCGGATGAGTTATAGTCTCGTGAGGGTTTACAAGAGGTATACCCATAAAACCTTTTTACTCCAAAGCTTAGCTACCTGTAAACGATTGATGGTAGACACTAAACAAGCTATTTAGTTGGCATACTAAGTTCGTCGTCTATGAGAATCATTACCCTATATAAGTCCCATTGTTGAATACAGATTTATTTTCTAGTAAAGGGCACATGAGTTGGTGGCCCGAGTCGACTACAACCGATTCATCCCCCGTATGGTACGGGAGGTAAGACTCGATCAACCCATGAATCCCCTGCAAGTAGGTTTACTGTATTCCTTCGTATGCATATATGTTGAGGAATTGAATACGGATTTATTTTCTAGTAAAGGGCAAGGATTGGCCATATAAGATAAGGACTCGGATTTCATCATCGTTTCCTTCTTGCCCTCCTTAGGAACACGTTACCTAACGTGAACCTAATCCTTAAAATTTGACTAGAAAGAAGACCGATAGGGTATCGAGCTTATTGGAAAATCATTCAAAAGGATTGTATTGGTTACTTTGTTAGCTTAACTTAAAGTTCAAGAAGATTATTTTAAGTTGATTAGAGCCGCCTTGTAAACCAGGGAAAAGTTGCCAAAGACACATGGTTATCAAAGCTCCTTAGAGCTTATCCTGCTTCTATTCGACTTAATCTAATTCGGATCGTTCTGAGAAATTCGCTAAAACTGTAACTAGTTGCCATTTGGAAGAATAGAAGTTGGTCTAGAAACAATCTAAGTGGATCCATCATGCTTTTTGTTTACTAGAGGTTTTATTTTGTTGAGTCGGCCTTGTTTGTGTTTGTTTACAATTCCCTTTTGATTAGGAGTTATTGCATGCCCAGTGAGCGTGCCTGGAGAAGAGATTCTATTGGTCGTTTGATCAGTGAAGGAAATAGAAACTCTGCCTTTGAAATTGAGCATTTAGGAAACCCTTCTTTTGAGAGCCGAAACTTTAGTTTTGAGAATTATTCTCTTAGTGAGGAAGTTATTCCTAATTTTCCAGTTGTGCCAGAAATGGCAACCTTGAAAGATTTGTTGAATACTACTAGGAATTCTCTTCCATCATGTATCAAGTTAGCTGAAACTCAAGCAAACTATGAGTTGAAACCTTGGACCATACAGATGCTCCCACTCTTCTTAAGGAAAGAAAATGAAAACCATTACTTTCACATTATGGAGTTTGAAGAAATATGTAGTACCCTAAGAATTCACAACATGTCTGATGTAGCTTTGAAACTTAAGTTATTTCCTTTTTCCCTGAGAGACGAGGCCAAATCTTGGTTATATAGTTTGCCATCTGAATCCATCGAGACATATGAACAACTTACCTCTGCCTTTTTATCTAAATTTTTCCCTAGGCACAAAATATCATCTCTTAGGCAAGAAATTTCACATTTGTGCAGCAAGAGGGAGAATCTTTGTATAGGTATTTGGAAAGGTTCAATGAATTAGTAACACAATGTCCCCAACACGGTATAGAAATCTTAGACTAGTCCAGATCCTTTATGAAGGGCTAGATTATCCAACAACGACCATGGTTGAGTCATTGTGTACAGGGAGTTTTGAAAGTAAAACTGTTGATGAGGCAATGACATTTTTGAATGAAATTGCCGAAAAGACCCATCAATGGGAATGTAGTAAGGAACCCCAGAGAAAATTTTTACTGAGCAGAGGTAATTTCAATAGGGTAAATGGAATTCTTGAATCAGGTGCCAAAATTGCAGCTATAGCAAAAAGGTTAGAAGCCTTAGAATTAAGTCAATCTAGTCGTGGAATAAGTCATATTGGGAAGGACAGACTGTTGAAAATCAAAAGATTGTTCAGACTAACAGTCAAGCAATTTCCAATTTAGAAAACCAGGTTGGTTAAACCGTTGACTCTTTGAGAGAAAGAGAAAAAGGCAAGTTCCCTAGTCAACCACAACCCAACCCTAGAGGAGTTCATGAGTTATCTTTTGACCATGTGAATACAATTAAAACCCTTAGGAGTGGTAAAGTGGTGGACAATAAGGTAACCTTGCCCGATAGTGAACATGTTGTAGTCACCCTTCTGAGCCTATAGTTGAAGTGACTGGTAAAGTCTCTAAAAAGTCCAATGCGGTTCCCGCTGAGCCCTATTTTGTGCCCAAAACACCATTCCCACAACTTCTAGTACCAACTAGGAAGGAAACCAACTTTAATGATATATTGGAGATTTTTAAGCAAGTTAACATTAATCTTCCTTTATTAGATGCAATTAGGCAGATTCCTGCTTATGCCAAGTTCCTTACGGATCTTTGTACGCGAAAGCGAAATCTTAGTGTACATAAAAAAGCCTTTATAACTAGTCATGTGAGTTTAATTATCCAGAACACAACTCCTAAGTACAAATAACCAGGTTCCCCTACCATTTCTTGCACCATAGGTAACTACCATGTGGAGAAAGCGTTACTTGACTTAGGAGCTAGTGTGAACTTACTTCTATATCATGTGTACCTCCAGCTAGGACTTGGTGACATAAAACCTACCCAGATAACACTTCAGTTAGCTGATAGGTCTGTTAAAATTCCTCGTGGTATTGTCGAAGATGTTCTTATTGAGGTCGATAAGTTTATTTATCCTGTGGATTTTGTTATCCTAGATACCCAACATGTTCCTGACCCGGAAAACCAGATACCTGTGATATTAGGTCGCCCGCTTTTAGCTACATCTAATACGATCATTAACTGTCGAAATGGTATTATGAATTTGTCTTTTGGTAATATGACTATTGAATTGAATATTTTCCATATTAATAAGAAACCCTCTGAGTTAGATGACACGTGCATTGAAGAGGTGAACATGATAGAAACATTAGTTCAGGATTCATTACCAAACATCTTATCTGAAGATGCACTAGAGAATTGTTTAACCCATGTTGGCCTAGATTTTGACGTTGTTAGTACCATTGATCAAGTGAATGCTCTGTTAGACTCTACCCATGTGTTAGATACTAATAGATGGAAAGCTAAGTTCGAACCATTACCAGTTTCTAATTCTACCTTAATTCTTTCTTTAGAAGAGCCTCCTAAGTTGGACCTCAAACCATTGCCAGATACTCTGAAATATGTGTTTTTAGGCCCATCAGAGACTTTACCTGTAATTGTAGCATCCGACTTGGATAGTGATCAGGAAAGTAGGCTAGTGACCGTACTTCAAGATAACAAGGAAGCTTTAGGGTGGACCTTAGCATACATTAAGGGTATAAGTCCTACTGTTTGTATGCATCAGATTCATTTAGAGGATGACACCAAACCTTCTAGGGAGATGCAACGTCGACTGAACCCTAACATGAAAGAAGTAGTTCGAACTGAGGTGCTTAAGTTGTTAGATGCGGGTATTATCTACCCCATTTAAGACAGTAAGTGGGTCAGCCCCGTTCAGGTTGTTCCCAAGAAATCAGGTATCACTGTAGTCCAAATTGAAAACAATGATTTAATCCCAACCCGAGTGACCATGGGGTGGCGTATTTGTATTGACTATAGAAAATTGAACAAGGTTACAAGGAAGGACCACTTTCCCCTTCCTTTCATCGACCAAATGCTAGAGCGATTATCTGAACATAGTCATTATTGCTTGTTAGCTACTCTGGTTATAATCAGATTGTTATTGCCCCAGAAGACCAAGAGAAAACTACTTTTACCTGTCCCTTTGGTACCTTTGCGTATAGACGCATGCCTTTCGGTTTGTGTAATGCACCCGCTACTTTTTAGCGTTGCATGATGAGTATATTTTCTGACATGGTAGAACGGTTTTTAGAGGTCTTTATGGATGATTTTTCAGTGTTTGGTTTATCTTTTGATGAGTGCTTGCATCATTTGACATTAGTGTTGACTAGATGTAAGGAAAAGAATTTAGTGCTTAATTAAGAGAAATGTCACTATATGGTTCGATCAGGAATTTTTTAGCGCATATCGTATATTTTAAGGGCATAGAGGTAGACAAAGCCAAAGTTGACCTTATTAAGAATTTACAGGTTCCCAAAACCGTAAGAGATATTAGGTCATTCTTAGGGCATGCAGGTTTTTATCGTCGATTCATTAAGGATTTTAGCTTGATTTCTAGACCTCTTTGCAATTTGCTTGCAAAAGATATTAAGTTTGTCGTTGATGATGCTTGTTTAGAGGCTTTTGAGAAGCTTAAGACTTTACTAACTACCGCCCCCATAGTCTAGGCACCTAATTGGAACCTACCCTTTGAAATCATCTGTGATGCTTCAGATTATGCTATTGGTGTTGTGCTAAGTCAACGAGAAAAAAAATTACTTCATATGATTTACTATGCTAGCAAAACTCTGAATGATTCCCAAATGAACTACACCACCACAGAAAAGGAATTGTTATCCATTGTTTTTTCCTTAGACAAGTTTAGATCCTACCTCTTAGGTTCTAAGGTCATAGTCTTTACTGATCATACTGCTTTGAAGTATCTTCTGTCCAAGAAGGATACTAAACCTAGTTGATTAGATGGATCCTTTTGTTGCAAGAGTTTTGTCTAGAAATTAGAGACAAAAAGGGTGCTGAAAATATAGTAGCAGACCACTTGTCTAGGCTTGTCTTTGATTTCCCTGATGATCCCCCTCCTGTGAGGGATAGTTTCCCTGATGAACAACTTTTTTTTGTTTCCAAATTTATCTTGTTACTGGTCGAATGCCCCAGCATTGGGGTAAACAAGATCGTTCAAGGATTTTAGCCGAGGTTAAGCATTTCTGTTGGGATGATCCTTATTTGTTTAAGTATTTTCCAGACCAGATTATTAGGAGATGTATACCTGAGAATGACCAGTCCAGTATTATTTCCTTTTGTCATGATCATGCTTGTGGGGGTCATTTTAGTACTAAGAAAACCGCTGCTAAGATATTGCAGTGTGGATTCTATTGTCCTTCGTTGTTTAAAGACACCCACCATTACTGTGTTACTTGTGAGCGTTGCCAGAAGTTAGAAACCATTTCCCGTAGAAATATGATGCCTTTGAACCCTATTCTAGTTATAGAGGTCTTTGACGTGTGGGGCATTGATTTTATGGGTCCTTTTCCTAATTCTTTTGGTTATTTTTACATCCTTGTCGTTGTAGACTATGTGTCTAAGTGGGTTGAGGCAGGTTTCGTGTAAAAAAAATAACCACAAGGTTGTGGTCCATTTTTTGAATGATAACATATTTGCACGTTTTGGTACACCGTGGGCTATAATTAGTGATAGAGGGTCGCACTTTTGTAATCGACCATTTAGGCTTTTGATGAAAAAATATGGTATTACCCACAAAGTAGCTACCCCATATCACCCACAGACTAGTGGTCAAGTAGAGGTTTCCAACAGGGAGATAAAACGTATTTTAGAGAAAACAGTTAATCCTAATCGGAAAGACTGGTCATTGAGGCTTACCGATGCCTTATGGGCTTACCGTACTGCGTTTAAGACCCCCATTGGAATGTCACCTTATCGTCTAGTTTTTGGAAAGGCATGTCACCTGGCCGTCGAGATAGAGCATAGAGCATATTGGGCTGTAAAACAACTTAATTTTTCGCTTGACAAGGAAGGAGCTCACAGGAATCTCCAGCTCAATGAGTTGGACGAGATTCGTAGAGATGCATACGATAGTGCTAAGGAGTATAAGAACAAAATGAAACTTGTGCATGATAGAAATATTTTGAGAAATTCATTTTCTCCGGGTCAAAAAGTTCTTCTGTATGATACCCGTTTGCATCTATTCCCCGGGAAGTTTTTCCTCATGGTGCTATTGAGATTGAGACACTGGATGGTAGTAGTTCTTCAAAGGTTAACGGTCAGAGATTGAAACCCTTTTTAGAGCCTTTTCCTGCAGGTGATATTGAGGAAGTCCCTCTGGAGGACCCTGGTTACCTTGATTGACCATCAAGGATGTTGTTGTACATTAGTAAGTTTTTGTAGGTTTTTGTTTTTATTTTTCTGTCTTATTCTCCAAAGAAGGATTGTTACGCTTCGCCCAGGTACTATCTTTTCTGACTTACCGTTTTATTCCTCTAGTTACCTATATTTTTGGTATTGCACTTTAATTTGAAACATTGAGGACAATGTTAGGTTTAAGTTTGGGGGTAAGGGAGAAACTTTTGGTTGAAAAATAATAAAACTCTAAACTTTAGAAATTTGTGAACAATTCAGGGTGACACTAACCATTCTAGGTAGATGGAAACTAACTCTTTTTCTATAGGAATTGGTGTGCCCAGCTAAATGGTTTACTCATAAAAGGATGCCTAGCTCAGGTGTTAGAAAATAACATGATAGTTGTTACCATATCTCGGAATCTATCTTGACCATATCGCCTTCTGTTTTTATTTTTGCAATTTTTGTGTTTCTCTAAGTGATTTGGTGGGGCACTAGTATCGAATTGTTATCACCGCCAGGATGAAGTGTTTGAGATCAAGCCCCATTATTGTATTATTTAGACCATTATTCAAAAAAGAAAAACAAATTGACACTTTGATAGCAATATATGTGTGTTCTCCCTATCTCTGTCGCCTAAGCAAGCGTGGAATGTAGGATCCATGAGAACTATCATGTATGATGCTGATAAGGAGCATGCACTTGGATTCATTTGATCCAATCATGTTGTCAGTATATTTAAAATATTTTCAATAAATCGACCGTTGGGACCCTTGTATATACCAGCTAAATCGATATTAGTTTAAGGAATAAGACTAGTGGGAGCGTATCTCAAGCCATTCATCCTGGCACTGACCTTCAGACAAATATGGGAAACTCCGTTCACCTTAGTCAACATGTGCAAAATTCATTTTGTCTATATCCATCTTCTAAATCTTTCCATGTGATTGTACTTTGATAGATTCTCAGTATCGTGGCTGAACAACTATTTAAGTGGAGTTTTGACTTCTTGTATGAATTTTAGTACGGTGAGTGAAAACTCATGTACATCAATCTGACTCATATAGGGTAATGATTCTTATAGGCGAAGAATTTAGTATGCCAACTAAATAGTTTATTTAGTGCCTATCATCAACCGTTCACAGTTAGCTAGAATTTGGAGTAAAGGTTTTGTGGGTACACCTCTTGTAAACCCTCACGAGACTACAACTCGTCTGATAGGGACACCTATGGGTTTAAAGGCTTATTGCACAGCTAAGTGCAATCGCGATGCCTGTGAAAGTGAGTTAGGATTTTCTAGATTAGATTTGCTCGAGGACTAGCAAATAATAAGTTTCGGGGTATTTGATAGACACATTTATTGTCTAATTTGCTCTCAATTTTTATAGTGTTGGAACTCATTTTATACTAATATTGTGTTTTTATGTATTTATAGGTATTTTTGGAAAATAAACATTGTTGGAAAAATTGGCTCGAAAAACTACTAAAGGCACCCAAAATTGATAAAGGCATCCGAACATTGGATATGAGAACCCCCTCTTCTTCATGGTTCAAAAAAAATCATTTTGGCAGGAAATTCTTTTTAAATTCAGAGATATCCTTATCGATTTTGGATGAGATTTTCACGCGATTTCTGGGATTAAAATCAGAGAGTATTATGGCCATATATACATGACCAAAAGATACGTGAAAGAATCAACATATCTTGTGAGATTTACGTGAAAATTGAAGATTTTTTATTCCCAGATATTATTCTCATTTAAAAGAGAATTCTATGAAGATTAAATGTGAAGATTTGGGAGATGTTACGGGTGTATAAAAGAGTGTCGAAGGTCATAGAGTGATCAATGAGTATTAGAGAGATATTGGAGAGCTCATGAGGTAGCTAGAGATCGAAAGAAAAAAATCCAAGAAAAATATTTTTTCTGCTGGTGAAAGAGAAGAGGAAGAACATAAGGCGTCAAAGAAACGTCGCTGATAGTGTTGTTGAAGCAGTCTTATTTCAACAGCACCAGAAGTCTATTCTTTTCTCCCGTTTTCTTTTCTTTCTTCTGTAACGCAGAGAACACTTCTCTTTAACGCTTATAAGCGTATCAAATATCATGTATTACTATTATTTCACCATTGTAAGCACCTTTTGAGCTATGAAATATATTTTTGAGGGTTTTTCCAATACAATGAGGAGCTAAACCCCATTTCTGAGGCGACGGAGGAAGCTAATTTTCCAAAGATTATGTGGTAATTTTTTATTTAATTAATTTATGCAATTCATTTATGATTAATTGCCTTGGTTAAAAATTGATTTAATGATTTTTGTTAAGCAATTGTGATTTCGTTAGATGGTACATGCTTTGGCCTAGGTTTTAGATGTTCCATGCTTTTGTTATACAATTGTTATTTTGAAAATATACTTTTTACAATATTTTAGAATCAAATTAAATGTTAGAATTGCATAATTATAATTATTGAATTTAATCACTTTAAAATTAGAAAATAGTGGAATCGTAGCCTCAGTTTACTCTCAATCTTGTTATAAATTTTATTTGATTTTTTGCTATTTTTAGTCTTAGAAATTAGATTTAGAAACAAATCTTCACAAGTCTTGAACGAACTTTATTTACCATTATTTAAAAACCATCTGTAGGGGAGTCACGGCTACAAGCCTTGTTGCGCTGGAGGCGTTGATGGGATACATTTGTACGTGTTGAGACGGTCACCTGGTGAAGCCTGTCACTTCCCGTACTGAGATGGTTACTTGGTTAAGCTTGTCACCTTCTTCTTGGCAACGGTCGGTCTTGGAGCTTTGGTCAGCAGTCATGCTGAGATCCATTCTCCTTGGTATAAATTTTGGAAAATTCCATTTATTTGAATTTTAGGATTTCCCACCTTTATCTATTTAAACAAGCGGATGGCTCGAACCATTTTCACTCTTATTCTTCTGGATTTTTACATTCATTCTTCCAGAACTCATAACAACCTTGAGTCAATTCATCACTCCAACATGTCTGATAATGGTAGCTCGAACCAAGGTAGCTCTTATGTCAAACGTACTACTTGGATTATAAGTCCAGTAGGTTTCTCTTCACTCTAAAGATTTCATATGTGTATGATGATTACAGTGAAAGCCTGAACATGATTTAATTGTTGTTTTTCCTAGGTTTCTCGGGTTAAGAAGCTACCAAAGAGACATATGAGCACTATGAACTTCAAGGCAGTGGTAAGAAGCTTTCTAATTCTTTTTTTTCTTGAAACCACCCTTTTTTTTATCTTTTTTTTTTGGATGTATTGTTAGTTGTTTGGTTGTAGCAGGAGATGGAGATTAGACATGCTGGGATTAAGGAAAATGAGGAATTCGTACCAAAAGATAGTACATTAAATTTTGAAGCCGACGTTAAGAGTTTCTCCAAAATCGTGGCTTTCCTTGTGAATGTTGACTCGAGTTTTCCCCTTCATGATTATCCCAACGCTGGGCTCCCCTTTGGGTTGGAAATGAAGTCATCATCTCGGAAGTATGAAGTAGCGAGAGGATTTGTTGTGCCAAAATATCATATAGATCTCTACACAAAGATATGGAAGAATTACGGGCATATTGCTACTACAGAGCTGGTCAAGACTCATATTCCTATCCTTGTAACAGTCGTCGCTGGACTCCTCTCGATTATTTATGAAATGGATGATGTGTTTCCATATACGGTTACAGACTTCAAAATCCAGAAATGGGATGAGATGTTGACTACTTGTGAGTGTCTCCGTTTTAACGTAAACTGGTTGCGTCAGCATTTGGAGAGCGTCAAAGAGGCTCATGCAACACCTTTGGCAGAAGGGAAAGCCTTGGAGGAAGAATCCTCTAAAATTGAAGAAATGGCTCGAGATCTTCAGACTCGTTCAAATAAATATGATGAAAGATTGGGAAAATTACATCATCGCAGTTACCTTCTACTCAAAAATCAATTTAGGCTATAAGATAGATAACGAAACATTCTTGTTATTTATTTATTTTTTGGTTTTGAATAATTTGAATAAACGGTGTTTCATATTAATGTAATGGGTTTTGAATTTGAAAGTTTAAATATATGCTTTTAGAGTTATATTGAACTTATGAAAGGGAAGGTATTTTTAGGCGTAATATGCCCTGAGCCACATACAATTAATGACTTTCCCTACAGCCTCTCCATTCAAATTAAACAACTTGTAATACCCGCTTTTCATGGCTTTGGAGATCACGTAAGGCACTTCCCACTTTGGAGCAAATTTCGGAGTGGATATATCTTGTCGAATATGCTTAGATGTTCTAAGTACTATATCCCCTACTTGAAATACCCGTGGTTGCACTTCCTTGTCGTACGCCCTGGAAATTCTTTTTCGATAAGTCTCTGTATATTTTTATGCTATGGATCACCTAGATTCGAATATGTCTAAATCCGCTACTCGAGAATTGAGTATTTATGACTCATCCCAATAAACTCTGCTTGTTGCTGCGATTCTGGCCGATGAGACTTGAATCTCTGCAGATATAATTGCATCGGCCCCATATACAAGATAATATAGTGAGGTTCTTGTAGAACCCTTTGGAGAAGTTTTGTATGCCCACAAAGCCATAAGAAAATGTTCATGCCATGTTCTTGGATGGTCATAAACAGTACGACTTAAGATTTTGATGATAGTTTTGTTAATACTTTCAGCTTGCCCACTCCCTTGAGGGTAGTATGGTGTGGAAAATACTTGTTTGATGCCATAGATTTTGAGTAATTTTCGCACACATTTATTTGCAAACGGAGTACCATTGTCTGTTACGATGTGTTTTGGTATCCCAAATTTGCATATGATATATTCCTTGATGAATGTCACTATTGTTACTCCGGTTGTACTTCTGAGAGACACAACTTCGACCCATTTGGTGAAATATTCTGTGACAGTAAATATTTACTCGTGTTGCTTTGACGAGGATGAATTGATTTTACCAATGAGATCCAGTCCCCAGTTGTAGAATGACCAAGGGATGCTTACCGAGTGAAGAGGAAGGCAAGGTGTGTGGATGAGGTTTCCGTGGATTTTACATTGGTGATATTTGTAAACAAATGCAGCCATATCGCCTTCCATAGTCGGCTAATAGTATTTCTCATAGACTTGGAGAAATATTTTTCTCTTGCCTTGATTTTCTCATTCGTGCATTTCCTTCAGGATAATCTGGATATCTTCTTATGCCAAACATCAAAACAAATGTCCATAAGATCTTTTTCGGTTGAGTATTCCTTCGTGGATGACAAATATTTTGGCTTTTTGTATCAAGCGTGCCGCTTTCCTCCTTTCTGAGGTAGAATATTATCTGAAGGTATTTGATATACGGCTCTCGCCAGTCCCCAGCATTGTGTATTGTTAGTACTTCCGACTGTTGTGGTGGGATTTGACAATTAGGGAAAGATCCTTGCAACAATCGTGATTGTCTCCATGGTGGGCCAGTAATACCCGAGATGTCGGAGCCGTCTATATAAGGTTATTACCAATGTCTGGCCGCACATCTTACGGTGTACCTGACTAAGTCGCCATTGCGCCTCATTGTCTCCCAGAAATCTTGACAGAGATTCGTCTGAATTTCTATGATACAATATCCCATGTAGTAAGAAGAAATGTTTTAAATCTTTAAGACTGACCTTTGCTTGGCTATGCGAGTTGATGATCTCTTGGATAATAGGCGTCCTCCAGTCATTGGCTTGTTCTTCGTACGACTTTTTGATCCATATCGGGGGCATGGTGCGTCTTTATACAGTGAGGGTTTCCTCAGAGTCCTCGAATTGTAGTTTCGAGGCTAGAGTTGCCAAGCAATCAGCATGTCTGTTGTTGGTGCGCCCCATATGTACGATTGTTGCCTCAACAAAGTGAGTTAAAAGCTTTTGTGCTTCATCCCTATACGGGGCTAGTGTTTCTTCCTTGAGTGAGTATACACCATCCACCTGGTTTACTAGTAACTTTGAGTCTCCCCTTATTTCCAGACGTGTCGCTCCAGCTTGCTTGGCTAGCGATAGTCCCAATAGAAAGGCTTCATACTCGGCGGAGTTATTGGTGCATTTGTAGTCCAGCTTGAACGAATGTGAGAACACTCCGTCGGTCGGTGAAACTAGTACGACGCCGACTCCTCCTGTATTATTGCTAGGGGTAGCAAAGCCATCGAAGTACAATAACCAGGCTTCTTCTTCAGCGAGTGAGATGTCTGGGAATTCTCCGGGTATGTTTTCATGAGTAGTAGTATAATCTTCCCCTGGAAAAGCTGCAAGTAGGTCTACGGCTGCTTATCCCTTTATCTCTTTTGGCGATACGCATGATATGTCGAACTTTGACATATGTAGTAACCATTTTGCCGCTCGTCCTAGAGAGAAGTTTTTGATAGTAGAAATTTTATTGGATCATCCTTAGCCATCAACGTTACTCTATTTACAAGTAGATAATATCGAAATTTCTTAACAACATGCACCAATGATAGGCATGCTCTTTCAACTTTGGGGTATCTCATCTCCGCATCTCTTAATGTATGACTGATATAATAGATAGGACATTCAGTCCCCATGTCATCTTCTTGAGCCAATAAGGCTCCTATGGTCACTTCAGTCGAAGCCGTGTAAAGAGATAATGGTCTCCCCAAAATTGGAGATTTTATAACGGCTGGTGATAACAATAATTGTTGAATTTGAAGAAATACATTTTTTTGTGTAGATGACCAAACAAAACTTGCCTCTTTATTCAAAATAGGTGTAAACGAAGCAACAAATTGAGCTAAACCAAGGATAAAGCGTCGAATATATGATACCTTTCCCATGAAATTTTTAAGTTCCCTTACGGTGCACGGTGGTGGCATGGTAATGATAGCCTGTGTTTTGGTTGGGTCCACCTTGATCCCTTCTGTTGTTACCAGAAATCCCAGAAACTTCCCAGAGGATACTCCAAAGGCGCACTTTAGAGGGTTCATCTTTTAATGATATTCTCGGCATCTCTCGAAGACTTGGCGTAGGACGTGTACATGGGACGTTCTGGTTTTGGATTTCACTACCATGTCGTCGACATAATCTTCTACTTGCTTGTGCATCATGTCGTGAAAGATTACTGTCATGGCTCTTTGGTAAGTAGCGTCGGCATTCTTCAATCCGAAGGGCATTACTGTGTAATAGAATTTCCCGATCGGAGTTCGGAACGCGGTCTTCTTAGCATCATAATCGTACATCTTTATTTGATTGTAGCCACTATAAACATCCATGAAAGAAAATGCCATGTTGACTGATAGCATACATGAGCATGTCGATGTTTGGAAGAGGAAAGTCATTCTTGGGACAACATTTGTTCAGGTTCCTGAAGTTCACACAACATCTTATTTGTCCATTCTTTTTCTTGACGGGGACAACGTTAGCCAACCATGTGGGGTGTTGGATAGGTTTGATAAAGCTTGCTGCTATCAACTTATGAATTTCGATCTCGATATGCTCCTCGACTTCATGTCTCAACTGTCTGAGCTGTTGTTTGACTGGTTTAGCGTCAGGAGCAATGTATAGATGATGAATGACTAGTTTATAATCCAACCCTGGCATTTCTTCATAAGTCCAAGCAAAAACGTCTTGATATTCCTTGAGCAGATTGACAAGCCCCACTTTTTCTTCTGGGTGACAAGGTTGAGCTGTTGAAACTGGTCGTAGATTTTCTTCCGTTCCTAGATTGATGGTTTCAAGCGTATCAGTCGTAGCATCTGTACCATCTTGTAATTGTCACGGTGCGTCCTGGACCTTTTCATGATATTTCTCCTTACTGTGGATGCATATCTGTGGTCAGGGATATTCTTCACATGTCTCCCATGTTAATTGCTAACAACAATACAAAGGTAGACTATTCTTCCCTTGTTGTCGCAGTTGGTTACGAAGTTGTGGCCTCTTTTAGCAGGTTAAGGGTTTGTGACGCTGGATGTCCCGTAATGATACTCAGAGGATTTAGGAGTTACTTCTTGTGACCCGGTTCATTCAGCAAATTTTGATGGTTTGTCTACTATCGATGCCCAGTCAGGTAGCGATGTGTTGTGGACCTTGTTGGATGGTTCGACGGCATCATCTTCTGTTTTGAAGAACTCAACATCATATATTGGAGTGTAGGGTCATGGCGACGCTATTATGCGTAAGATTTTCCTGTTCAGTACTGCTTTCACGCATTGATGGTAGATGGAGGGAACCGCTTTGTTTTCGTGTACCCATGGGCGCCCCAGTATCATATGGTATTCAGGTTCTTTTGCGATAACATGGAACTTCACCTTGGACACTATAGGACCAACTTGTAAATTTAAATAAACATGGCCATATGAATTAGTGCGATTACCTTTCAAATCCTTCATCACTATGAGGTGTTGTATGATATGATTCTGAGGGACTTAGGAAACTTTGAGCGTTCTGAGTGTAATGACGTTGGCGGCTGCTCCTGTGTCGATAAGGGCTCTCTTAAATTTAATTTTCTTGACATGAGCGGTGACACACAAGGCTCGATTGTGTCTTTCTTCCGTCATCATGTCTTCCTCAGTGAAAGTGAGTTATTTATAACTGGGCCATCTGATATGGCTATCTCTGTTTCCATCGAAGATGGGATCAGGTGTGTGTCCACGCCCATGCGGTTGAGAGCAGCAAAGGTGTCGGCACGTTGATCTTTGGAAAAGTGAAAAAGCTCGCACATATTTTCAATAAGAAATGTGGCTTCCTAGTTTATTGGTTTTTCTGTAGTGGTGAAGCTCCCAATATTATGAGGCAGAGAATCACCAGTTGAGAAATCAAACCCTGGTCCTGTGGAGCCTGGGACTCGTTCAAAAGCGCTACGATATCCTACTTTTTCTATTATTTTGACAAGAGAAGATAATAGAGCACTTACCGCATCCTCCAGTCTTGCAAAAATTCTTGCTTGAGATTCTTGTCTTCGCATCAACTCAGCCAAGGTGATTGGGGTTTCGACCACTTCAGTAGTACCGTTGGTGGGATGTGGGTTGGAAATGCCATTCACTACACCAAATCACCTTATTTGAGACATTTATTTCCGTTGCTATGATTTTAAGCAGCGCTTATAAGTGTCTCAAATCGTGCGCTTAATTTTTGAGACATATTCAACTACACTTATAAACGTCTATTAATTTAATTAAAATGACGCTTTATATGCGTCACTTAAATTATTATCTACGTTTATTAAGTGAACCAGTGTTATTGATACAGGCGTAATTCATATATATTTACCGTCTAATTTATATTTGCTAGTACTTTTAATTGCACTAAATTTACCATTTTATTTTATTAATAGGTGGTTCGCATAAAATCCAAAACTATAAGCTAAACATGGTTAAAATAGGTGTTAATTGAAGTTTATGATAAAATGTAACCAAATGATGCTCACGGCAAAAGAGAGAGTTGGGTTGATTGATTGGGTGACGTGTTATAGAGGGAGTTAGTTTGCTTTTGGTTTGAAAATCTGACATGAAAGTTTGGTTGAATGAAAAAAAATTAGGTTCTCTTTGATAACACGTGATAGAAAGGTGGGGACCAAGAGGATGTGACGTGAAGGAGTGTGGTCTGTTGACGTGAAACAGTGAATAGACGGCTAAGAAGAAAACAACACGTGGTTGGCTGGAATATTTGTCCCATTTATAGAAAGTCAGAAGCAAAGAGAGGAGGACGTCAGAGATGTCAGAGAGACAAAGCTGGACAATAAGAAAAAGAATAAAAGTTGGTGAGACAAACAACACGTGGGACAGAGTATAAAAAGGAAGAAAAACTTCTTTTGTTGGGAGGTCTTTTTGGAGGTTTTATGTGGAGTGTGAAATAGGAGGCGTAGGCTTTTAGGTGTTCTTTTGGGGGTTGTACAGAGGTGGGAGAAAACCTAGAGCTAGGCGGAGGGTTAAAGATAGAGAGGTTGTTGGGTTTCTGGTAGGGAGATAGAAAGTACAAAAGGGGGGAAGAACAGAGGAAAGGTGCTTCTGGTTGGTTTTGGGGGGAGTGCGGCTGATAGGTGGAAGGCTATGGAAGGAATACCTAAAAGAAAGAGAGAGGACCTAGGGGGTAGGTTGGCTATTAGTGGAGACAAGAAGTACCGTGGATAGAGATAGGTTGTGGAGTGATTTCTTCTAGGTTTTTCCAAGGAGAGAAAGGCGTGAAAAGAGAAGGGGGATGTACGGATTGACGTGAAGAAGAAAGAGGGGAACTAGGTTGTGCATCTGTAGACAGATCTGGTATCTTGACATAGAAGAAGATTAAGCGGTTGTGTACCGGAGAAGCAGTACTGGTTGTGGCGGAAAGGATCTCGTTATTCAATTTCGGTTTAATCTTTTTCCTCTTTTCTTTTCTTTATTTTTTTATAGGTTTTGAGAAACCCAACTCCATGTTCTAATTAATTTTGTAGTTAGGGTTTATGTTGAAACCACTTAAAAGTTTTAGATCAATTAAATTGATTTATCTGATACACACTATTATGATTTGAATAGATTAATTCCATGATTTTGATTTATTGATTTAATGAAAAATTAGTTGTTGCTTCACCGGTTCTGTACAATATAGTAACCTATGCGCAGAACTAATAGGATAGCAAATATGTTTGTCTACTTATTTTATATTTCATGCTTGGGTTAAATCCTTAGATGGGGTATGCTTAGAAGAGCCAGATATTATTTGTGAACCTATAATTAATTTCGTATAATTTTCTCGCTAACGCAGTTAGATGGTGTATGCATGAGACTTAGAGCTTTTGATGCGCCATGCTTTGGGCGTCCCAGTGACATTTGCGACTCTAATACATATAATAGGTGATGTCGATAGAACGAACAATAGATGAATATTCAGGAGTTATGTTTCCCTTCAGTAATTAAATAGAAATAGTGGTGGATACTGAAAACCCTGATTATTGTTTCTCTCATTTGATTTATTTTATTAGTTTAGTTTATTTTATTATTTTCTCGTTCATTAGAATTTCTGAAAAATCCAAAAATATTGTTTCTTATTAGTTTATTAAGAATATTGATTGCAGTATTGTCCCCGCACCATGTGGATTCGACCCGTACTTGTCGTTGTCTGCATTGTAGACACCGTGGGATTGCGGTTATCATATATAGGGTATTTTAAAATCCTATCAATCTTTTGGCGCCGCTGCCGGGAAGCGGTACTGGAATATTGTAGTTAGTATTTTGATTTTCTAATTGTAGGTTAGGGTTTTATTTTGTTTATTTATTATTTTGTACAGTATTTTATTATTTTTAGGATTTCTTTTTCCTTTTTACTTGTTTTTTGTTTTAGTATTTCTTTTCAGTTGCTTTCCGAGGATGATGACTCCTTCTCAGGAGACGTCATCTAAGATGACACTTAGGAAATATATGAATCGGTCACGCATAATGAAGTTTTTGCTTCACCTGAGGTAAGTGAAGAATCACCTCTAATGATATATGAGAAGTATTATAAACACAGACCGCTTAGTTTAGAACAAAGATTGAGAGTTCTGGAATGCCAGAGATTAGTTGTTGATGATGATCAGTCTTGTAGTGATTATCTGTTCCATACAGAATATATAGATGACCCTGTAGATGATTGTGTAGATGATTTGCCTAATTCCATAGATGAATCTATCTCACAAGATCATTCACCCGACTTAGAGGTTGTTTCTAGACCCTTAGAATTCCAAAAGTTACCTAATTTAGGGTTAGAATTGTGTGTTTCTCAAGTTCTGTTGGATCACTTTGCATCCACATACCCAAAGGACTTGCATGTTCCTGACATTGTGCATGAACCAATTGATATTTCCCCAGTCCCAATATTATCCCCATATTTTGTTATTTACGCACTTCCAAATGTAGTACAAACTTGGTTTGGGGGTAATCCCTTGTTTTTGATAGTTTCAGTGTCTCCGTGTTGCCATAATATAAATGTGAAACTGTCATTTGTATATATTGTATTTTGGGTTGATCCCCAAATTTTCAGGTTGTTAGTGTATGGAGATCCTTTCTGTACATATCCAGTAGGCAGATTTTTATTTTCTTTTTAGGATTTTTGTTTATTTTTATTTTTATTTTTGGTGTTCTTTGTTATTACTATCGTTTGATATGTGTTACAGAGAATACTGCTTTTCTTGCATCAATCAGGTGAGACGTTCCAATCCCTTCTCTTTTTTTTTTTTATATTTGTTTCTCTTATTTATATTTATTGCACACCATTCTAGGTTGCACGGTTTGAAATATTGAGGACAATGTTAAATTTAGTTTTGAGGGTAGAGTTTCAAAAAATTGATGCCAATAAGAAACTCTGAAATTTAGAAACTTGTGAATTATTCAGGATGACACTAACCATTCTAGGTAGATGGAAACATAGCTCTTATCTATAGGAATTGGTGTAACCAGCTAAATGGTCTATTCATATCTGGATGCACTCAGGTGTTAGAAATAACATGATAATCATTGAACAAGCATATCTCGGAATCATCATAATCATATCACTTTCTATTTTTATTTTTGTAATTTTATGTTTCTCTAAGTGATTTGGTGGGGTCCTAGTATTGCTATGAGGTCGTAGCTCGTATGAATTAGAATTTTAATTTTGTCAAAAAAAAATTAAAAAAATTGGACACTTTGATAGCAATATATGTGTGTTCTCCCTGTTTCCGTCGCCTAAGCAAGCGTGGAATGCAGGATCCATGAGAACTATCATGTAATTTGCTGAAAAGGAGCATGCGCTTAGATTTAAAAGATCTAATCATGTAGTCGGAAAGAAAAAAAGAATAAATAAATTATGTATGTAAATAATAATAAAAATAGGAGCACCTGAGCTGGACTTTATACTAATATTTTGGGAAACACCATTCATCTTAGTCAACATATGCACCATTCATCATTTCTATATCCATTTTCTAATCCATCCATGTGTTTGAATTTGATTGAATTGGAGCAATGTGAATTTTTATCCAGTTTCGAATGTTCAATTATTATTTGAGTAGAGTTTGCATTCTTATATGAATTTTAGTACACTGAGTGCAAACTCGTGTACAATAATTGGATTCATACAGGGTAATGATTTTTATAGATGAAGAATTTAGTATGCCAACTAAATAGCTTGTTTAGTGTTTATCCTCAATCGTTCAAGGTAGCTGAAATTTGGAGTAGAAGGTTTTGTGGGTATACCTCTTGTAAACCCTCACGAGACTATAACTCGTCCGATAAGGACACCTATGCGTTTAAAGGTTTATTACATATGCTAAATGTAGTCGCGATTCCTGCGAAAGTGAGTTAGGATTTTATCTATTTTCTAGATTAGTTTTGCTCGAGGACTAGCAAAATATAGGTTTGGGGGTATTTGATACGGGAGTAATTCATACATATTTACCGTCTAATTTATATTTGCTAGTACTTTTAATTGCACTAAATTTACCATTTTATTATATTAATAGGTGGTTCGTATAAAATCCAAAACTATAAGCTAAACATGGTTAAATAGGTGTTAATTGAAGTTTGCGATGAAATGTAACCAAATGATGCTCACGGCAAAAGAGAGAGTTGGGTTGATTGATTGGGTGCCGTGTTGTAGAGGGAGTGAGTTTGCTTTTGGTTTGAAAATCTGACAGGAAAGTTTGGTTGAATGAAAAGAAAGTAGGTTCTCTTTGATAATACGTGATAGAAAGGTGGGGACCAAGAGGACGTGACGTGAAGGAGTGTGGTCTGTTGGCGTGAAAAAATGAATAGACGTCTGAGAAGAAAACAACACGTGGTTGGCTGGCATATTTGTCCCATTTATAGAAAGTCAGAAGCAAAGAGAGGAGGACGTCAGAGAGACAAAGCTGGACAATAAGAAAAAGAATAAAAGTTGGTGAGACAAACAACACGTGGGACAGAGTATAAAAAGGAAGAAAAACTTCTTTTGTTGGGAGGTCTTTTTGGAGGTTTTATGTGGAGTGTGAAATAGGAGGCGTAGACTTTTAGGTGTTCTTTTGGGGGTTGTACAGAGGTGGGAGAAAACCTAGAGCTAGGCGGAGGGTTAAAGATAGAGAGGTTGTTGGGTTTCTGGTAGGGAGATAGAAAGTACAAAAGGGGGGAAGAACAGAGGAAAGGTGCTTCTGGTTGGTTTTAGGGGGAATGCGGCTGATAGGTGGAAGGCTAGGGAAGGAATACCTAGAAGAAAGAGAGAGGACCTAGGGGGTAGGTTGGCTGTTAGGGGAGACAAGAAGTACCGTGGATAGAGATAGGTTGTGGTGTGATTTCTTCTAGGTTTTTCCAAGGAGAGAGAGGCGTGAAAAGAGAAGGGGGTTGTACGGATTGACGTGAAGAAGAAAGAGGGGAGCTAGGTTGTGCATCTATAGACAGATCTGGTTTCTTGACTGAGAAGAAGATTATGCGGTTGTGTACCGGAGAAGCAGTACTGGCTGTGGCGGAAAGGATCTCGATATTCAATTTCGGTTTAATCTTTTTCCTCTTTTCTTTTCTTAATTATTTTTATGGGTTTTAAGAAACCCAACTCCATGTTCTAATTAATTTTTTAGTTATGGTTTATGTTGAAACCACTTAAAAGTTTTAGATCAATTAAATCGATTAATCTGATACAGACTATTATAATTTGAATAGATAAATTCTATGATATTGATTTATTGATTTAATAAGAAATTAGTTGTTGCTTCACCGGTCTGTACAATACATTAACCTATGCGCAAAATTAATAGGATAGCAAATATGCTTGTCTACTTATTTTTATTTCATTTTTGGGTTAAATCCTTAGATGGGGTACGCTTAGAAGAGCCAGATATTATTTGTGAACCTATAATTAGTTTCGTATAATTATCTAGCTAACACAATTAGATGGTGTATGTATGAGACTTAGAGCTTTTGATGCATCATGCTTAGGGTGTCCCAGTGACATTTGCGACTCTAATACATACAATAGGTGATGTCAATAGAACAAACAATAGATAAATATTCAGGAGTTATGTTTCACTTCAGTAATTAAATAGAAATAGTGATGGATACTGAAAACCCTGGTTACTGTTTCTCCCGTTTGATTTATTTTATTAGTTTAGTTTTTTTATTATTTTCTCGTTCATTAGAATTTTAAAAAAATCCAAAAATATTGTTTCTGATTAGTTTATTAAAAATATTGATTGCAGTATTGTCCTCACTCCCTGTGGATTCAACCCGTACTTATCGTTGTGTGAATTATAGACACCGTACGATTACGGTTATTATATATAGAGTATTCTAAAATCCTATCAATTATTTATTTGACCAACTAAAGCGACGCTTAATTAATTCCAGGGACACTTAAAATCGTAACTTTAAATATTTGGGACTTTTATTTAAACGTCTCGAATTTGTTGGCACGCATTAGAATCTATGGTGCGATACTTAGTATCCGTCGCATTATTTGTTTGCTACTTATATATGTTGGTAGTGCTACTCTTATATACGTCTCAAAACTATAATTTAATTTAGGAAAATATATTAGAGTTGAGGATTCCCAAAATCAAAATTTCCTGCACCTGCACTATTCTGTTCTCAATCAAATATGAACCCAACAATTTAATTAATTGCATTCACCGTCACATATGAATCAATTTCAACATTCATTACCAATCAATCAATCCATCATTGAATCAACAATCCTTTCCACATAAATACTTTCTTTTGTTCTCATAACTTACAACTCTAAGTAGATCAGGTTCTTAGGGTATGCAAGTGACTAAGTAGTGTTCTGAACCAACACTAGAATAAAAAGAATTTTCAGGACCTTCATTGAATCGATTACAGACATGGGTTTCCTAAGTTCTTCAGTTTGTAAACAATTAGAAAAAATTATATTCTTAAAACTTCTACTCATATTATTGCAGGTAAGATCAGAACCCGGATAACCAAATAACCACATTGTTCGCCTTGGCGGCCTTTTATTCTGAAAGGAAACTAGATAACATGCTCAATCTTGCTACACCAACACTCGCAATGAAATCTGGAAAAAACAAAGGAAACAAAATAAGAAGAAAGGAAGTATGATTATTGATGAAGCACAAATTTAGTAAATTGGTAGTAAATACAGGTACAATAGTTTCTTATTGCTCCCAACTCGGTGCTATAATAACTTCAAGAATAGTTTCATTAACAAGTACAATATTTCCAGTAAATGGATGTACAATATTTCCAGTAAATGGATGTACAATATTTTCTTTGACATGTAAACACCCATCACAGGTTTAGTTATAAAGTCTGACCTTGTTCAACAAAGATAGAAAAATGTCTGCGCTGCTGTCGGAGAAATGCCTGGAATACGAAAAAGAACTTCAATGACTGAATTTAGCAACTCTTTCTGATATCTCAAGACTGCACTGCCAGCCTCTGAAGATGCTCGAAGAACACTTGCAGACTGACATCATCTGTGAAGATTACATCTGAACCAGAGGCAACATCATGTGCAGAGTTGTATGTAGCTGATGGGTTCAACCTCGCCAACAAGAACCTTACTGAAATAGAGAGAATGTACGCAGAGAGTGAAAAACAAAATTAAATTTAGGTTTGCCCATTACCATGGAAGATGAGTATTAGAGAGACTGAGTGACAACAATTTATCAACAAGGCAAAGATGAAAGACAGACCTGGGGAGCCGTGTTGATCGTAAACCACTAGTCTTGGGACAAGATATCCCTCGTGAACGATCTATTGTACTTCCTCTTGAGGAGCTTGCAGTAGTTGGGCAAATGCCTACAGAAAAAAAAAAGGATAAGAGAAATAATATGAACCTAAAGTATTATAATAAATGACCAATAGGTCAGTCAGAACCGACCTCCATCTTTCACTTCAGTGATAGTTCATCCACTGCACGTGCTTCCTGTAGTCATGACAGATCTATTGCTCAATTTAACAACAAACTTCATAAACTAAGACTTTCTGGTACTTGTGAGTTCATAATCAATGTACTTATTATCTTTCTTAGTCATACAGAATTCCACTATTAGCTACTTGTACTATCTAAGTAACCTATGTGATCAGAAAATAAGAAGAAGTTGATTTTGTTTGAGTCCCGTTCCAACCATATGATCCAATCAAACCAAAGACAAGGTAAAACGTCCCAACATATAAACATCGTGGAATGAATTATTAACATAAGTCGATCAGAACAAATATTATGTCTGGAGGTAACATCCCAACCTACATAACTTCACATCCGCTAATCCCATAGGCATGGCCCAAATCTACGATGGATTTCCCAGCTTATCTCATTTTGAAAATGAAGATGCGTCCCAATCTACTATCTGATTCAGAGGTAAGATCTTAAAAAAAGTCAAAAGAGTGTAGAGTTTTAAAAGGGAAGGAGGGTACCTAGGTCCCCCACTAAAAGTAAGGGAGAATCCCCTCGTAATTGTGTACCACAAGCATCAACATGTCGTACCCCTCCAATCAGTGGTAAGGCAACTAATAGTCGAACAAAAAAAAGAGTGGTATATAGTTAGTAATAACTATTTAGATTCAAGAATGAAAGACATGATCTCGGGTTGTTTAGGTTTTCTTATACAGAAGACCCAAACTCTATGCAAAGTTGACAAAACTATTCTTTAGTCAATTTCCAAAAGAAACATGAATGTCACATCATCACTCTACCTGCAAGCTTCATTGTGAAGAGTCCGAAATTTTATGGGCATATTCCTTGCAGTATCGCATTCCTTCCTACAATAGTTTAAAGATTCAAATGTCAGTCAACTATATTTTTAAATTCAAATGAAGTCTCAATATGAAGTTCAAATTTTTACATTCAAAAAATCTACTGATGAACTTCGATAATTTTTTCCCAGCTTGACAAGAGCTGACACAGAAAAATTACTCCTCCTTTTCCAAAAGTAACAAATTGCTTAATGGAGTGGAGTGTCTTTGAAATAAATTCAGAACTACTCAAACTTCTGTATAATACCATCAGGGACATCTATATTCACTTTTAGTTCATTGGTTCTCCCGGAAAGGGGAAGAATTCAAGGTTAATGGTACAACTACAAGGAGAACGAATAGATGTTTCATTAGCATTACATGAGAAAACAAGTTAAGGAACCAAATGCGCCATGTTAGACTCAACGGAATAACTTCACTACTGTAAGCATATGCACATTCTAACAACGAATGTAAGAAAAATACCATTCTAACCTCACGTGATTAGCAAAAAATAAAAGATCGAGATCTTTGCGAATAGGTATGCAGACATGAGAAACAATACCAAGTGCGAAAACCCTAAGCAAATATATAGAATAAGCAGCACCAAACAACAAAATCGATTACAACTGATAAGTACCCCCATCTCCATTTTAAGGGAAATTAATCTTACCATGACAACCACAGCAGCCTCCTGGTCAAATCCTTCTACTAATTCCTGTAAAGGCAATAGTTCTTAGGATCAAAAGAATATACAACGATATTAAGCTCAAGAAGCAAAGATCACTTCAAGATATCAACAAGAATAGTACTCATGACAAGCAACATATAGAACTTAGAAGCATGCTAAAAATAAAACTTTAAAGGCCAGAAAACGTTAACTGAAGCCTTAAAATCCTAGCACCTCACTTCTGTACTAACAACGTTATCAACCCACTTTCTTGTAATAGTAGTCACACATAGCCTCAATTGATCCTCAGGATTATGATAACTACAATCATATATGATCACACAGATCCAGTTAACACTACGAAGTAAGTATAAGAATTCATAGAAATACACAAAAGAAAGCTCCTTGATGAAAAAACTTAGCGTACGTTATCAGAAACTGTAAGTACAATGGTGGATTTGCAGTTCCTTGAGGGTTTAATCAATTAGTTGGTGAAACATCAAAGAAAACTTTAAATCATGTAGTCTTCTCCAGAACACAGATCATCCATGATGTTTGTCTCCTTGTCCAATGACCGTATCGGAAATTGCTGGCCATTTCTACAAAACTTGACATAATTAGTTAAGGTTGCCTTGACATTAATAAAAATGAAATAAATTCTAGATAGAAAAAAGATGTTTTTAATAATATTGTATCTAGAAAGAGTAGATCACAACCTTCTCCAAAGTTGTGTAAGGTCCGATGATTCCCTGGATTTTGATTTCCTTCGTACAACTAATCTCAAGGCCAAGTGATTGTTCGCCTCCCTCAAACATACGTTTGAAAGAGTCTTTAAATACAAAATGTCCAAAGATTTCATCCAAAACAACAAGGCCGCAAGTTATCTCAACAACAACTTTCATCTCCTTCAAACCCGACCTGATAAACAATTATAATCAAAATGTTATGTATGGAATATAATTAGAAATCATCTTTCAGCTAGATAAAAGTATTGAATGATGTCAAGTAAAATTAAACACATATATTCCAAGACTTCCGTTGTCCTACGTGAACCTAATCTCATGTGATTTCAGGAAGAGTTTTTTTTTTATACAATTAGATAAATAAATGAGATTCAAAATCAGGGCACCATAATTTCACAAGTTTAAGTGTCATAGCAAAATAAGGACGCCGCAAATTTTACACCCTTTATAAACATCTCAGAACATGATTCTAACCAGTTTATCAAATCTAACTGAAAACTCCTGAACCTCAACCAAACATATGCATTTCTAACAAGATAGCTAAATCACTTCATAAAACAAAAATCACACATATATGCATGCTTTAATACACCATGAATCAACTAACAAATACACAAAATTGCAAAATCTAGAGAGAAAAATACCAACAAGTAATAGGGTTAGAGTTTATACTTGAATCTTCGAGGATTTGTAATTGAATCTTCTATTATTAGCAGTTCAATCTTCTTCTGCGAGTTTCAAAGACAAGATTAAAGACAAATTTAAAAAAATAAAACTTCTATGGTTTACAAATCAATGATAATTTTGATTTCTGTAAAGGGGGTTTTTCATACCCGAGATTAGAGATCTTCTGGGATTTTCACTTCTGTAACTTCAATCTTCTTCTGGGAGTTCCAAAGACAAGATTAAAATCGATTTCTAGATTTAAAAATCAAAGATACTTTCGATTCTTTTGATTTCTGAGATTTCTAGGTTTTTCATACCTGAGATTGAAGACTTTTGACTTCTGTAACTAGGGATTCTCTCTGGTTCTTCTCTGATGAGATCGAATCATGAAGTTGAAGAACGAAAATAGGAAGGTTAGAAGGAAGAAAAAAAGAAAAGAAAAAAATCCGAGAGAGGAAAGCTAATGAGCGAGCGAGCGAGTGACGGAGGCGTCATTATTTGTCTTACAAAAAAATATATTTGGGATATTTAATTAAAACAAACCTCAAATAATTAGTGAGTGGGGGGAACCTAAAATAAATGAGTGAAAGTAAATACTAATGGATTCAAATGATTGTTGTGAGAAAAAATTTTGTGGGGGAAATCATCGTGAGAAAGATTATAAAATGAAAAGAAGAGGGAAGTTTGGGGTTTGAGGGGAATGAAATAGAAATTAAAAGAAAAATAAAATAAATTTAAACTAAATATAAGGATTTATTATTAAAGTTACTGTTAGGTCTTAAAAAATTGAAAAATTACAAGTATGTCATATTTTAAGACACTTATAAGAATAACATAGGTGTCTCTTAATTATTTCAGATTAATCTTAATTAAAACAACACATATTTTTAGTTTGAGACTCATATATGTGTAACATCATTAACTACCTTTATACGTGTAGTGATTGACTGCTGGAGAGGGGTTGTGCGCATCGCCATTGATATTGATAGGAGAAATGTTAGAATTGGTAGTAATTGAATTTGACTTAGACCAACCATTTTGAGATAGTTGAAGAACTGGATTCGTGACCGAGAGATTGATCTCCCACTGTGGTCGCCAATTGTTAGTACCTAAAAATTGATTCTAGGCAAAACAATATACTGTAGAAGTACTTTATTTAGATTCAGAAACCAAAATCGTACAGAGCAAGCCTAAATCACGATAGTTGCCGTTCCGTCCTGCTTCGGTCACGATGAGAGGAAATGGGTTGATCTTAGGGGAGGGAAGCAAAGAAAGTTGAAGGAATTATGTGTGTTGAATTATGTGTAGTACCAGAATATTTGAGAGAAATCACAAAGCTTATGAGAATTGTAAGCTTGTTGTGTTTCTGAAATGTGCTAAGGAGCCTATTTATAATAGTTTGGGAACATACGCTTCCTTGTAAAGTAGTGGAAGTCATGGGGTTAATGGTTTAACCACCTTGGAATCTTCGAGAAACCATTACTCCATTACTCCATTAACTGCTTCAGACTTCCCACTACTTTGTAACTTCCTTGTCATGGGATGTTTCCATGCCCATGTTACTGTAACCGCTAGACCAAAACCCCATATTTAATCCCCCTATTATGATTTGATTTCTCGTAGAGTTAGTGGATTCGTAGACTCAAAACACGTGAGTTTGTCGTAAGATAAAGCTATTGATGAGTTTGTGTCAACACATTATGATTACATCCAAGTATTGGTGCCAATAGGAAGGGAGAAGGTTGACACGAGCATAAGTGCAAGAGTGAAGAGCTAAAAAATACGCAAAGGATAAAGAGGAGTAAGGATAGCATTGACGCTAGTGTTGCACTGCTAGTAGCGCTAACTAGTTAGCGCATGTTCTAGCAAGGATGCTAGCGCCACCGGAAACACTAACTAGTTAGCGCCTGTGCTAGCACTGGCACTAGCTCTGCTGGCAGTGCTAAATAATTAACGCTTGTGCTAGCACAGGCACCAGCGCTTCTGGAAGTGCTAACTAGTTAGCGCTTGTGTTAGCACAGGCGCTAGCGCTCCTGACAGTGTTAACTTGTTAGCACAGGCGTTAGCGCTGTTAGCCCATTTTTTTACCTTGGCGTATTTGCTATATTGGTCTTTTATAGCCTTTTGGAACATGTGTGTACTGCTTATTTGTGTTAGGAGTGTGGCTATGGCTTTGCCAAGGTTGGCACTCACTAATGTCATGGTTATTGTTTATGCTTTAACATTTGTTAATGTCGTGGTCATGTTTATGGCCTGTTTAGGATTTCCCAATTGTATGAGATTTGATGTTAGCATTTATGTTTAACTTTTTATGCAGTGCATACAGAACATTATCAAGAGATTCAACTGTGGAAGTTTGCAACTTGAGACAATGCTCGATGCGACTCTAAAATTAGATGGTATGCATCAAATTAACATTTTTATTCAGATATGGCATAGCCTATATTCTGAATGTTCGTAATTTTATATAATCAGTAAATTATGTTATATACAAATAGTTTGCATGGATACACATGAAACAACGAGGATTTAGTTGAGTAAAGATCTGAAATTTCTATGACACATATATATGCAAAAGAACTACAGAGCTAATTTAGCCATGAGTTGAGTATGCATTCTCAATTCTCTTGCGGAATGTAAGATAAAAATATATGTTTATAATTTAGAAGTCGGGTCAGGAATTTATGTATATTTATTTCTTGCTTCTGCGGCTAGGCGAAAAACAATATTACAATTTTCTCTCTTGTCAAAAATCCACCATCAATAGGCGGATATGAAATACATTCGGCTTCAGATTCTTCAAGAACTTACAAGACTGCTGACAATGGTGCATTCTACTTCGAGGGCTTCCGATCCTTGAACAGAGGAGTATTAGGCCTTCGCTTTCCAAATCTTTGATCACTGAATCTTTCTCTCCGAGATGAATGTTCTCATTAGTCGGTGGAATATATTGGCATCGCTACTCGCCCAATTTCTGCTTGGAAGCATGTCTCTCCGAGGTGTTCGCCGGTGCTCTTCCAGATAGATATTTCGATAATCCACTTGTGGTACATCACCAACTGCATTTGCGGCTCGCTGAACATTCGCAGGATTTCGGAAGATAACTTCCTTCGTCAAGGTAAGTTGCGAAGCTGCCTCCTTCTGTATTTCTTTTAGTGTGATGTACTCTTCTTGATATTCTATAAGCTCTTGCATATTCAGTGTGTTATTATGCTTAAATATAGCCACGTACAAATCAGTCAAAAATAATGCATTGATGAAGCTTCGAATTAAGTTCGTATCTGTCTCATGACCCTTGACTTCGCTACATAAAGTCCTCCATTTGTTTACTAATCTTCGCAAGATTTCCACAACTTTCCTCTTTAGAATGAACAACTTTTCTACCCTGGCCTCAATAGCTTATTGTGCATATAGGATGCGAGGAACACTTTTTCAAAATCATGAAAGGATTAGATGGAACATTCCTGGAGAGCGCCAAACCAAGCCAACGCTTCACCTTTTAAACTTGATGGAAAATATTTGCACATACTTCGTCACAATGCTCCCATTGCAGTAGCGATTGCTGATAGGCTCTGACGTGTTGTATTACGCTTTCTGTTTCGTCAAAGATGCTTTTGAAGGTTGGCATCTTACACTTTGGAAGCAAAGTCGTGTACAAGATATCCACGTTGAAGGGTGACCGCTTCGCTTCTACTATTGCATTTGTTAATTTTTATCATTTCCCATTGTTCTGATAACTTTGAATCATGGCTCTTATGTTTTTTAATTCCTTTAAAACCTCTTGATTCGCAACCGTTTCCTTGGTCTTTTTTAGTTGTCGCTCCATCTCCTCTTAATGTTTCCTCATGTCACGCTCTTCGGGGTTTTTTCCATGATTCCCTCTTTGTTTATTTGCCTACTACCATTAGTATGCACTACCGAAGAACTTGACTTCTCAGGGGTTTCCTCTTGAATTTTTTGATTCTCCTCTACAATCTCCAAGTTTTGCTTCTTAAGAAGCTCTCGCTACTGAGTCAATTTCTTCTTTGCTTCTCTTATTTGGCCAAGCTTTGCTTTTAATTCTTCAACAATCATCTTTCGTTCCTCATCTGATTTATCACTATCATTTGACGCAAAATCTTCTTCTCTGTTATCTCATTCTTGTTGGATACTTCGCACCGAACTCATCCTTCTTCCATCATCGCGAGGCTCTTCTCCTCCTACCGTTTCATTTGTGTTGATCCTTCTGTTGTTCTCCATATTACTGGCTCCGACTCTGGAACTCTTTCTCGTTCTTCCTTGCATTCCTTTATCTTCCTTTGACACCATTTTTTGCTTACCAGGGCTCTGCACAGTAAATAAAACGGTTTTGTTGTACTCTTCAGCGAGTTATTACAAGTGGACCCTACAATGCATTGTATTGAATGTAGATCCAATAATAATGATGATAAACCAACTTATAAACACTAGATATGACATTTAACTCAAGATATTTAAATTTTTATCCAAAACCAATGACTGTCCGAGAAAAATCCTTAAAAAAGACTTAATATCTAATGATTAGTTGTTTTGAAGGTCCTCTTTTGAAAGAATAAAAATCCTTTGATGTAGACTTATCAAGAACAAAAAACAATGTTTTAAATCTCTCCATAAATACTCTGGATGTAAAAATTTTTAGGGTTTGAAGATTTATGATTTCTATATAACACGAACTTGAAAATAACCAACCGACCTTTATAAAATCCAATTTTTTTAAAGTTTTAGAAAGTGTTAAAGCAAAATAGGTGCTCTTATACTTCAAAACCTAAAACATCTAGAGTCCTTCTCAACTAAATCTGTTTTTTTCTAGAGACTTGCTCTTAGAAACTTATATCTACAATTTCTGTTTCTGGAAAATCAAGATCTAACTCTCTTTCTTAAATAAAAACTATAAAGAAGTCAAGACCTAAAATTCTTTCTAAAGAACCAATCGCGTAGGTAAGGTAAATCCTCTAGTCTTCTTGTCCCTGTTTCTAGCGCCAAAATGTAGCTTCAGGAAATCCCACAACACAAGCAACAACTCTAAACTATTATCAAAGTTATCAATCAGGTTATAGGTCAATATTTACACAATAGTAAAGTAAACTTAAGGACACAAACGATTTTCGTGGTTCAGTGTTAAAACCTGATAGGTGCATAATCTACATGGTTTTAGTGCCAATTCCATACTTGTTTCAGTTATGCTTCTTTCATTATACATTGTATTACTTTTTTTTTTCTATTTTGGTTCTCATGATAGGACGGTTCAACCAAAAGAAGTGGAAATGACTTTAAAAGTGCTAAGGAAGTGAAGTGCTACAAGTGAAGAAAATTAAAGAAAAATTGAAACTCCTTTAAATCCAGGAATTCTTCACACTATTCTGTACAAAATTGAAAGGCGAAGCCAATGCTAAAAGAATGAGGCCATTCCGAGTTCGTATGAAGAAGTTATGAGCAAAACCGTGAAACCAACTTGGATTTGGTATCTGTTGGGCCTGGAAATAAGGAAAGCGTTTTGGGCTCGCCTTTGACGTGAAAATTAGGGGTTTTGTTGGTTTTTGAGGAGGTTAAGTCTCCTAATTGGATAAGGATCAAAAGGAGGTGAAAAAGTTTAATGAGATTAGGTTTCCTAGTTGGATAAGGATCAAGAGGAGGTTACCAAAGCCTATATAAAGGGTAACCTAGATACAATTTTCTACACAACTTCACATACATTCACGTACGAAAGACAGAAGTAGGGCAGAGAACTTTTTGGAGGAGAGAACACACGGGGGAAGTCGTGAACAGTAAAGAAGGGTTTAGCTAGTTCTTTTTCGTTTTCGATTTTAATTATTACTTTCTTAATCAATTTTAATGGCTTTTAAGAAAGTTATGTCTAGCTAAAACTCTTTGTTAGGGTGAAAGGATGAACTTGTAGAGATTGATTTTCTTGTGTTTCAAAACTAGGGTTTTCAACTATTAAAGCTTAATGTTAATGTTTTGTCTCTCTTTCAATGTTTTACTTTCTCAATGATTTTTCATGTTCTATGTCATGCATAGTTCATCGTTTGATTAGTAGAAGAACTCGTTGACCCTTTCGCGATAATCGTTTTATGAATATCCTTTGACTATTTATGACATGTATACTTAGTGCTTCGAAATTCTACCTTAGGTTGAGAACAAGTAATTCTTTTTGGAAATTGGTTTCTTCGATTCTTAAACGAAATATCTTCCGTATATTAGTAGCTAGATTTTCTATTTTGCACGAGTAAAACGATACCCTTTGTGGAGATGAGAAGCAACTCCATATTGGTAGCGAATGGTTATCCATTAAGCGGGGGAATGGAATGGTATTTTAGAAGCGGAAAGATTATGCTCCCATTCTTGCAAAAACGGACTAACAGGGTCAGCTACCTAACCAACCTTCATAATGAAATGTCGTTACTGTATGGAAGATCTAGTTGTGAAAAGACCTATTACTGGATAATTCATGGGTGTGAATGTAAGTAAACTCTAATCTACAACGGATCCCGAAACCTTAACATTGTTCTATTATTGATTTCAATCTTTATTAAATAGTTTTAACTCATTCGTTAGCTAACTCTTTATTTTAATAATCGGAAAAACATCTTTTGACCTGAAAGTTACTTAAATTAATTAGTATAAGTAATTCACACTCCTCATGGGAACGAACTGTATTTGCTCTTGTCTACATCTTTCGACACTGTGCGCTTGTGATAAAACAAAGTCGGTTTTCCGACGTATCAAAACCTACGTCCACGGGAGTGATTTTACTATGGAAGATGATGATTACAAGCTCTTAGTCTAGTACAAGATTCTCTCAGTTGTTTTCTCTGTATGCCTCTCTGTGAATGTTCCACCCCTTTTACATTGTTTACACTCCTATTTATGAGATTTATGAGATTTGGTGACACTCCTATTTATGAGATTTGGTACCACTCCTAGTACAAATATGAGATTTGGTGACAGTTCACATTCCAAAACCATGACAGTTCACGAATGAACTGTCACAAAAGAATAATCCATGAGAAATTGGTAACAGTTTCTTAACAAAACTCACACCGATAGTGGTGGACAATTATGACAGTTTTCAACTGTTACTGAATAATCATACAATGACATTTTCTTTAGAAAAATGTTATTATACACTGATGTATAATAACAGTTATAATTTGTTACTGTATTTAAGATATTGCAACTGTTTTATATAAAAACTGTTATCAAGTTAGAAAATATTAGTAATATTTCTTATAATTACCGCCACTTCCATTCATGGTGGAAGTTTTTAATCAAAACTGCTACTATCAATAGATTTTATACAAATACAATTTATCGTAAAGGATTCTGAAACATATGATGTTGTTAGTTGTTATCCACCAGTAGTGGGGATGTTGTGTTAGTGGGCACTTCGGTTCCTAGACAATATCAGGATGTTGTTAGGTTTAGTCTCCAGTTTTAACAAAAAGAATTCAAGATTTGGGCAAATTCTCTCCCCGTTTTCGTGAAAATTAAATCACATAACTGGATATAACTAAACTTCTTCTCTGCTGAAAAAAGAAAAAAACGATATCACTTTCTCTCTTTTCCCTTTGTATTCTTTCTAATTGCTTCCGAAAGGAGAATTGTACGTACCGTACACCATTAGAATCATCGATTCTCCATATTCATCTTATTTATTTCACCTTATCAAAAAACTAGGGTTTCAGTTCCCTTCTCTCTATAATAAGGTAAACAAGAAACTAAATTTTTAGTTTCCACTCGTTTATTAAGTTAGGATTAGCCATGATATCATTATTTCAGTGAGCCAATTTTTTAATTAAATCTTCAATTTATTTAGCAGGACATTAAGGTTTCAAAAGATCTTGTTCCATTTCTGAATTTGGGGGTTTATGTCTAGGCTTTCAAATTTGCTCTTTCTTAAGTGATTTTTTTTTTTTTGAAGTTGATATTTTTATATTTTTTTATTAACGATAATAGGACTTTGGAACATGGGTTTTATTTCATTTTTTACCCTTTAGGTCTTTGATTATTTAGGTTTTTAATTGGCTCTTCAAGGTGAAGGAAACAAAAATTAAGGAAGAAGATGAAAATGAGTTATACAGAGGTAAATCACTCTTCCATGTATTGTTTTGTTACGAGTATGACTCATATTCTTATTTGAAATTGCTTAAAAGGTGTTCGATATCTTTCCCCAGGAGCATAATTGCCACTCAAATTATGGATTGTTCATGATTGATGTACACTAAGTATCTGGTTGTATGTTTTAATTGTTTAGCAATGAAGTTAGTTGTCTAACTTTCAATAACTTACGATTGAATTGCTGGATAAACCAAACATAGGCTTATGGAGCTTAATGGTGATCGAAAGGCTATGAAAGGGGATCATGTTGTCCGTGAAGACAAACAGGTAGTGAATGTTACAAGTAAATGTGATGAACTTCAATCACTTGATCCATGGACAACATGGGTTTACAATCCTCGTACCACGCCTGCTAACTTATGTGAGTTCCTCATTCTAAGGATTTTTTTTTCTTATACTAATTATTTTCTAGATTTACGCTGGTACAATATTTTCTATTAATTTTGTTGTTCTCTGCCACTGATGGCTGATACTGAGTCTCTGTATTTTTATTTTTTCTTCAAAACATAATGTATTTGCATCAACTGACTTAGTGAGTTGCATTAGGCCCAGATTCATTTATATCCATCCTTTCCGCTTCCTCAATTGTTTAGAATCTTTCTCACATCTCTTTCCCTTTCTTCATATATACCTGATTAATTTTTTAAGTATTTGCTACCCACATTAGAAATATTGATGGTGAGAAACCAATCAATGTAGTATAAGTAAAAGCATTATGTTAAACACGTCGTATTTTACTATTTAATAACCATATGGATGACGAAAAGGAAAAATTTAAAAGATTAACCGAGTAATACTTCGGATTAGAGCTCAATATGTTTGAACCGCTTACCTCTCATCTAGTTCCGGGATATACCAGACAGTTTTTCAGACATTCAATCTGAATGCTACCCTTTAGTGATTACTTTTCACAAATTCTTCATGATGCTTGATGGCAGCATGGAAAATTCTTATTTTGATAGATTCCGTGATGTACGTGAACTTTCTCAGGGTACAAGAAGTGCCACAAGGACGTCTTCCATGCATGCTTTAATAAGATCGAAGGAGGTCGATTATGAAAGATTTTACTCATTTTATTGGTCTCATTTGAATTGCTAATTAACTAAGAATCTTGATTCTTTGGTTGTTTTTATTGAGATTATGTCACATATCCAAGGTCGACTGATTGGTGGAAGGTTTCCTGATAACATGGAAATGAGACGATTATCTGTTACTGTCTGAGGGACGAGTCTCTTTCTTAAACAGGGAAATGAGAGAGATAATTTATGATATTTTTCTTGATTATGAAAAGAAGAAGATTCTGCATGTAGAGTTTGATTTGGGAGAATTTTTAGTCATTGACATACATTGCCGGCTGAAGAATGGATGTTATCATGGTAACAAAATGCATTATGTGTATATTGATGAGGTCCAAGATCTTACAATGAGACAGGTATCTCTTTTTAAATATATATGCAGAAATTTTATGGAAGGATACGTTTTCTCTGGTGATACTGCTCAAACTATTGCTAGAGGCATAGATTTTAGATTCGAGGATATTTGTTCTTTATTTTATAATGAGTTCATTTTGAAATCATAAAGTAATAGAAAGTTTAATGGTGAATAGAAGAAAGATAAACGACGTATTTCAGACACATTTCATTTGAATCAAAATTTCCACACTCATGCTGGTTTCCTCAAGTTATCACAGAGTGTACTTGATCTTCTTTATCACTTTTTTCCGCTCTGTGTAGATAAACTAAGTGCTGAGACCAGCCTTATAACTGGAGAGGCTCCAGTTTTGCTGGAGCCTGAGAATCAGGGAAACCCAAGTTTAACCATTTTTGACAATGGTGTGGATGTTAGTGGCAGTATAATTGGGTTCGGAGCAGAACAGGTTGTTTTAGTAGTGATGATTCTTCTAAAAAAGAAATATGCAGCCACATCGGAAAGAAGGCCCTCATCTTGACTATAGTCGAATCCAAGGGACTTGAGTCTCAGGTGATGATATTTTGATTATTATTTCTTTTTGTTGATCTATCTCGATTGGTTTTCCTATTTGGCGTAGTTTTATTGCTGGATATTTAAGGTTGTTGGGTTTGATATTTGCGATATGTTTTTTGATTTTGTCACTAACTTTCTTACATGTATGCAGGATGTTTTGTTGTATAATTTTTTTTGAACTTCTCCTTTGAAAAAGAATTGGAGACTAGTTTATGGATACATGAAGGAAAAGAATCTGTTTGATTCCACGAACATCGACTCATTTCCGTTTTTAGCGAGGGAAAACACAAGATCCTCTGCTCGGAACTCAGACAATTATATATGGCTATAACTCGTACTAAACAGAGATTATGGGTCTACGAGAATATCGGGGAATTCTCAAATCCTATTTTTGATTATTGGAAAAAGCTCCAAGTTGTGCAGGTTAAAACACTTGACGAATCACTGGCACATGAGATGAGACTAACAAGCAGCAATACTGACTAGAGCTTACGTGGAATCAAGGTTCGGTAGCAAGCAGTTTAGGTGAATCCTACTTGTATCCATTTTATGTTGCCTTATATATTTAAGTTTTTGTGCAGTTATTTAATGAGGGTAACTTTGAGATGGTGGCATTATGTTTTCAAAGTTCTGCAGACTCATTCAAGGAAAAATTTGCAAAGGCCGCTGGATTCAGAGCTTCTGCTGACAGTATGTGGGGGTCAAAATCTGAATCATCTCGTGTTGCACTTTCGGAGTCTGCTAGTATATATGAAGCTATTGGCAAGTTTGAGTTAGCTTCCAAATGTTTGATTCGCTCAATGGAATACAAAAGGGCAGGTATGAATTATCGATTATTTTCTCATCAGAACTCAAAAGTTTTTATCTCGACATCTACTTTTATTTAAGTTTCACTCACCCGGTCATAAATTGGTCTTTTTAGTCATAAAATGACTGCTTGATTGACTCATTAATATGCTTCTTACCTCTTCACTCCAAAAAAGAAAAATAATTATCGGTAAAGAGAACTCTACTAATCCTTAATATTCTTTCTTGCTGCTGTATTTAGGTATGCTTTATTTGGAGAAATTTGAAGAAACTAAACTAGAAGATGCATGCGATTGTTTTAGTTTAGCTGTTTGTTGTTCTACTGCTGCTGACATATACTGCCGAGCTAACTTATTTTCAAAGTGCTTGTCAGTATGCAAAAAAGGTAAGCTCTTTGAAAAGGGTTTGAATTTCGTACAAACATGGAGGGGGAATTCAAATGTTGTTACAAGTGCTACCAAAACGCAAGAAATAAGAGATATAAAACAAGAGTTTCTTGAGAAGGGGGCAGTTCACTTTCACCATGCGGAAGATATTAATAATATGATGAGATTTGTCCAAAACTTCAACTCCATGGACGTCAGACGGACTTTCCTATGGCAGTGGAATCATTTCCATGAGCTTGTCTTGTTAGAATCAGAAATTGGAAACTATCTCGAGGCTGCACGCATTGCTAGGATGAAGGGAGATCTTCTTCTCGAGGCAGATATGTTCGAAAAGTCTGATCAATTTGAAGATGCAACACGCGGTATTCTTTCCTATATTCTTGCCAACTCTGTTTGGGGAAAAAGAAGCAAATTAAAGACGTTTACAAACAAAGAAGAACTTATTTTAAAAGCAAAGCTGTTGGCAAAGAGGAAATCATCTTTCTTTCATGAGTTCGTTGATGTTGAGACAAGATCATTATCTGACAAAGTTAGTAGCATTTCAGAGATGGGTCGTTGTTTAAATGATTCAAAGAGGGTAAAAATGGTTTAGCTGAAATTATCACTTGCCGCAAGATTCTCGAGTTTCACTTGATTGCAGAGCTTGCCAGATATAAGTGGAAAGATAATGTTGTATTCAACCTAGAGAATAATTCAAAACAGTCATTTTCCAAGAATAGAGTATCAGTTGAAACGCTGGTGTACGCTTGGAATGTCTGGAAGCAAGTGGATGATTGACATGGTGAAGGCTTAATATGAGGTATCTATATCTTATAAATCTGTATTATTATAATGAATTAGTTTGGATAAGTAACATATTCCTATTGACTCTTGGATTATATACTTTTCAGATGCATGAGTCCAAGATAATAGTAATATTTTATCCTATTGGTTGTCTAAATTCTCCACATTATTATTGCTTCTCCAACGTCCAATTAAAGCAAGTGGTGTTGTCTACATTACTCCGCAGAGACGTAGAGCAACATTTGCTTCTCTTTTTGGCATGATGGTAAATTTTCACTTGAGACCTTCGGTTTTTATTTTCTAGATTTGTGATTTGAATGGGTAGCCTAAGAGAAAACAAAGTAAAAGTTTTTTGGATGAGTCAAATGTTCTTAATGGGCATAATGATGTTAAAACAAGGAAATCCCAGTGCTAATAGATTTTTATGCGCATTTTACTTAATATTTTAGGGGCTCGACGGTAGAATTTGCATTTGTTGCTCGCTTCTCATATTTTATAGCCATAAATTGAACGCATGAAGGCCTGTTTCCACTGCCGTGTATCGCCTAATTGTCCTAGTACAAGACCGTCTTTAGCGGATTAGTTGAACTTCATGAGAAAAAGTCTTTTACTTTACCTTGGGTTTAACAGGGGACTTTAACTTATTAGGCTTTAAAGTGAATAGAGGTTCTGATATGACAAGAAGTATGACATACTTTCAGGTTTTAGTAAATCCAATACCCCCTGGTAGATATTATGTTGTAAGGAGCCTTGTTAACATGGAAAAACTGTCAGACACCTTCAATAATGTCTATAATCAACAAAATCCTTGTTTCACATGCCAAATGTAGCACATATTGCTCTTGCATATGTCTGCAAAATTTACTGAGTAGTTCTTCTGCCCTTGTCTACTTTCTGCACCCAAGCTTTGTATTCCTTTTTTCATCCAATCAAAGGTATTGTGTTATTATTTTTAGAAAAATAAATAATGCTAATTATTTTGTATTATCTTTTGCAGAGGAAGTCTGAGTACGATGACGGAGAGATCATGGAAGTACAGGGAGAATTGATAAATCACATGCAACCATTGACAATATGTTATCACAGGAGTGTTGGTCCAAAACTGGGAAACAAAACATGAACATAGTAGCTTTCGATCAACTTTACAGAAAATGGATATATGGTTTCTAATTTCATTGTTAACATTAAGTCTATTTAATTTTGTTAAATTATGTCGTATATATACGTGTATATAACTTACTTGGTTTGGAATTTCTAGTTGGGCACTACTTTATTTATTAAACCAATTTAAACATTAAAAGTTATTTCTATGATTATTGACATTTTGATATTAGTAATTCCCTTAGTAATTAACCTCACTCAGCATATACCAAACACTGTCAACATGAAATCACTACAAATGAGGGTGTATTATGACATTCTTAACAAATAATGTGTCACATAATAGGATATACAGTGACAATTTTATGTAGAAAATTTTACCTACCATGACACGTTCATGAAGAAAATGTTACCTTGGTACAAGAAATTGAGTTTTCAATGACAGTTTTATATAAAACCTGTTATGGTAACCTGTCAACAATGACAGGTTTGTGAAGAACAATTACCTTGTACAAAAATATGAAGTTTCCGATGACAGTTTTATTTAGAAAATGACACTATAAATCGTCAACAATGACAGGTTTATGAAGAAGTTGTTATCTTATAGTCATGATTCTGTAACAGTTTCTTATAGACCTTTTGTAACAGTGCAAAAAATTCTTAAAACTGTCACATAACTATTATGGTGACAGTTTTTAACTGTCACTTAAGCTAATTTTTGTACTAGTGGGGGAAATAACTCACTTTGCTCGCTTGATTATTCGCAGTGGATCTTTACTGTAGATTTTTTGCTGAAAGGTTTATCTTCGCTGGTATTCTCCTCGCTGGTCAGTTCACCACAAAGTCCTCGCTTCGATGATCGCTATTGCTCTGTGCTTCGTCAAATAGCTCGCCATCTGTCCCGTCAGAGTGCGGACTGTTGATCTGACCGTTCTGCTCGCGCATTAAATGTTCAACTACCTAATTCAAACTTGACCGTTGATCTCTTGTTAGTGCTTTCCACATGTCTTGGTCTTATGGAGTAAGCGGATATTCCTATGTTCCTTGAAGATACTCTCAGTACTCATCACAAATGTAACTTTCTCGTAGTTGTGCCTTGAGAGGCTTCCACGTGGCGAGGTGATTTTCTGTCCACACATGCAGGGAAATGAGGGTTCGAAGGGCAATAGCCCTATCCACAGATGTAGTTATCGTGCTGCTAAGGAGGCTCTGAGCTGGGGCATAACAAGAGAAGGTCATAGAATGGACTATGACTCTAGTTTTAAGAGAATGATGAGGCTGATCAAAAGGGGAAAAAATTCACCTAACGGGGCAAGCAATATCTATTTAGGAGGATGTCAAAGCCCAAATATGAAATCCAGTTAAACAGAGCAAAAAAAAACTTTGTTTTAATCTTGTAACTATGATGGCAACCCAGGCGGCAATTGCATTGGAAAGAGCAACCTGTTATTTGACTACTCAACCTCCCAGTTTTATTTTCAATGTTTTGAACAAGGATAGGTCTGATCACTGTAGTTAATCTCGGATCTCGGATCTCGGTCTCGTCTCGGCCGGGACCTTGACACCTTGATAACAATATCTCGGGGAGATTATCGGTGAAATATCGGGAGTCCCAAATCTTATATCCAAATTTTATACATGTGAATGCCAAGAATTAACTATATTTCTGTTGATTTATTACCAAGAATCTTAACAACCATACTTTAAGAAGAGATCATATTAGTATATTACAATTCTAAGTTCAAAGTTCCAAAAATCTAGATTAAACAACAAGCATATACCTTGAGTATCGGACGAATCTCGGTCTATCGACTGATACGACGATATTTGATGATTCGTCGTGCTCTTGAAACGATACCTTAAATATTGTCGTTATCGCGGCTGTAACGGCCGATATTAACCACGTAGGGTCTGATGCAAAAGATGGACTTCAATTAGATAGTTTATCCCACACTGTCCCTTTCTAGTTTTTCGTTAATCTAAGGTTTATTTACAAAAAAAGAAAAAAAAAAGAAACTCCAACAAATACAAAGTTTTTCGGGCTCATTTTCTGAATCATTAAGAAAAGCTTAATGGCAGTGCTTAAATGCAGAAATCAAAATCTAAAAATTTGAAATGCATAAGAGATACAAACAAGTCTAATTATTTTTTTTAATGTACTATCCAGGACCCGGAGCGAATTCTGGACTCAACGGTAGTTTTTTTTCCCTATAAAATTTTCAAATTCATGATAATCAAAGACTCGTGGATTCAAAATGCTCCCAAAAAGATGTTTTTACTGCTTACCACTAGTTTCATATGCCATGTCTTTCAAACTTTCGGTCGTTTCCTATTTTGCCTTTTCGTTGTTTCTGCGCAATAGCAGGCAGCTGCTATATTCTCAGAAAATCATGCGTCATCTGATTATTTTTTGGGTTTTTTAGCTCAGAAAACAAGAAAAAACATTAGTCATGAACGGCTGCTGGATTCCTGCTTGTCAAGTGAAAAACTACTTCAAGTCGATTATTGATAAAAAAAAAAATACATATATATTTAAGCAAAGGTGAAGGGTGTACATTAGTCCTTTTTTAGTGTCTCTCTTTCCCACTGTGTTTTTGTTGTGAGAAAAAACAGAAAAATGGAGAGAAAGGATGAAAAACACACTTTGAACTCTCCATTAATACTACCAGTTAGAGAAGAAAATAGGGAAGAGATTATTATTGAAGAAGTTAAGAAACAATTATGGTTATCTGGACCTCTTATAACAGTTAATGTCTTGCAGTTCTGCATTCAGTTGATTTCAATTATGTTTGTTGGTCATCTCGGTGAACTCTCACTATCTGGTGCTTCTATGGATACTTCTTTTGCAACTGTTACTGGTTTCAGCTTATTGGTAAGTTTCATAATCATTCCTTCTTCTTCCATATTTAAATTTGATGCAAGTGGTGGGAGTTGTGGGATTCCAATCCCGGACCTCTTGGTACTGTCTGACACCTACCAACAACTACTGTTGGTTTCTTAAGTTACTTTTAACTTTTTTTTAGGGATGAAACGAAATCCTTTGCTAATTCTATTGTTCTGGGTAACTAAACTAGCATTATGTTGATCGTGGATGACTGGATGTTAATGTTTTTAGAGTTGTGCTATCATGCACACGAGTGCATAACAACACAATGAACCTACACCTGTAAGCCATCAGATTTCACATCCATGTATGTGCTGTTGGAGAAAATGAGTTTTAAACTAATGGTTTTGGTCTTGGATGCTCCTCATTTTGTTGAGTGAATGAAACTCTTTAGTTTATTCTCACATTGG
>JAJJMC010029998.1:272980-541681 GCA_023531435.1 Papaver californicum
AATATTTTTTTGATAACTTTTTTTGATAATTTTTTATTAAAATCATTATATAATTATCGATTGTAAAAAAAATTGTAAAAATTTTTTTTTGTAAAAAGAACTGTAAAAGAAAAAAATTTGTAAAATTTTTTTTTTTTTTGTAAAAAAACTAATTTGGAAAAAAATAGCCCTAGATAGTTTTTTGTAGCCCTCAAAAAAATCAGGATTAGAAGGGAATATGAAGGGTAGTTTTGTCTAAAGTCCCACGTGTGTGAAGAACTTGTGTGCCATTTAACACCAAATGGATGGAAAAGTGGACGGTGAGGCATTTTCCCTGAATTTTAATTTTGTGGGGCATTTTCCCAACGGAGCATGTATTTTTGGGGCATTTTTCTAATTATCCCTTTTTTAAAATATTCCATAATATTGCGAGGCTTCTGTGGTTACACTAGATTGTGTACAAACATGGTTGTTTATATCTTGCCCTTATTTAGATTGCGTGAACATGGTTGTTTAAACTAGATTCCATAATATTCCTTTTTGTTTGGTTTCTTACTATAGTTTACTCAATTAATTTGGATCTTGAACTTCTATAGTTCACTGTTTTAGCAATTGTCTAACTTCATCAATTGGAACAGCTTAGAAATGTGGTCTTTCGAGCTGATGGTTCTGTTATCGGGTTTGCTTCCCAGCCCAAAGCTAGAAACTTCCGTGCTATCGATCTGGGAAACTTCTTGCCAATATTTGCTCTATTTTTCTTTTGGGTTTCATAACTGTCTTGATAAATGTTTTTGAAATGCAAACAGCAACACTGTATTTCTGTACTGTTATTATGGAAAACTAAAGGGAGAAATAGAAAATTGAATTCTTTCTGTTTGCTAAATCCTTCGTATTTTTCAGCCTTAACACATGTGCATTAGTCTGGATGATCCCATCTGAACTTGGTGGGGCTGTAAGGTAAGTTGCGCTACATGAATTAGTTTTTCTACATTATTAGTGGTTACGCTAAATTGCCCTTTTCGCCTTATTGCGTAGTTTTGTCAAGTATTATGTATGCTAAAACAAACAATCAAAAGAATAATATAAAATGATTATGCTAGATGATTGTATAAAGCTCTTACAGTAGAAGTTTTTCTAAAAATTCACAGCACAAGAGTTTCGAATGAGCTAGGAGCAGGTCATCCTCAAGCTGCACAGTTAGCAGAACAAGTTGTGTTTGTTTTGGCAGTCACAGAGGGACTTCTAATAGGCACAATCATGATTTTGGTACGCCATATTTGGGGAAATGCTTATAGCAATGAGAAAGAGGTGGTGAATTATGTAGCATTCATGATGCCAATACTTGCCGTCTCCAACTTTTCTGATGGACTTCAAGCCGTTCTTTCAGGTTCATTTTGTCAGTTGACTTGAAATAGTGTTAAACAGTAAATTATGTGTCAGTTGACTTGAAATACTTACTTAATCGTTCTTTCAGGTACGGCTAGAGGATGTGGTTGGCAAAAGATTGGGGCTTTTGTCAGTCTGGGATCTTATTACCTTGTTGGAATTCCTTCTGCGGTTCTATTAGCTTTTGTTCTACATGTGGGAGGAAAGGTTAGATCATTTTCTCTATTATACTAAAGTCAAACTTTGAAGATTAATAAATACTGATGGTAGTACTTTTTGATGCAAATTTGGCAAATAGGGACTTTGGGTTGGGATAATATGCGCACTTCTTGTTCAAGTTTTTTCGCTTCTTATCATCACTATACGCACCAATTGGGAGCAAGTAGTAAAGCAATTTTTACCCTCTTTATTTCACAATCATCAACAATTTCTTTGTTTTTTTGTTGGTTATGAATCTAACTGATTCCTTGTCATTTTCCCTAACTTGGCATATTCAGGCAAAATGGGCGTCAGAAAGAGTTTTCGATGCTGCAAATCCTGTATGGTGTCATAAAGCACTGGAAGTTTCCGCAGTTCTTCGTGTAACAATATCCTCGGTGATTCACATGAATAATATAGTATCAGATGATATTAATCCTCATCCTAGAATTAGAAACACAAAAAATTGTAATCTTGAAGAAATGATGCGTGCAAGTTTGAGAAAATGGTTGCTTTACGATGCAATCTTTTAGGTAGCTAGATAAATTTTATGCTATAGTGGGAGATTATGCCATTATGGGTTGTGGTGCAGATTTTTAATTCAGAGTCAAAATTTTGAGCCAGACGATATAGATTTCAGTATGAGGCAAACTTCAGTCAATGAGATTGAGGTGATATAAGCCATTGAACCGGTTTGGTACCAATCTCCATGGGGGTTACCAAACTGGTTCAAACCCCATTCATTTTAAGGTGGTACCCCTGTAGCAGCCTTTGAGTTTGGTCACGATATAGATTTATTTTCGATCAATGGGCATTTTGGGTTACCCTGAGTCCCATCGAGGCTATTCATAATAGTCATATTGATGGCTCATTTCTCTTTGAATTCAAAATCAATTAGAACGGTAAAAATGGCATTTTTCGGTGGCATCCAAAGTCGATAAAGATTAAAAATCAACGGTACCCGAAATTACTGGATGCTAATGGGGTACCAGTTTGTTTGGGGGTGCACCAATCCCTTACTGATGGATGTTTTGTCTTATTTGGAATTTGGTATACCTCCGATCAAACTGGTACCTCCATTAGAAGCATTGCGAAAATTACCTAGTATAAAGTTACCTAAACATGCTACTGCTGCTTTATGATGTTTTGATTGTTTTCTACAGCTCACAACTTCTTAGTTTTTATAGTAATACGACTCTTCTTATACCGAGTGACAGTCTCACTCTTGGCGCTGTGCTGCTGCTTCTTCACCTTCCTCTCCCTTTCCTTTCAGATTTCTGCCTTCTGTAAGTATCTCTCCTTCTCTTACTCTCTGTATTTTTTTTAAGGGTTTTTAGAGTTTATAGCTTTTGTAGCTTATACAGTTTAATGGAACCTTGAGGAGTTTACACGTTTGAGTAGTACATATGAAAATGGGTTTTATGGAAGTAATATTTGTGTGTGAATCTTTTTACTCAGTGTTGTTTCTATTATTCTAAACTAGGGTACAGAAGTGTTCTCTTCCATGAAAATGGGTTTTCTGTAACAGACCGATTCCATTGTTTTGACTCATTTCTGCATAGACCCTTTTTCATAATAAGTTTTGATTTATATTGTGTTTGCAGAGACCAATAATGGATATAGTTATTAAATACTATGAATGTGAGATAAGAAAGAAAGATGAAGAAGTTGATTTTTGGAAGAGGAAATTCTTTGTGTTACAAAGTCAATGTGTAATTCAGAAAGAAGAATTGGATGCTTATAAATTTAAGTTTGATGCATTATCTATCGAACTTCAGGGAAGAAATTGGATGCCTACCTTGTTAAGGGTAAGTTGAAGGACTTAAAAAACGGAATTTCTACAACTCAGGATGATGAGCTCAGGTACAAGACAATGTGTGACAAATTGAATGAACAGATTGAGGAGTTGAAGACAAGGTGTAAGGAATCGATGTCTGAAGCAGAATTGACTGAAGCAGAATTGAAGCTGAAATGTGAAGTTGATTTGGAGAGACAATTAAAAGATTGTAAAGCTCAGTATAGTGAGATGTACGAGGAGTTAAAGAGGTATAAAATGACATGTGACCAACTGAATGAACAGAATGAGGAGTTCAAAGAAAAGGTGTAAGGAGTTGGTAACACAAGCAGAATCGAGGCTGGAGAAACACGTTGATCTGGAGAAACAATTGAATGAACAGAAAGAGGAGTTCGAGAGAAGGTGTGAGGAGTTGGGAACACAAGCAGAATCGAGGTTGGAGAAACAATTGAATGATTATAAAGCTAAGTATGGTGAGATGTATGTGAGGTTTAAGGAAGGGAAAGAAAGAATGGCTCCTCTTGAAAGAGACCTCAAGGAGTATATGAGAATATGTTGTGAGCTAAATGAACAGGTTGAGAGCTCGGAAGATAAAGTAAGAGCTACAAGTAGTGAGGTGGGAATTGTATTATAAGCTCTGTAAGGAGATTGTGCATTTGGGGGATGAAAAAAGAGAGGTGGAGGATGAAAGCGAATGTTTGAAGACCAAGTTTAGGGAACAGGAGAATAAAACAGCCTTATATCTGAAAGAATTAGACGATTATAAAGTTAAGTGTCATGGTTTGTCGGTGGAGCTAAAGGAGAAGGAATTGGAATTTGTTGAGTATCAAAGTAAATTGAACAACTTAGCATTGACTACAAATGCTTTTGTGGGTGAACTTGAAGGCTACAAAATGGCAATGAAAGGACTGAAAGAGCAAATTACAGGTCTAGCTGAAGATCGAAAAGTTTTCTGCGAAAGAGAAAAGAAAGCAGAAGAAAGAATTGTTTACTTGCAAGAAGTAGTTAAGAGTTTGGTAGAAGAGAAATGTATTCAGCCAAGTAGGAGAGCAAATTGTATTCCTCTCCTCAAATAGACAGAGATAAGCATGTCTCAGGTATGAATGTTATACTTCTCTCTTGATATATTTTTTAATCAGTTTTGTAAGCAAATATTTCACTTTCGCTCCCTTGTTATTCTTTGTGCTCACTTTCAGTGCCGGTTAGTTCGTACTCCACTTATGGAATATGCTTAATGGGTTTCATGATTATATATGCTTGTGTGTGTTTGCTGTTGTCTGTTAATCACAATGATTCAAGTGAACACAAACACTAAGTTACTTTCAATATTGTGTGTCTAAACTTGTACGTTAATGGATAAAGACTCTTATATATAACAATCTCGGACCATTCCCCTTGTATGACAATGTAGATGCTCTGTGCCTATGGGTCTACATTTTTTCATAGGTGATACGTGCTAGTTGACCAATGGCTGTCCCACGTCTAATATATTGAAATCACGGAATATCCCTAGCTTCAACATCGAAGAACAGTTGATCTCTCCATATAGCGAGGACTAACTTTTTTTTCTTGACACTTTGGTTGCTTATGTTTCGTTCTATATATCAACTGTAGTTATGGCTGCAGTTGCTTGCAATAGGCCGAGGACTAAAATATCTATCTATGATGTCTATCAGCTTCTGTTTATTCGGGCCTTGCAACCTCATACTTTCTATGTATTTGGCGCTTCTTTTACTGGCCTACTGACCAAAGTTTAGTTCAAGGGTTGTTCTTTGGTTGGGGGAATTTGTAATCTGCAATTTTAGTTGGGTTGACGATTTTCTCCTATGCTATGCTTTGTTGTAGTTTTTAATTATCTGGATCCATCAATGATCAGCCATCTGATAGTCATTGTATGGGTTTTTCTGTCTCAATTAATTCTAATTGTACCAATATAACAGAACCTAGTCAGTACCTTCCCACGTTACTCCTCTACAAACTTGTATCACCGGTGGAGGAGCCTGTAGTCTCTTGCAAGAGCCATACCTTATAGTACAAATCCGTTTCCGTTAAAAATGGATCCATTAGATTTTAGAATCCCTTGTAAGCCATAGACCTTAATCACATAACGTTTTTCTATTAATAATTTGGTGTTAAATTATGGTTCAGCTGACCCTGTAGTATCCGCTGATATTGCAAACTATAGCAGACTACAATGAATTGAATACCCTTGTCAACAAATTACTTGCCTTTTTTATTAGTCATTTTACTGATTCTTTCACAGGCCCTATCCTATCTCTACTATAAAGCAATTCAGAGCCTTTTGTAAATTTGAACGGAGACAAGGGAAATGCTGCATCTTCATTCAAGATGGTATTCGCAAATAGAGCAAATGAGAAGATAAATCTTGAGGTAGAACAGAGAAAGATAGCTGTGTTTAAGCAAGATAATTTGAAACCAGCAGGAATTATTCAGATGTGTAGCAAGGAGGATGACAAGGAAATTAAGCCAAAGCATACTTGTGACACTGGAAGCAAACAAAGGCTGAATGTTTCAACTTCCAAAAGACGTTTTTTTGATCAGAAAGGTGAGGAATATGGCATCAATTATGAAGCGGTGGATATCCCATTATCTTCAGCACCAAAAAGAGAGAGGCTTCCAGAAACAGTTAACTATTGATAGTGATGAGGATGATAAAACTCTAATTTGTAAACTTAGAGTGAAGAAACTTAAAGAACGTACAGTAAGTCGTACACCCAATATTTCTTCCATGAATATATGTGCAGGAGATATCGCTCTCTCTTCCAAGTGTCAAATTGCTGAAGAATATGTAGCCAATTTACGGCGAAAACTGGCTTCACAAAAAATGTGTGCAGAAAAGAAAAGCCGGGCAGATGGAACATCAAAAGTAGAAAATACATTACCAGATTGTTTGGAAATGGGTGGTAGGTCATCACAAGATAAGGTAGGCAGTTTAACTACTGAGAACGACGGTGACATAAGAAACTGATTCTGATCGTGGAGGCGGAGATAGGAATACTGAAGATGCAGTGGATAATGAGTACCTTAATTTTTATATGTGAGAAGACGTAGTAGATTTCTTGCAAGAATACTGTAAATTCGAATAGATTAGTACCTAAAGTTACTACTGTTAGCAGGTATCTAAAAGAACACAACTTATGTGGATCTTGTTTTTTGCGCATACTTGTGTTTACTGAACTCTTTAACTGATTGTAGTGGTTTTTCTTTTCGTTGCTCCAATGTTAGAATATACTGGTGATTAGTTTCTCCCTGTGATCCATAAAAACTTGTTGTAGTGTTGTCCATCTCCATCATTATTTTTAAGGCCTGAACTTCTGCCATAAACTTGTTCTAGTGTGATCTGCATCAACAAGGTTTGACAAGATCTATGAACCTTGCTTTTTGCTGAGTGCTGCTAGCTCAGCATGATTTTTGCTTTTGATGTTTGTTTATGATTTCAAAAACTTAAGTTAGAGAAGCTACTGTAGCAGGATACTTGTGTTGTACAATCTGAAAATTTTACTCATAAACTAGAAAGTAAGTGATACTGGAGGTGTGCCATATCAGTAATTAAGATACATGATAGTCAATAATCAATTGTCTCCTCCATGAATACAAAAAAATAGAATATAATTATAGATTACAAAGAATAGAACTGAATCATAGATTACAAAGAATTTAATTTGTTCAACATTGATTACTCCAGTCAGCACTATTCAATATAGAAGGAATTCTGGACCAGCAATAGGGTTTGTTATGTTCATCATCATCTCCATGTAGCTGCTGCTGCAATTCAACCGCTGGAACTCCAACTCTATCATATCACCGAATGGTTGATCAGTACTAAACATGTCACCAGCTAAAGGATCAAGAGCAATCAAGGGTTGGGATTCTTGTTGATTAAAATCAGAAGAACATCCATAATCATAAACGTTACTAGACGATCCTACTACCAACGAAGTATAAGTAGACTCGTAAGTAGATTCAAATACCCCAAAATTCTTCTTCATCTCATCATCTTGATAGCAAGTTAAAGATGATGATAATGATGATGTAACAACCTCCCTTTTCAACTGATTTTCTCTCTCTGAAATCAAAGCAGATATGGATTCTCAATGGTTTCAAGTGATTCAACAGTATATAGATTATCAAATTTAGGGCTACTAAAACAGAATATCTGTCTCTTGATTTTATCTTCTTCACCGGTACACAATTTCATCTTCTTTTTATTAAATAGCATCACGATCTCATCAAACCTATTAGGGTTTTCTGGTTGTGATTACTAAATCTCTACCGTACACATGTTAAGATTTTAAAATAAAATTATCAGGTTGATAGTTCGAAAAACACTGGATCAAGATCTAAAAGTCCTTTTTTATATTTCGAAGAAAAACTGACTGTTCAGATAAGTTCAACTTACAGTCAAAATAATAAGACAGATGGCGTAAAACTGACAGAAGCAAGATAGGTGTCATAAACCCGACGTCTTTACTGCATGACAGACATGTATCGATCATACAGACTGCAGGACAGGAGAAGTCAAAGTGTGATATATTTTTTCCGTAGATTACATTATACATTTGTTGTGTGAAGAACACGTGTCAACCATATAGAGTGCGAGACAAGCATTATGCGGATGGATTCAAAGCATGACACATCTTTCCCGTATACTACGTGCCAAACATGCAACAACTCAGAAAAGATTATATGATCCACAACTCTATATACTCGCACCATAATTACAAGAATAATTATATGAAAGAATCTAATTAGTCAAGCCAAGATGAAGGACCGCAAGGGGGGGTGCAATCCGCCCAACATATGATCGGATAAATCAAAGAAGACCTGCATCGTATCCTGCGAAGCATGCAAGAAGTGTACGGGACAAATAACTTAAGAGGATTAAGATAAGATCAAATAGCTGGACGGATAAGATTTGGTGGGACCTTTATAAAATCACTAAAAATATTGGACTCTGAAACAGAAGAAAGGGTCGGAAAAATATTACAAATAGAAGATTGACTAAGAGAATAAAAGAGTAACCAAACTAAGAAAAAATTACAACTAGATGAGGCTCGATATATTGTTTGATCATCATATATAATCATTTAAAATTTTAATAAATAATCTTTTTACACAAATCTTTTTTATTAATAATTCAATCATGTTTATAATATCTTTTAAATAATTTATTCATTTTATTGTATTGACTCATTTGATTGTGCTACCGTATTTTTGGTAATCACAATTTGGCGCTAGAAACAGAGAGGTAGTAAAGAATTTATTCTACTTGATTTCAATTATATATTTTTCTTTTCTTTTCAATGGTAATCTCGAAAGGTTTACAAATGAACTTATAATCATAAAACTTTCATAAGGATTAGGTTATCTCTGCAACAATTGAAGTTTTGTTTTCTTTTTTCATCTCTAAAAATCTCTGCAAATCTGAATCTTAAGATTGTTAGATATTTATGTTTCGTCCGATTTTCTTTATTTTTCAAACTACTAATCTAAAACTTTTAATCAAATATTGATTTGAATCATATTCAATTTCAAAATTATACTTTGATTTCAAGCAAATTTGCATTAATTTTTAAATCCTTTATATCAAATTATTACTTCAGATTCAATTTTGCATCAATCATATCATCTCATATAAATATGACATATATGTTGACTCTTAAATTGTTACTCTGATTCAATTAGGATAAAACAGAGATGGAAAAATCAGAAGAGATAATCAACAACAATCAGAATATAAGTACAGAGATTCCTACAACATCAAGAATAATAACTCGAAGTCAGACAGAGAAGATTAATTCAACGGTTAAAACGGAAAATGGAAGATCAAATAAAGAAATCGAGCAAAACAAGATTCATGAAATTGAATAAACAGAGGAAAAAACAAATGATATGATTCATAAGAAAATATAGATTGATAAGACAAAATCTTTTCTTGCAGCTAACACCATAAGAAATATTATGAATCAAACAGCAGACGCTGCGAGGAACATTATTGATTCCAAAGAAGTAGTAGAAGAATCACGAGGTCCACAAGAACCTCAGCCCCTGTATGGAATACCCCACAATACAAATAAAGATACTAAAGTTGCGGTTGTTATCCCACTATAAACAAAAGAATTGTGAAATGATGACCAATTCCAAGAAAAAAACAGAATGAACAAAGCACACAGACCACTGGATAAAGTAGTGGAATCAAATAACCCCAAAATCAACCAAATAACAACAAAGCACGGGACAACAACAAGCAGGAACATTTCAAAATAGAACAAATCATTTTATTCAACTATTTGCTGAGTTAGATGAAATGGGTAAGAGTCAACAATTTCATGCGGAAACAATTACGCTTCTGGCAGAAGAGAACAAAATCCTCAGGGACAAAATCAAGCATAGTACAAAGGTACCAATTCCACAATCCTGCAGACAAGATGAAAATTTCAAAGGTCCTGCAGAAAGTAAATTTGGAGTTAACAGAGACCAAAGAATAATGGTAGTGGAACCAATAGATGAAGCATATGAACAATTATATCAGGACAAACAAGATCAATTTCATGCACAGGAAAAATCGTATTATTATGATTGTGAACCAAGAAAACCTCAAGATATAAAATGGAGTAAATGTCTAGAAGATCTAGAAGCAATGAGAGAAGAAATAAAGACATTAAAGACCAAACAAGGAGGTGGACATTTAGATGAAGTATTAAAAGAAGCAAGTACAATACCACTTGCCCCGCATTTTGCATTGGCAATCATCCCAGCAAAGTGTACTCTTCTCAACTTTGAATGTTATGACGGGGCTAAAGACCCCGCAACTCATTTGAAATATTACAATTGTAATATGGCTGATAGGATTCGTAAACCCTATATAAATAAACCGCAATCGCACGGTGTCTGCAGACAACGACAAGTACGGGTCGAACCCACATGAAGTGGGGACAATACTGCAATCAATATTCTTAATAAAGTAACCAGAAACAGTGTTTTTGGATTTTTAGATTTATGAATGAAGTAATAAAACAAAGTAAACTAATAAAACAACTAAGCGGAGAGAGTCGGTAACCAGAGTTTTTAGTATCTACCATTATTTCTATTTAATTACTGAAGTGAAACATAACTTCTGAACATTTATCTATTGTTCGTTCTATCGACATCACCTATTATATATATTAGAGTAACAAATATCACTGAGACACCCTAAGCATGGCGCATCAAAAACTCCAAGTCTCAGCATACACCATCAAATTGCGTTAGCGAGAAAATTATATGAAACTAATTATAGGTTCACAAATAATACCTGGCTATTATAAGCATACCTCATCAAAGGATTTAACCCAAACATGAAATATCGAATAAGTAGACAAATATATTTGCAATCCTATTAATTATGCGTAAAGGTTACTGCATTGTACAGAACCGGTGAAGGAACAACTAATTTTATCTTCAAATCAATCAACAAAATCATGGAACTAATCTATTCAAATATCTGTAACAAATAATCAATTCAATTGGCCTAATACTTTAAATGGTTTCAACATAAAACCCTAGTTACTAAATCAATTAAAACATGAAGATGAATTTCTTAAAAACCATAAAAATAAATACTAGAGTAAAATAGAGAGGGAAAGATTAAACCCTTTTTGTGCCTCTACAACTCCTGCTTCTATTTTTCTTGTCTTGTTTTTCTGCTCCAGGATACCAATCAGTCGTCCAACCTACCTGATTATAATCTCTCCCCTAGGCTTCAATCTAACCTTCCCAATCAATCAATCTCCGTCTGAAAAGACCGAACAAAACCTGTCTATTCTCTAACACGCCTCCTACCTATAAGACTCCCCACCTTCTCACGTCACAATCAGTCTTCTTTTCTCCCTCACCACTTCTCTCTCTAATCAATCTCCTTCTCTCTCCACTCTATCATTCTCTCTCCTCTAGACGCACAACTCTTTCCCCTCAATCAATCACTCTTCCACTCTCCTTCAATACCTCTTCTAAGCCTACTCATTCCCTATAGCCTTCTCTCTTCCTCAATTCTAGGTTCTCTTGATCACCAGCCGCACACTACCACCCTTCTCCGTTCTCTCTCCCTATCAGTCCTTTTCAAAACCTCTCCTTCAATCTCTCTCCTCTGTCCCCTCCAATCTCACGCCTTCAACCCCCCAAAAAAAAAACCTAGAAGACTTCTCTCTCCGCTCCCCCCTTCTCCTCTCTATTCACTTTTCGCGCCTCCTTTATATGGTTCCAAGTATAAAAAGACCTTACTCCTGCTTGCCACCTCAACAGCCAATGGGATCACCCTCTTCTCTCGTCTTTATAACCTCATCATTCCCTTCTTCTACCGAACATCCACATCTACTCTTGGTCTACCACGTGCCACGTCCGACCAACTCAATCATCATATGCTGTCAGTCGCCACGTCTACCTCTGTACACTTTCTCTTCTTTGAAGCCAAAAGCAGAAAACCATAGATGACGCGTCCATTTTTATATGTCCAAATTCATTAACTTATTAACTCACGCCATCTCTCTATTTACTTCTTTTTTTTATGTCACGTCTATCGAACAGTCCCACTTCTTTTAATCCGAGCCATAATATTCTTTTCACAGCTAAACAACGTCAATAGCAACTCACTCTCTCTGACCTTTCCCAGACGTCCATCAACTATCTCACGTCTTAATTCAACCAATTAGCTTTTTTAATCGTATTTAGCTCGTAACTTTGGATTTTATGCGAACCACCTATTAAAACAATAAAATGATAAAATTAATAAATTATAAGTACTAACAAATATAAATTACGACTCTATCAATGGCCCGTTTGGAGCAAGATGATGTCGTCATGTGCAAATATTTCCCTTCAAGTTTAAAAAGATCCGCATTGACCTGGTTTGATAATTTACCTGAAGGAACGATTCATTCATATGCATAATCAACCCGCAAATTCCTAGAAACTTACATGTACAATAAACCCGCAAATGCAGGAATGGATATATTTTTTGCTCTTACATCATGGTCAGATGAGACTATTCAAGATTATACAGATCGATTGCAATCAATGGGAAATATCAATCCAGATATCATCATCAACTGTTACAAATGGGAAATATCCAACCGCATGAGTCTACTTTTTGTAGATATTCACCGGAAAAATCCAACGACTGAGGGGGAATTAAGAGTAATTATAGAGAAACATGTGAGACTTCAAGATATACAAAGGCAAAATCCAAGAACAAATTCTCAAAGTTCCAAACCCTCACATAGAACTAATTTTTTTGAACCAGCATCAAGCTCCGGGAAACGTGTCACGGAACAAATTCCTTCTAATGACTCCAAGCGGGGAAAAGGTGATGATGAAAAAAGATTCAATAAACCATTTGAAGATCGAGTCTACACTAAATTGAATACCGGATATTCTCGTATTTTAAATTCAATCAAGAATAAACAAGATTTTGAATGGCCATGGTCTAAAGGAAAGCAACCTCCACATACGAAAAATTCCAAAGGCTACTGTGAATATTATTGTTTTTACGGTCATGCTACAAATAAATGCAGAAATTTAAAGATACAAGTTCAAAAGATAATTGATGCAGGGGAATTAAAAGAATTTCTTCATTTACCTGACCCGCCAACAAGACCGTACCTTGATAAAACCGTAAATATTCCGCAGAATAGTCGAACAATAAATAGAACTTCTCATGTAGAACATGATTAACTGTCTATAAATGGAGAAATTAACAAAAGACTGAGAAAAAGAATCGATAATCATGAAATTTTTAAAATTCCGGGAAGAATCTCAGAAACATGGGAAGACTGGATGGCAACACCGTTAACCTTTTCAGCCAGTAAAGTTGATCAAGAAGTCGAAACACATAATGATCCATTGGTACTCACTTTATCATTGTCAGTATGGAATATAAAAAAGGTTCTCATGGATGGAGGAAGTTCGCTCAATGTGTTATTCTATAATGCGTTTCAAAAAATGGGTTTAAGGATAAACATCTTACACCTTCTTGTTACATTATTTATGGGTTCAACGGGACAACTTCCAAACCAAAAGGAGAAATTTTACTTGAAGTCATGGAAGGACCAATAAATATTCTCATTAGTGTAGTAGAATCACCATCTCCATATAATGCTATTATTGGAAGATATTTGGGTTCATCGCTTGAAGGGTGTAACCGTAACTTGTCATCAACATTTGTGATTTCCAACACCACAAGGATAAATGGAAATTAAAGGAGATCAAAATATTGCAAAAGCATGCCTCTCCATAGAAACACAAATGAATGAGGAATACACCCAAATAGAACAACATAAAAAGAAAATATCGGAAAATCAAAGCCAAATAAGAAACTATTAATCAATACATGGTTGAAACTGTGGGAAAAAGCTTATCAGATGTTAATTTTATATCCGAAGAAGATAAATAAAATATCAAATCAAATAACAACCCATCAAAGTAAAAATTAAAGGGAGCTCCTCCACTTCTAGGAACCCCAAATCATTTTTTTCAGCAATTGAAGAAACCAAAAAATGTCAATATAGGGACAGAAGAATCACCAAAAATGAGTAAAATTGGAACTTTGATGGAACCGGAACGGGAACATAATTTGTTCATTTTACTCAAAGAATATGTTGACATTTTCGTTTGGAAAATGGGAGATATGCCAGGTATTGATCCAAATACTGTTTGTCATGAACTACGTATACAACCGGGCACAATTCCATTCCGACAACGGGTACACAAGGAAGCACCAGAATATCATTTGTCTGTTGACAAAGAACTTAAGAAACTTTTGGATGCAGATTTATTCGAGAATTGAGATACCCAATACCCAACCTGGATATCAAATATGGTGATTGTACCAAATAAAAATAGAGGAGTCAGAATCTGTATAGACTTCACCAATTTAAACAAAGAATGTCCGAAAGATAGTTATCCGCTACACATCATTGACTAATTGGTAGATGCAGTTGAAGTACATGAGACTTTATCTTTTATGGATGGACAATCAGGATACAATCAAATTACATTAGTCGGAGAAGATCAATAACATACTGCATTCTTTACTCCACATGGATTATATTGCTATGCCATAATACCATTTGGATTAAAGAACACGGGGGAAACATATCAACGACTTGTAGATGCAATTTTTAAACCATGGATAGGATGCACATTGGAAGTATATGTAGATGACATGCTCGTAAAAAGTAAACTTTCAAAATATCATCTCCAGGACTTGAAAGAAATTTTTGAAGCCCTGCGCCAATACAAAATGAAGGTCAGCCCAAATAAATGTACTTTTAGAGTTACATCAGGAAAAATTTTAGGATACGTGGTTACTAAAAATGGAATTGAAGTTGATCATGCCAAAATTCAAGCAATTATTAATATGCCCTCTCCAAGAAATGTCAAGTAAGTTCAGAAGTTAAATGGTTGCTTAGATGCGCTTAACAGATTCATTGCAAGATCTTCTGACAAGTGTAAACCATTTTTTGATACTCTAAAGAAAAGGAGAAAATTTGGGTGGAATGAAAACTACGAGCGCGCTTTTCAAAGCATAAAGATTACCTCACAACAATACCAGCATTATAAAAACCAAAACTAGAGGAGGTATTAGCTTTATATCTAGCCGTAACAGAAGATGTTGTGGGTGCAGTACTGGTACGAATAAATGAGAAAGTGAAACAACTAGTATATTACGTTAGCAAAACTCTTAATCCAGCAGAAAGAAATTATACCAAGATTGAAAAACTGGTGCTTGCATTAGTTTTTACCACACAAAAGCTCCACACTTATTTCTTAACACATTATGTTCGGGTACCAAGCAAAGCTCCATTAGAATTTGTATTGAAGAATATGGGAAAAGTATGGAGAATAGCAAAATGGAATGCACAATTGGAAAGATTCCATATTCTATTCGAAATACAGACTGCTCAAAATCACAAGTTCTAGCAGATTTTCTTGCGAACTTACCTTTTGATGATGGATCCGAAGTTCAAAATATGTCGGGACCAGAAGAGGATGAAGATGATTCCCAAGATATTTTAGACCTCTGTCAATTCCCACATATGGGAAGTGTTTGTTGATAGAGCATGAAATAAAGACGGAGCTGGAATATGAATCATGATTACAACTCCAACTGGAGACCGAATGGTTCATGCATTTCGTTTGGAATTTTTGGAGCATACAAATAACATAGTGGAACATGAGCCCGTAGTTCATGCTCTTAGACTCATCAATAAATTAGGAGTAACTGATGTACATCTCACAAGTGATTCACAATTGGTAATTCGACAAGTTGAATTAAAATATTAAGCTTTTGATGAAGATCTGATAGCGTACAAGAATTTAGTTCAACAACTGGCATCTCAAATCCCGAACATCATTTTCCGTCATCTACCTAGAGAAAAAAATCGTCAGGCTGACGCCTTAGCATATATTTGATTATTGTTGAAAGACCAAAGCATCTCAACAATTAAAATTAGACGAATATATGAACCATATATCAAGGTACAATCAGTTAAAAATTTGGAAGAAGAGGTAGGTGAAGATTTTGAAGATGAAGCCAACCAAGATGATGCAACTCTTCCACGAAAATTGGAAGGTGAATTAATAACTGAAGAAGATTGGATGTTACCATTATATCAATATCTACAAAATGGAATATTGCCCGCAAAAACAAAAGATGTAAGAAAAATTTAATCTAAATCCGTAAATTATCAATTATGGGACAGAGTTTTATACCGCAGATCATTTCTTGGACCTTTGCTTTTATGTTTATCAAGGCATGAGGGAAAACATATTCTCACTGATATTTATTATGGAGACATAGGAAATCATAGTGGAAGACGCTCACTTGCACTTAAAACAAGAATGCAAGGATATTATTGGCCATATATGAATAAAGATGTGTCTCATCTAGCAAGAAGGTGTGAAGAATGTCAACGTTTTTCTAAAAGAATCAAAGCCCCCGTAACAGAACTTAATTATGTATTGAGTCCATGGCCCTTTGTAAAATGGGGAGTGGAGATAGTTGGACCTTTAATGGAAGGCACGCATAAAAGAAAATACCTGATTGTAGCAACTGATTATTTCACTAAATGGGTCGAAGCAAAAGCTCTATCCCGGATCAGAGATAATGATGTTTTTAAGTTCCTATTTGAAGACATAATTTGTAGATTTGGAATCCCAGCGGCTACAGTCTCTGATAACGGACAACAATACAAGGGAAAAATATCGATATGCTTTTTGAAGCATTTAATATTAAAAAGAATAAGTCCACCCCTATTTATCCTCAAAGCGACGGTCAAGTTGAAGCAACAAATAAAACCATTGCTATGAATCTGAAAAAGACTCTAGATGGACATTATAAAAGATGGTGTGAACAACTTCATAATATTTTATGGTCTTACCGTACAACAAGGAGAGAAGCAACTGATGAATCACCATTCCTTCTTACTTACGGAGCAGAAGCAGTTATTCCCACTGAAATCATCTTACCAGCTACAAAGATAGAAACTTAGGAAAAGAATTTAAACACATGCTTGAAAAATTAGATGATTTAGAAGAAAGAAGAAAAATTGTGCTCCAGAAAATGAAAAATTATCAAAGAAGGTTAGCCCGAGAGTACAACAAAAAGTGAAATTACGAAACTTTGTGGAAGGACAATATGTACTACGTCGAATCCCAGAATACCAAAGAAAAAAAAAAACAAAGAAATTCGCACCCACATGGGGAGGACCCTATATTATTCATGATATTACGGGACAACGATCATATCATCTGCGGAATATAGATGGAGAAGTGTTGCGGCATCCTTGGAATGCATAATACCTCAAGCCATATTATCCTTAAAAAATGAAAATGGATCATGCAACTACAACTTCTTTATCAAAAATGTTATCATGTGTTATCACACCACATTACTTTATACTAGGTAAAGCAAGATAATTGCAATCTCTCTAGAAAAATCCATGTAGATGTCTATGAGTGTATGACCAATGGATATTTCGCAAGCAAAAGATTCCTAACATGACATTTTATTTATTGTGAAAACAGGTGTAACATTTATACTGCTTTCACAATTGGGACTATATTGTTAACTTCCTTTTGGCCAAGAGGAAGTTGATCGTGTAACTGTGCCCTCAAAGGTAACTCAAGGTATATTCTTATCTTGTAGTTTCTTAATTCACACTCATTGCAAGATTCAATTAAATGCTTATGTTTCTAACGTTAATAAATATATATATATATGTTCAAAATATTTCGCATGTATTACATTCTACAAATAAAAAAGAAGCAAACATGCGCACCAAAATATGAAAGAAATTACTAAGGGGCAGTGGGACCGACAATTGGAGAAGGATGTTTTGAAAATTCTTTACGAAGATATTTTTTGGTAAATCCATCCTCTTTCACTCTATCTAAAGTGTTATTAATTTCTCTAGCCACTCCTATAGCTGCTTCGGTTTTCAGCCAGACAGTTTTGGATCGTGCAGTTCCAAGTTCAATATTTAACTGAGAAATTTGATTTGCAGCTTCTTTTGCCCGTTCATCCAATAAAGTAACCTAATTTTTCCAGTATTTTGTTCTCCCCTGCTCAATGGTCAAATTCTGGACCGCATCATTGGCTCTAGAGGTCTCAAACTTTAGATCTCCCTCAGCTTTAGCAACCTTGATGTTCGCAAGTTTCAGCTGATTCTTAACTTCAACAATTTTAGCATTTGCAAGCTTCAATTGTCCCTCAATTTCTTCTGTTTTGGTAGTTGCAAGATGGAGCTTTCCCTCAACTTCTCAAACTCTAGATGTTGAAATTGTGAGTTGTCCCTTAACTTCTTTAACTCGAGAAGTCGCAATTCTGAGCTTTTCCTCGAAGCTTATAAACATAATGTAAAATAAAAGATTAAGTAATAAAAAAAGTTATATGGAGTCGTAGTTATGCAATAAATAAGATACCTTTTGCGAGGGATTCAAACTTTTCTAGCTCTGAACTACTGCATCTCTGGACTCATCAAGATATTCATATTCTTTTAAAAGTTTTTGATAATCATATCTAAGGCAACGAAAATCTTGACGGTATCGATCCAACTATGCCTGTTTGAATGCATCTTCGTCACGTAATTGATTCATCTCTTTTATGAGTTCTCCCGTTCTCTTTTGATAACGATAAATATCAACTTCATGTGAACGTTCAACTTCCAATAATCTAGATACCTTAGATATAGGCTCTATCAACGCATTTGCCTTGGCATAAACATCCGCTACTACATCATCTCTATCCTTAATAAGTTGAGCAACATAATTAGAATACTGAGAATCATGAAACGACCCGGAAGAAGAAAATTCCGCAAGGATATTTTTGCATTCTAAATAAAGTCCACGAGTCTCATTTTCCAACTCTTCCACCTGCGCACATGCTTTAGTAAGACTATCTTTAGTCCAAGAAATAGCAGCATTCAGTTCATTATTATTATGACGCATATCTGAATCCAATAAACGATATTTTGTATACAATTCTTCATCCTGGACCTTTACACACTCCAAAGCATCAAGCGGTGCGTTACGTATTTCTTTAACCTCCTTGTTTTGTTTATTAACTTCAACTACGTGCTCAGTAAGACGCTTGTTTATACTACGTATCCTATTTATAAGATCTAAACCCCCCGTTGATTCCATAAAGTATGCTTCAGAGAGAGATAACAATAAATTAGAAAATGAAATAGCAAAAGAGAAAAAGATTAAACCTTGATTTTGAAAATCTAACAATTACTGACGAAGAATCTCATTATCCCGCTTCAATTCCTCTGCACCTTGGACCGCGGCATTCTTTTGTGACAACTTTGCCTGCAAGTTAGAGTTTTCTTTTTCAGCTTTAATCAATTTTGCCTCCACTTGCCTATATTTTTCTTCCATTTTAATCGACCGTCCCATGTAGTACTTGTACGCAACGTAAGTAGCATTTTGACCACAAAAAAACTACAATTTTTTTTATTTATTCAGTAAAAATATTAATAATAATAAATAAATATATATATATATATATAATATACCTGTAACATGGTATGTTATATATATATATAATATACCTGTAACATGGTATGTTGATGGAAATAATATGCCGCACTATCTTCAAGAGCAATCACATCAGAAAGGGAAGAAGGAAGATTAATATCAAAAGAAGAACGAACGGTTTCGCCGTCATCCTTTAACCAAGCTTCTTTCACTAACTCATAAGGAGTGGATCTCATATGCTCACGCAAAAATTCCACTGCGGGAGTATCAGTCTCTATAGGTTGGAAATTATGCGGAACAGACAGTAAATCTTTCGACATGAACCACAGAAAGATTCTTCTTCTTCATCAATAAGGCTCTCATCTTCCATTATTCTTTTGCCTTTATCACTGTTTGAAGCACTTTCATTGTCATTCTTGTGGGGAGCATCAGTAACATTTCTACCCCCATTACCACCTTCATTGGTGATGATAGTGGTAGTCACCTCATGTTCTTCTTTATCAGATGAACCTCCTTCCTCGCTAACATAATGCACAACAAAATCATCTTCATATAAAGGAGGCGAGAATTGTTAGATGAAGAAATGAAAATTGAGAAGTGGTAGATTGAAAAGAAGATGCACCAATACCCACATCACAATCCAAGGAGATAGACTAATTCAGCAATTCATCAGTTTTGGTCTCTCCCATGCCAACATAAGAACTTACGGGCCCACCAGCAGACTGAACCTTAAAACTCTTATGAGAATCTGTGGATTTGGAACCTACGGGCTTAATCAATATATCTTGCTCCTGGCCCGTTGATTGAAATGCAACATTTTGGCCCTCATCACCTTTTTCAGATTCATCATCATCAGAGCTACCATCATCATTTCTTTCAATATTTTTTGAAGGAGTAATAGTGTCACGAATTTCCCCTTCCTCAGGCTCAGTAGAAGTGCGGGATGTAGCCTTAATATTTTTTCTTAGACTGGTTACTCTTTTATTCTCTTTGTCAATCTTCTCTTTCTAATATTTTTCCGACCCCTTCTTCCGTTTTAGAGTCCAGTATTTATAATATTTTATAAGGGTCCCACCAAATCTTATCCGTCCAGCTATTTGATTTTATCTTAATCCTTTAAAGTTATTTATCCCATACACTTTTTGCATGCTTCACAGGACACGATGCAGACCTTCTTTGATTTATCTGACTAAACGTTGGGCGGATTGCACCCCCTTGCAGTCATTATTCTTGGCTTGACTAGTTAGATTCTTCCATATAAGTATTCTTGTAATTATGGTGCGAGTATATAGAGTTGTGGATCGTATAATCTTTTTTGAGTTGTTGCATGTTTGGCACGTGGTATGCGGGAAAGATGTGTCATGCTTTGAATCCATCTTTATCATGCTTGTCTCGCGCTCTGTATGGTTGACACGTGCTCTTCACACAATACGGGAAAAATATATCACACTTTGACTTCTCCTGTCCCTCACTCTGCATGATCGATACGTGTCTCTCATGCAGTAAAGATGTCAAGTCTGTGACATCTGTTTGCTTCTGTCAGTTTTGCGCCATCTGTCCTATTATTTTGACTGTCAGTTGAACTTATCTGAACAGTCGATTTTTCTTCGAGATATGAAAAAAAGACTTTTAAGTCTTGATCCAGTGCTTCTCGAGCTATCGTAATCTGATGATTTTATTTTAAAATCTCGACATGTGTACGGTAAAGATTTAGTAATCACAATTTCCCCCTTTTTCTTTTATATTCCATAGAAAGTAGAATTTGGAAGGAAAATTATCACGTTTCTATTGATTTCCACATAGCCTTCAATAAAGTTTATCTTTCCTATTTAATGTGTTTTTATTCTTCTTACGGTTATTTTTTGAAATCCTCATATAAAGTTGTCTCATCTAATTCTCCAGTTATTATATATGTTCCCTTTTGTCTTCTTCTTCATAAAGCTTCTGCTTAATTTCATTATTCAGAAACTTTTTCTCTGAGATTCCTGGAATCTAATTAGTTCAGTCTTTCTGTCTCGATCTTTTCTTTTAATCAAGGATTTCTTTTCATGGGGATTGGGTATTCTTTTCTTCCCGAATTCAAGCTTTTTTCTGATAAATTTTTTGATTCTTCCATTGCTGCTGGTAAGAATCTTATCTTCATTTTCTAGTTTTATTCTAACTTTGGTTCTATAATTTGCTTGAGAAATGATGATATTAATGTTAATGATCAATAAATGATGATAGTGATTATTATGAAGTATTTATAGCTTCAATACGTTGATTTTGTCTACTTGAACTTTGATGATGAACAATAATAGTTCTAAATCCATGATATTTGCTGATGAAATTGTTTGTGATTGATCTTGTTCATGATTAATTTATCCTTGTCTACATCCTTGCCTATGTTCATCATCAAAGTTGAAGTTGAATCTAATATTGTCTCTGTTGTTTATGTAGATTTCATTATATCTGGAGAGAAAGGTAGCAATAATTCTAAATCTGTTCCGTACCAAGGTAAACAACCTTTGGAGAAATATGTCCCGCACCAAAGTAAGCAACCTTTGGAGAAATCTGACTCGCACTGAAGTAAGCATCCTTTAGAGGAATCTGAATCGCACCGAAGTAAGTATCCTTTAGAGAAGAAAACATCTCGATATTATACGAAAAAAATAAAGACAAGAGGAAAACTTGGTCTTTCAGATCCTCATCCTCTTAATGTGATTCACCCCACACATGCTTTACCAAATATTGCAAGTGCTACTACTGCTGAGGCCAAGAAAAGTTCTTCTCGTAAGAACAAGCGGGCTAGTGATAGTTTGGGTTTCAGGTCTGAAGATTTTGAAGTGTTTAAGAGAGAGCATAATTTGATGGACTTCAAAGTTTCCGTTTATGAGACCGTTGAAGGTGATGAAATAACGTTTGATGTGATTCAGAAGTTCCCGTATAACGCGAATAAGTTGTTGATATATACGGGCACATTAGATGTGGGCCTGGAGCTTCCCTTATACAAGAGTGGAAACTCATTTCAATATGAGGTTCTTTCGGGTCGCAGTAAAGGAGATACTCATTTTGCGGGTCGTTCCATTGCTCAGTATAATAGAAATTGGTGGCGCATGTTAAATGAGTGTCATAAACATAACAAAGGGGAAACAAATCTCAAAAGTTATATTCCCAATCCTTCGGAGCGTAAATATTATACCGTAGCAAATTTCCACGCTACTTACGCTAATGTTTTGGCTACGAAGAATTATAAGAAATGGAGTATCGGTCTAGGCCGTAGAGGTGGTGAGGGTTTTCGTCTACTTTGGGAAGTTGATAGTACCAAGTCGAAGTGTATCTCTGGACAAATAAGCCTTTGAAAGAAAAACTTCTTGATGACCATCTCTTCAGGTGGTATCATACCCCTCTGGTAATCGAAGGTCCCTAGATTTATGGCTTTGCGCGTGATACTCTGATCCGCAACCTTATTTCTGGTCCGCAAGTTTATTGCCCCTGGCAATTAAACTTTGATGGTTTTTCCTTCAATTATGATGAAAGTGTACATATGATTCTATTGTTTAATTTTTATATTTGTTTCCATTTTATTTAAAACGTTGTTTTCTTGTATAGCCTCGAGTGGAAGGAGATTCTGAAAGTGATGTGGGCAAGAAACGAAAAGTTGCTGCTGTTGGCGAAAAGAAGTTATGGTTTAATTAAATGAATTTGTATAATCTGGATTGTATTTATTGAGTGATTTTCTCATTATTTCTGTGTTTGATAGGGTCGAAAAAATATTAAGACTACATCCCGCACTTCTACTGAGCCTGAGAAGGGGAAAGTCGTGACACTATTACTAATTCAAAAAATAATAAAATAAATGATGATGGTAGCTCTGATGATGATGAATCTGAAAAAGGTGATGAGGGCCAAAATGTTGCATTTCAATCAACGGGCCAGGAGAAAGATATATTGATTAAGCCCGTAGGTTACAAATCCACAGATTCTCATAAGAGTTTTAAGGGTCAGTCTGCTGGTGGGCCTGTAAGTTCTTTTGTTGGCATGGGAGAGACCAAAACTGATGAATTGATGAATCAATCTATATCCTTGGATTGTGATGTGGGTATTGGTGTATCTTCTTCTCAATCTACCGCTTCTCAATTTTCATTTCTTCCTCCCCAATTCTCTCCTTCTTTATATGAAGATGATTTCGTTGTGCACTTTGTTAGCGAGGAGGGAGGTTCATCTGATAAAAAAGAACAGGAGGTGACTACCACTATCATCACCAACGAAGGTGGTAATGGTGATAGAACTGTTACTGATGCTCCCCACAAGAATGGCAATGAAAGTGCTTCAAACAGTGATAAAGGCAGCCAACATATGATCGGATAAATCAAAGAAGACATGCATCGTGTACTGCGAAGCATGCAAAAAGTGTACGGGATAAATAACTTAAGAGGATTAAGATAAGATCAAATAGATGGACAGATAAGATTTGGTGGGACCCTTATAAAACACTATAAATACTGGACTTTAAAACGAAAGAAGGGGTCGGAAAAATATTAGAAAGAGAAGATTGACTAAGAGAATAGAAGAGTAACCAGACTAAGAAAAAATTACAATTAGGTGAGGCTCAATATATTGTTTGATCATCATATGTAATCATTCAAAACTTCAATAAACAATCTTTTTACACAAATCTTCTTGTTAATGATTCAATCATTTTTATAATATCTTTTAAATAATTGATTCATTTCATTGTATTGATTCATTTGATTGTGCTATCGTATTTTCGGCAATCACACTGGTAATGATTTAACCCCATTAATGAATTCAGAATCAACAACTCCAAAAGCTTTAACATCACATAGTGTTCTCAACTCATAAAATTTCTTCTCAAATCCTCTGATTTTGTTCTTGAATATCTTTCCTTTATTCTTAATGGATGACGATGTTGATGATGATTTCCCCTTGTGATTAGTTACAATGCCCATGTTTTATGCTTCAGAATTAAACAAGAACAATACTCAGGTTGTTAATCAGGTTATTAATGGAGTCTTCAGCCGCAGTAGCAGTAATACAGAGAGGTATTTAACAAGTAATGAACTAATTAAGTAGAATTATTGTTATTTAAAGATGTAAATCTAGGTATAATAATTTGGATCACAAGTTGTTTCCAAATCTAAATTTTCAATCGTTGTACTACGCCGATTACCATGTTTTAAGGAGGTGGAAACCTCTGAGGCTATATCAAGCCAATACTTAGTTAAGGGGTACTTATGACCTCTTGAACGGCTATATTGTGCCCATATTTAGTTAAGGGGTTCTCATGACCTCTTGCTACCCATAGTTTATGTTTCAGAATTGAACAAGAACAATACTGTCTCAGGTTGTTAATGGAGTCTCACGTCGCAGTAGCAGTAATGAATGATAATTAAGGTGTTATTTATAGCAGTAAATCTAAGGTTTGTTATGCCCACCCCAAAATTAGTTAAGGGTTCTTGCTACTCATGACCTCTTGATACCAATATTGTTACTTCAAATATCCCTGTACTGAAGGCGGGTCAATCGCCAAAATTCGCTTAGCTCATGGAGTTTCACCGAATGAAAATGGATGCCTCTCTACATCATCGAATCAAATGTTTCCATTTTCATTCATTGAAACACAATTGAGTTTCAATATCCAGTTATTGTCTGCATACTCCGTATTTTACAAGGGGTTTGACAAGCCCTCTATGAACCTTAGCGTCATTTCTACTCACACGAACATGATGTAACGAGGTGGGATCCTAATAAGGAGTCCTGATTTGGGGACTACCTAATAAAATATACAAGGAACTAATCTCGACTTATTAAAAATCTAAAAACTCAATATCATCTTCACTTTATAATAAAATTAGCACTGATGGAGTTTATCCTCCTTTTCATTGGCTGGTGAACGTAACCATATCTTCTCATTGGTTTAGAGCGAAATCATTTGTGTTTGTTGGATAGAATTTGGTGTTATATGGTGCATTGATGGGAGAATATGTGGTACGGATTGGGTGTGTCGTTACCTACCCTCCGGACAACTCTCATATATTTTGTTGTCTATCCGTTGGATGGTCAATATTTGGTTTTGGACGATGGAAATTTATTTCGTATGTTTACATCGGGTTTACATAATTTTTTTAAAATCTCTTACCGTTAAATTTTTGGATAAATTCGATGCGTCGATCTCATAAATAGATTTTTAAAATGACATGTTTAATTTATTTTTTTTGGAATATGTACATAAATTTTTAAAAATACTATGTTTATCAAAAGCTAAAAAATACAATTTACGTAAATTCGTAGAATCTTATTTTCCTATTAAAATTAAAAAAAATTATTTTAAGTATATACATTCCTATCATTTTTTTAGAAAGATAAATAAAAATATTTAGATAGATATTTACAATCTAATTACTCCGAATCACAATTTTTTAAAATCTTTTGCCGTCAAAATATTAGTACGTTGATCAGACGACTAGGGAAGGCAACCCGGTCAAATAAATTTCTAAAAGGTATTTCGTTTTAAATGAATTATGGATCAAAGTCTTGTCGCGATAAGCCCTAAGATGTTCGTATTGTTGAATGGATTGCTAATCCAAGTCAATCCAGAAGAGTGCAACTTGCAAAGCACCCTGGAGACTTTCATGGATTCCTATCCTGAACTTCAGGTCTGTGTGTGTTATCTATGGCGCTCTTATATATATTTGAAAAGTTGTGACTGAGGGATTTTCATCATTGGGTTGATCTCATTGTTCATTTTGAGGAGCACATAAAGTTGAGAAAGGATTTACATGTCAAAGATGATATTTTGGTCGTGGATCCTCAGTGCCCAAGAGGAGTTGCTGTTAGTATTCTCTGTGATTTAGGGGTTAGTTTGGGGAACTCCATAAACAAGAATTTTTACAGCTCTTATGAAGTATTAAATTCTAATATCTTCCTTACTATCTTCGCTTACAACATTTCATATACCGCAAGTACTGTTTATATATATTCACTCTTTTTATTTCCCGAATTTTGATCTATATCTTCCTTACTATCTTCACTTACAACATTTCATATACCGCAAGTACTGTTTATGTATATTCACTCTTTTTATTTCCCGAATTTTGATCTAAAATAGATCGATATTTAAAGCTAATATTGATATTAAGGGCGTGTTTGGTATGATTTTTAAAAACAGTTTTTAAAAATTATTTTCTAATATTTTTAAAACATATCTTTTTTTTCTGATAAATTTTAAAAAGCTGTTTGGTAGGACTGTTCTTAAAAATATATTTTTTTAAAAATTAATTATAAGTTAAAATTGATAATTCAAAAATTAGTTATAAGCCTTTTTCAAAACAATTCAAAATTAGTTATAAGCTTGCACAAATACTTCACACATTACAACAAATTTATATCGTAATATTGCACTCTTAATAAGAATTGTTGGTACCTGAGAAGTAATTTTTAACTATGGGATCAGGGATCACTTCATGCCTAACACAAAATATTTTAATTAAACCACAACAAATTATTTTCTTCTTGATGAGCAATTACAAAACTATGGAACTGAATCTAAGTCTAGACTTTGAACAGGTACTCAAAGAAGGAACACAAAGACAGAACATGACACAAGCACTAACAACGATCAGGAGAAATGAGCACAGGTAAGGGGCAAGGTGAAAAAAAGGGCAAACTAGGAAGAAACGTTCAATTTAGCAAACGGTTAATTTGGGTCAAACCATCTTTTACACCTAGCCTGACATACTCTTCTACAACTATGCACCTAGTATCCTGATTACATGATTAAGACCTTTGATTTCAATACAAAAGAGGAAATAACTAGTTCATTAAATTCAGATGGTCCTAAAATGTACCTCAGTTGTATCAGCACCAGTTCCTAACTGCCCAAACTGATTTCCACCAAAAGAGTAGATACCGCCTTCAGTTGAAATGCATATGCCACAGTCCAGCAGCAACTCCTTGTATCTTAATACCCAATAGAGAGGATACACATGATGGGCTCAACTCATCATCAGTACTCCCCTGACTGCACTGCATTAAAAGATACACATTTAAGAAAACTGACCTTATAGAACTTCACTCTCTAAGGGATGGGAGACTTGTTACAAACAAGACAAGGAAGAACAAAAAGGAAAGAGACACCAAGAATCCTTAAATCCATGTCTGATTTATCTTTGAATCTCTTAAATCATCTAGCATGGCAGGGAATGTTACTGACTTGCACCTCAAAAAAAAATGCACTTTCAGTGAGTCATGTTTCAGCCAATGGCAACCTTTGCTGCAGATTCTAATATCAAACCAAACATAAGATAACAACAATTTCCGAAGTGCGATACTCAGAAATCCCATATAGAATGGATTCCAGTTCCGATCTGTGTACAAGGATAGCTCGACCATTACCTTTATAGCAATAACCTAATTTCTAGATACTAGAAACATTATTGGTTGCTTGTCTGTTTGAGAAACAGAAAAAGATTGCTTTTGCGTGATTGGGGAAAGTTAGGCCTAGTTTGAACCAGAATGGTGCATTGCGTTGAATAAATAGTTAACTGCAAGAAGTCCTTACTGATTGATGTCAAGAGAAAAAAAAAACAAGGGAAACTAATTGAAGAAAAAGAAAACAGCAACAATTTACAAAGTTGCATTGTTCCCATCTGTGGATTTGACTACCAATCATCAAAATAGAAGCAATATATATTACAGTTGCATCAGATTGAGTTCCTATATTCGGAAGAAAAGCAGAACATACTCCTGCTTCTGTTTTATAGCATGTTACTACATCTTACAGATTATACGTTCAAATACAAAATGAGCTCGTAAAACGTAAGCACTGGATGCACAAACTTACTATACTCATCTATTGGAGCGTCATAGTCATAGCTTGTGGTTATAAAGGGTCCTCCAGAAGTCCCACCAAAGTTTGTCCCACCATGATACTGTTTATAAGAAAGCATTACAAATACAGATACCAAAAATCTATCTAACAGAAGATTTACAAATAAAAATAACAGAAAAGATTTCAATGAAAGTTAAGTACCATGTAGTAATTCTGGAATGTTCCGCCTCTTTGGAAAAAATGTGCCTTGGAAAATGCAATGTCTTCCACTGGTCTGTAAGGAACATCACCGCCGAAAGTTCAAAACCTAGTACATATAACATGTCCTTGAAAGGTTACTAATACATTGGATATAATAAATCCATAGAACAGCTCAGAAGTCGAGTGCCAACAGACATTCAAAATAAAGAAAACATCTTACCAACCAGTCCAGTTCTCAGTCCACATCTTTGGTTTCTTGCTAGAATTTGGAGTAAACTGATCACAGTAAAAGCCATTGCAAGTGTTGATCTGCGATGTTTTGTTAAAATTACTAGTGTCAGGAAATCAAATATCCTCAAGAACCAATTGGATATACAATCTTGAATGATAAAACTTTAAGAACTCGTTTCAGACGTTTTTCTCAAGGAAAAACTGAACTCACGATTGGATCGGGAGCATTCTCTTGCTGGCACATAACCCAGGGCACCCATGTGTCTAAGGAGATAGCCATGCCTGCTTCCCAGTTAATGTAAGATTTAGCAGCAGACCCGTAAGCCTTATCGATATTTCCATACTCATTTTCAATCTGCAAACCGAGAAGAGAAGTTGCTTAGTGGTAGTTGACAACGAAATTGAAGTGGCATAAAGATGAAAACCAACCTGTGAAAGTATAATAGGCCCTCCTTGAGAAGCGAAAAGTTTCTCTTCTTTCATCATACTCACAATCTTGGCTGTGAATTTTTGCATTTCTCTCTAAAACAAGAAATTTCAGAACAAATAAATACTTAATTCTTGAAAAACTTTAACACATAAATGAAATGAATAGATACCGATTGTATTGAGTAGAGTAAAGAAGCTAAACCTTGAATGGCTCATTATCGGTTCGGAATAGAATCCCTAATATGAAATGCAACCATAGGGGAAATCCTCTAAAATCCCAAAACAATAAAAATTAACACATTTTTAATCAAAATTGGGTTGATTGAAAAATGATTAATTTGAGCAAGTGTGGGAAATTTACCCATAAGTCCATTCAGCACAAACGTAAGGACCGATTCGAAGATGAACATATAAACCAGCTTCTGCTACAGTTTTTACAAATTTTACTAAATCATTCCTTCCTTAAAAATCAAACTGCAAATTTACAAAACCCCATTTTGCATGATTATGTTTAGTTTAATTTGGACTAAAAACAAATCAAGAAAGTTAAAGTAAAAATGTAGTCATCAAGAAATACAATAAGGACCTGATTTTGAACAGGTTCATGAGAATTCCAAAAAACATAAAGTAAGGACCTGATTTTGAACAGGTTCAATCACATCTAAACCTCCATCTTTTGATTTCTGTATCAAGTCTGGCCACATCTACATGCAAACAGATAGATTAAAAATAGTTAGATTGAGAACAAACAGAGCAAAACAGAGTAAGGATGAGCACAGAGAAAGAAAAATCTCTTTCTAATCAAAATTAACACTAATGGAAAAATCTAGGGCATCACTTAATGAAAAAATCTAGGGCATCATCAAATGGAACAACCCAAACTTTTATGAGTGTAAGGAAGTGGTGGTGATTGTGTTGCTGGTTATGGTGGTGATGGATAATTGAAGGAGAAGATCGAAGGTCAAGCAGCAAGAGTCAGAGAAGCAGTCAGTGAAAGAAAACACGGAAAACGATTATTAATCGTTTTCGTTTTTTCATTTTTAAAAACAGAAAACAGATGAAAAATGTTTTCTAAAAACATCCCCATAACATGTTTTTTTCCTTTTTCTGTTTTTAAAAACAAAAATTATTTTTAAAAACCATACCAAAAAGGACCTAAATCTATCATAATTTTGATTTCAAATAGTGATATCTTAGTATGGTGTCATTTTTCGATTATTTTCAGAGACCAAACACAATGCATTTTACCTGTTTGTGGAAATGCCAAGCATAAATTCAATATAAATTTTCACTCCACTTTTTTGTGATACCACGAGATTCAAGTAACTATTCTTTTTTTTGTTAATTATTTTTTCCCTCTCTTTTTATGTTTTCCTCTTAGTTTTTTGTTTTGATCTTTTCAGTTGTGGGGGTTGATTTTTTGATTTTTTTTGATGTTTTACAACAACGCCTAATTGTATCCGTTTTGTTTGAATTTCTACCACCTACCAGAATGAATTATCGGTTTCAGACCTTGCGAATGGTTTAGTTATTAGCGAACTCTTACCTGTCAAAACCATATAGATCAACTGATAAATCAGAAAACCGTCTTTTTTGGTAGAGTAATAGAGTACATTTTGGAAATTAGAGTCAAGGATGCAGAATTGGGGGTCTGATTACATTTGAAAAGGATGAGTCATTAATAAGGATGTAGAGTAAATAAGATTGAAGGGAAGGAAGTAGAAATGGTGTGCCATTGTCTCCCGAGACTTACTTACCCCTGGATCCAAGTTTTCTTCCTCGATTCTCTTGACACAGAATGCTATATTTTCTATATAGTTTAGTTGTTGTTTTGAAATCAATATATGAAAATGATATTTAGCAATACAAACCAATTTCACCATGTTTTAATTTGGTATGGAATCAAATATGATTCTGACAATTGTGATTATTTGCAGGTATAGATATTAATGGGGCTAGAGGAAGTGTTCGATATCCTTTTACTTTATTGTGTTATTTATCCACATTCGAGTCTTTTTGAGCCTCTCTTTTCAGTCGAGTGACTTCATCCCTCTCGTAAAGCTACAAAGAATATATACATTTTTCTGAAGTAACAAAAATTGGTTCAATATATGTCGCTCTTACAATGTCCATTTTGATGACTCATGATTGTATTTTGTTAAAATGGGCTAGGATAGCACTTGAGCGAAGGAAGTTTCTGAAAAATGTTGAGACAGCTGTGCATAGGCAAGTTATGTGGTCTAACCTGATTGATGAAATAACCGCTGAATCATGGTCTTTGTGCAGAAGAGGTAAATGGTAACTCATGTATGTTCCCCCTGAGTGAGTTTGATTTCCAATATATCGTGTTATTATGTGTAGTGATCTACACTATAAATTAGTATTTCAGAGTGGAGTTCTATAGGATCTACACTATAGAGAAGATAATAACAACAACCAAAGTAGATTAATTACGGAAGAGGCTACAGACAAGACTAAATATGAACATCTCAACTCACGCGCACCACTCACACGAGTGAGGTTATTACATGACTCAGATATACCCACACACCGGTTAGCTCAAAACGTGGGACACGATAATACCCTCCCCTACACCGAATCCTTGTCCTCAAGGATCTCGTCTGGAAACTGGCTATTAATGATTGCAGTGTCTTCCCATAATAGATCTCCTTCTACGGCGTGCGACCATTGGACTAGAACCTGTGGAACATGTTGTCGACCCTTCACCAGCACTCTAGAATTCACAATCTTGACATGAGCAACCTTGATTAGTCCCTCCTTATCTGTTGTTGGCAACTGGGTTTGAGGTAGTAACCCTTCTCCTATTTTCTTTTTGAGCTGCGAAACATGGAACACGGGATGAATTCTCGAAGAAGAAGAAGGCAATTGTAATTTATAAGCCACGGCATCAATCCTCTCCAACTCTTGAAATGGACCAAAATACTTAGCAGAAAATTTAAGGTTCCTCCTAAGTTGAACTGTTATCTGCCTATAGGGTTGCAGACGCAAATAAACCCAATCGCCTACTTTAAAACTCTTTTTTGTCCTCTTCTTGTCAAATACGATGTTGCGAATCCAATAGAGCTTGTTTCAAAATTTCAGTCATAACTGCCCGTTGCTGCAAATAATCCTCCACTATAGAATTGTTAATAATGTTGGGAGTGTGGAGTCCAAACTGCGGGGGTTGGTAACCATACAATGCCCGAAAGGGTGTGAGCTTTAAACTCGTGCGGTATTAAGTATTGAACCACCACTCCGCCAACGATAACCAAGAGGCCCACTTGCTAGGTTTGGAACTACACATACACCGTAAATATGATTTCATGCAAGCATTGACTCGTTCTGTCTGACCATCCGTTTGGAGATGGTATGAAGTACTTAAACGGAGAGAAGTGCCCACTGCCTAGAACAATTCCTTCCATAACCCACTTAGAAATACTGAGTCCCTGGTCGAAAACAATCGTAGTAGGAATTCCATGTAGCTTAAGGATTGAATCAATGAACACTCTTGCCACGGTGTGAATGTGAACTGTGTAAAGATGACTCAAAGCCACAAAATGACTGTATTTTGTAAAACGATCCACAACTACCAATATTATTTCTCTTCCTTCAGACTTAGGAAGTCCCGTGATGAAATTCATGCTGATATGTGCCCAAGCTTGGTCTGGAACGGGAAAAGGTTACAGTAACCCAGCTGGAAGTGTATGCTCCACTTTATGTTGTTGACAAATATCGTATTCCTTAATATAATGAATAAGGTCAGTTTTCATACCAGGCCAATAAAAGAAGGATTTGGCTCGTTGGTATCTAGCTTGCATTCCTGAATGTCCTCATATAAACAAAGAGTGAACAGATGTTACAACCTTGTGGTGAGCCTCACCCGTCTTCCCAATATAGATCTTACCATGGAATTTGGGAATCCCTTGCGAATAAGTATAACTTTCAAAATTTGTAACTGAGATGAGAAGTTTTTGGGACCAAATCCTGAGCTAAAGGGCCCCCTTCATAACTTGACTACACTTCTTCTAACCATTTTGGTGTGATGACTAAGATAGCCAAGCATGAAGCTCTGGAAAGTGCATCGGCAACTCTATTCTTTGACTCTTTTTTGTAATATAACATGTAGTAATAGCTCAATAGCTTGGTTAACCATTTCTGTTGAAGCATGGTATGTAGTCGTCGTTCCATGAAATATTTAATACTTTGATGATCCGTAAAAAACTTAAAATGATGATCCAATAAATAAGATCTCCATTTGGTGACGGCCATGACTATTCCAAGTAACTCCTTCTCATAAGTTGATAAGGATTTGTACCGCATTCCATTCCCTTACTAAATATGCGATTGGCCATCTCTCTTGCATAAGGACTGTACCAACACCATAATCACTTGCATTTGTTTCCTCTTCAAATGTCTTCTTGAAATCCGGTAAAATAAGGACAGGAGTAGTAGTAACTACCCTCTTCAGTGTTTTGAAATCCAACTCCGCCTCATGGTTCCAAGTGAAACTGTTTTTCTTCAATAGTGCAGTAGTGATTGACAAATGAGCCCATACTCCTTGACAAATTTCCTGTAGTACCTCGTTAAGCCTAAAAATCCTCGTAAACTTTTAAGTGATGTGGGTCTATGCCACTTCACCATACACTCGATATTGGAGGGGTCTGTCGCTACTCCGTCTTTGCTGATTATGTGTCCAAGATACTCAATCTGATGTTGTCCAAAGGCGCATTTGCTTCGTTTAGCTAGTAGAGAATGTTGTTGTAGAATATTTAGAGCAATGCAAAGATGTTCACAGTGGAAAGTCAGGTCTGGATTGTAGATCAAAATGTCGTCGAAAAACACGAGTACAAATTTCCTTAAGTGAGGCCTGAAAATATCATTCATACGAGCCTGGAAAGTTTCTAGCGAGTTAGTTAACCAGAAGGGCATGACTCAAAACTCGTAGTGACCATAGTGTGTACGGGATGCAGATTTGTGAGTATCTGGAGGATGCACTCGTATCTGATGATATCCATCCCTAAGATCCAATTTAGAGAAAATTTGAGCACCACGTAACTCATCTAATAATTCGTCAATAACAGGGATTGGGTACTTATCTTTGATGGTGATGTCGTTCAACTTTCGGTAATCTACACAAAATCTCCAATCTCCATCTTTTTTCTTTACTAACAACACGGGAGATGAGAAAGGGCTATGGCTTAGTTGAATGACCCCTTCCTTGAGCATCTCTTTTACTAGCTTCTCAATGGCCTCTTTTTGCACATACGGTACTCGATAAGGTCTCTGGTTCGGAGGTATGGCATTAGGCTCCAATGCAATATGATGGTCATGGTCACGTTTGGGAGGTAATAATGTTGGTTCCCTAAAGATTGAAGAAAACTGCTCTAACACTTCAGTGATAGGTGATGCAACCTCCACCGTTGTTGTCGTGGATGTTATTGAGAAGAATTGACCCACCAACCCTTGCTTCCCTTTCTTGAACAACTTGTGAAGTAATGTTCCTGACATGAGTGATACAGTAGCTTCTTTTTTGTGGCCCTCCAACTCTATCTCTTTCCCTTCATGATGAAATTTAATAGTTAGCTTCTTAAAATCAAAAATCATGGGGCTAAGTTCCCGCATCCAATCAACCTCAAGAACCATGTCATATCCACCCAATTCTAGAAGGTGCAAGTCATGAGTGAAAGTGTGTCCCTGCATAACCCAGGTGAACTTTGGACACTTTGCTTGACTCAACAATTTGTTACCATCTGCAACTGTAACCTGCAAGGTTTGTGTAGGACTAATAAGGCTACCACTTTTTTTCGCAGCAGACGGGTCCAGAACACTGTGGGTACTACCACTGTCAACAAGAATAGTTAATCCATGCTTCTTCACCAGGCATTTAATCTTAATAGTTGCATGAGAAATGTTTCCAGCCAAGGCATGAACCGAGATTTCCATTTCCTCTTATAATTCCACAATAGTTGGGCCTGCAACATCGACTTCCCCACCAGCTGTTGTAGCTTCATCTTTGTCTATTATCAACGTATATAATTGTTGTTTGACTCAGCGACGCTCTCGGGTGTACACCTTGTTGTAATTGTAACATAGTCCTTTTTTCCGTCGTGCTCTCATCAGAGCATAAGTGAGCTTCTTAACTGGAGGCAGTTTAGGACTAGTGGTAGGACTTGTGACAGTAGGTGTTGTGACTAAGGGAGGTAGATTGGGTGTTCTAGTGACAGTGGGTGTTGGGCTGGCGAGCCCCTTATTAACATAAGAGAACCTGGTAGGGACCTTGGTTTGTGATTTCGCTGCTTTATCAAGAATACATTCTTGTCTTCGAGCAAGGTAGATAGCTTGCTGCAATGTTGTAGGTAAAAACATTTGGACAACCATTCGTAGTTTCTCTTTTAACCCACTAATGAAGCTGTGAAGAAAATAGTCTTCTGATAAGAACCTATTCTTAGCTAACATCAGTGCCTTAAGTTCCTCAAATTGTTCATGACAGTATAATACAGTACCTAGTCGCTGCAATTTATTGAATTCTCCAATCACATTATCATGCCCTAGCTCTTGCAATCGAGCACAAACATCTAATATAAATTCTTCCCAATAAAGAGTACCCTTACCTTCTTGATAGTCCTGAAACCATACATCTGCTTTTCCATCCATGTAAGGAGTTGCCATATGTACCTTTCGTTCATCACTCATTTGGTGCAGAAGGATTTCTTGTATTTTCTGATCCAAGCTCTAGGATTCGAACCATCAAAACGAGGAAAATCTACTTTGGGTCTGTAATTTTGAAATTGATGGGGTTGAAGAACATGATTAAAAGATTGTTTTCCACCTGAAGATTGTTCACCACCAACAAAGTCAGATCTCTTTCCACTTTCGCCATCTATTGTTTCGGTACCCCCTTTCTCTGCCCGATTTGGTGATGTAGAAGAAGAAGTCATATCTAAAAGTATTTGAGTATTTTTCAATAAGAGAGTGATTCTGTCATCAGTTGTAGTTTGATACATCTTCTGGTCATCTCGTAAACTTTTGAAACGATTATCCATATCATCCTTCATCGTCTTCATGTCATTCCTTACTCCTTTGAGAGATTTCATTTCATCACTTAAATCCTTGAGTTCAAGACTCAATTTCTTAGTAAAATCATCCTACTGCTTCAAACGAGTACCCTCAGCCATGATCTTTCCAAGGAAACACCAGCTCTGATACCAATTGCAGTGATCTACACTAAAAATTAGTACTTCAGAGTGGAGTTCTATATGATCTACACTATAGAGAAGATAATAACAACCACCAAAATAGACTAATTCCGGAAGAGGCTACAAACAAGACTAAATAAGGACCATCTCAACTCACGTGCACCACTCACACGAGTGAGGTTATTACATGAGTCAGATATACCCACACCGGTTAGCTCATAACGTGGGACGTGAAATTATGTATCTTAGATTCTTTGGATTCTTACATTCTTTTCCAACTCCTGCAACACAAGCGTATCTGCAGCAAGAGATGGAAAAGCTACATGATTTGAGAAACAAAGCCAAATTATATGGGGAACTGTGGGAAGATTGTGTTTCTTTATCTTTGTCTTTCTCTTTCTCTACCATATCGGCGATTGGTGCGGGCACAAGTTTTACCACCACTCGTCTTGCAAAATCCATAACGTATATAGAGAGTGCAAAAGGGTTTTCTGGTTGCAAAATTCATATCGTATAGGATGAGACCGAGACTGAAGTTAGTAGGAAAAGGGATACGAAATTAAAATTCCACCGTACACCCATCTGATAGAATTTTGAAATACCTATTTATAATAACCGTAATCGTAAGGTGTCTAACTAGTAGATAATGGCAAATACAGGTCGAACCTGCAGGGAACGGAAAAATATTGCAATCAATATCTTTAGTTGACTAACCAGAAACAATATTTTTGGGATTTTTATAAGAATAATAGCAGAAAAATAAACTAACTTATAATATAATGCACTGGGAGAATCGGTAACAGGGTTTTTAGTATCCACCACTATTTTTATTCAATTACTGAAATGAAACATAACTCATGAATATTTATCTATTGTTCGTTCTGTCAAATCACCTATTATATGTATTAGAGTCGCAAATATCAGTGGGACACCCTAAACATGGCGCATCAAAATCTCTTAGTCCCAGCATACACCATCAAATTGCGATAGCGAGAAAATTATACGAAACTAAATAGTGGCTCACAAATAGTACTTGCAATTCTATGCAGCATACTTCATCAAAGAATTTAACCCCAAACATAGAATATCAAATAATAATACAAATATATTTGTGTCTAATTGATATGCATAGAGGTTACTGTGTTTTACAGAACCGATGAATCAACAACTAATTTTTCGATAAATCAATAAACAATACTCAAGATTAATCTTATTCAAATCATAATAGTCTTTGTGTTAAATAATTTAATTGAAAATAGTCTAATACTCTAGGTAATTTCAACATAAAACCCTAACTATAAAAATCAACAAGACATAAATTAGATTTTTCAAAACCCATAAAAATTATTAACGTGGAAAATTAAACCGTTAACGGTTATCAACCGACAACAAATCTTCTTCTCTTCTCAGTAACTCTACTTCACTTCGTTTTCCGTGCCTGTCTTTCTCTCTCCATATGACGTCAGTCAACCACCTCCTTTCTCTCTCCATCAGTCCCTTTACGGATCTCAACAGAGAACCAGCCGCCACCTACTCTCCATCTCCAATCCAAAACCAGAGAAGTTCCACCTTTTATTCACCTCCTTCGGTCTCCCCAAAACTCAACTCCCCAGCCGTCACTTCCCCTCACAGACTTTGTCCCCCACTTTCCACAGCCACCAAAAGTCCTCCCTGTACTATTCGGTCCTACAATTGGAAGTCTCGCTTCTATATTTTATTCACGTGCTGCTAGACTCGCATGACATCATGTTTCTCGCTCGCACCTTCTCAATTTCGGTCTGACTATCTCTGGCTCGTGTCAGACTTAACTTTCTTAACCAACAGACTCACAACCTTCTATCTCATTTTCTAAATTCAACCTGACTCCACCAGTTAGTTGTCTAGACTTCGCCACCCAGCCAACGTCCACCACCTTACTTCTTTTCCACTTGCTGGCTTCCGCCGGTGGTCCCACCTCTTCTTTCTTGTACTCTATTTCAGTCCAACAACCTACTCATAGCCAAGCAAAACCAGCAGACCAAATTTCTATCTCTGACTGCCACGTCCAGGACCCCATAGGATAAAATTCTTTTCACGTCAACCATCTCAACCAATGATCCATTTTAGTCGTATCTATTCGCAAACCATCTATTAAAATAATAAAATAATAAAACAATAAAAATAATATAATTATAAATACTAGTAATATAAATTAAAAAATAAATATGTATAAATTATGTCGTGTCACCTTCTATCCATGATAATAAAACACATGATATCAATTTACAAGCAATGATTTTGATTTAATGGGTCAATTAAAGCTAAAGAAAAATTTAGTTTATTGATTGAATTTTATAAGTGAGAGTGGGAAGAATGAAACTGGGGAATACACCAACAACCCGATGGAGTAGATAGAAAAAATAACATCAAGAGTTTCATAAAGATGCTAAAGTTTATTGTAATAATAAGTAGTATGGTCAGGTGCTTATCCAGTTCATTTGATATTGATTAAGTTGAGAACTTTATAAAAAATTGTGGTCGTCTTGGTGGGCTTGATTGGCTTGATAAATTGATAGAATTCATAATTTTAAAGGTTAGATTATTCTTCCTTCTAATAATAGAACAATGTGGGGAGAAGTACAATTGTTCACAAATTTTGTAGTTCAATAGTGGATTTTACTGATGGTGATAATAATTATAATTATAAATAGCCTCATGTTCCGACTCTGTTTAGTTATAGTTATTGTCATGTACTTAGCAAAATCATTCATGAAAATGGTGTTTTTGGAAAAATTCTGTAAATTATGTGTAATTGTATCAAATGTTGTTATCGAATGGAGATGTTTGTAATATGTTTTTGATTTGTTTGTATGACTTAACTTTTGTCATATCACTATTAATATGAAGTGTGACATTCATGGAAGAATTGGTGTTATTTTCCATGATTTTCATGAGATACGGACCAAGGTTATTGATGAACCTGTTACTGTAAACCCATGAAATAGTCGAGTAAGTATTCACATACTATCTGTAATTTTAGTTAGAGTGTTTACTTTCGTAGTTGTATCCTGGCGGAGTACTATAGTAAAGATTGAACTAAGATTTAGCATCTGAAGTTTATAAGAACAATCATTTGCATGTTATGGATAGTCTCACACAGCTTGACATCCATCTTTCATTGGTTGTCTATTTGCTTTGTGTTCTTTTTCTTTTAGAATTTTTTCTCTCCCTAGCCTAACCATTTTACCTTCTTTCTATTTGTTTCTCAGTTTCTCTTTGTTTTTCTTCGTTCTCCTACTTTGGTTGTACGGTTTGTACCACTGATATTTTGGGTTTTTGTTTGTGATATAGATGTGGTTGGAGATTCTGTCGTCGTTTCTGGTGGAGAAGTGTACCAGGTTAAATCATTCATCACGTCCTTATTTTATTTCGATTTTGTAGGCAAGAAGAGACATGATTTCATATCTTTGATCTACCCTATATAATGTCTACTGATTTCTAAAGCATGTGCAACCTTTTTTTACATTTTTTATTGATATATTTTATTTGATTTTGGTTTTACAGGTAAGGGTTTCTCAATTCAAATCAATCAAAAACTAGGGTCTACTTCATCTCTTCAACCAAGAAACTAAGGAATCAGAGTTTATTTGATTTTTATAATGTTAATCATCTATATTTCACTTTGGGTTAAATTTTACTTTCTGTTTTCGCTCATGGGTTACAGGAAAAGAGGTCCAAAGACGAAAGCTGAAATCAGGATATGTATCTCCCTTGAGGCATGCATGGTGGCATTAGTTGTTATCCAGGATTCAAGTGTTGAAAGTATTTTCCTTTACTTTTTTGTCATTTTCTTGCATATCATAGTAAGTTAGTCGTGCATGGATATTTGTATCCATTGCATAATTTTGAAACTCGATTACATTAACACTTACCACCTAAAAGGATCCTCTGCCAGTCTAGACTAATAACAAAAAAAAAAGTAAAATGTTTGACTGCAGCCCAAGAGTTCAGATTTTTGTGCAGTCATTACCGTCATACCTCACTTTACCACCATATGGTCCATTAATGTGTCATAGCATTCACCTAATACATGTCACAAGATCTGGCTCTAAAAATCCATTAAATGACCACTTTGTTATTATCATTTCCTACACGTTATCACCATCTACTATGCCACCACAAGCATCAGCGTCTCACCATTATGCCAAATTGGGCGTACCACAGTTGCGCACCTCCTCATCCTCATGACATGGTCATGAACAATACCATTACAATAGCTAACTCTACCAGCATTACCAACTCACTTCTTTCTTTATAGATTTGTTTTTATTTTGTATAAGCTAAAGTTTAACGTATTATTGTATTAAATTTAATCATTTATAGCTTAAGTGCATATGCTAATTGAATTACTTGAGTTTTTATATCCAAAAACATCTCTTCGTGAAATATCTTTTCATAAGGAATGTCATATTTTAAAAGACGACGAGTTATTAATAGATGCTTGAACCATTACATTCTACATCAGGTAAAGTGGATATATTTGTCGCAGGAACTGATACTGGTGGAACTATTTCTGGTGTTGGTCAGTACCTAAAGAAACAAAATCCTAACCTAAAGGTACATGATATTGTTTTCTCAGTTATGAGCTTAATTATTTTGAAAGCAACATTTATTTTTATTTTTGTGAACAAATGTTATTATGCGAAATTGCAAATTAACTTCATGATGTATTAGGTTATTGGTGTCGAGCTAACAAAAAGCAACATACTTTCAGGGGGAACACCTGGTAAACAACGGATAGATATTATGGGTTGTTTCACATCTTCATTGAAAATTTTGATTATTGTCATATTGTTTAAATATTTCCCTCACGTTTCTATCAAATATACAGGTCCGCATAAAATTCAAGGGATTGGAGCAGGCTTGGTACATGGGAATTAAGACCTGAGCATAGTGGATCAAGTCATAGAGGTTCAATTTTTATTTCATAGTTATTATTTCAGCTGTCTGTAATCTTTATACATGTTTTAAAGTTTGATTGGATTATGGAAAGTTTGTAAAGAAATCGCATGTTTCGGGTGTTAAGGTTGTTATGGCAACAGATCTACTTGTGTTGACAATGTTGGAGCCTCCTAGGGAGTTTGGAGTTGATATTGTAGTTGGATTCGCGCAGAAGTTTGGTGTTCCAATGGGTTATGGAGGTCCACATGTTGCGTTTTTGGCTATTTCTCAAGATTATAAGAGAATGATGCATGGAAGAATTATTGTTGTTAGTGTTGATTCTTCGGGAAACCTCGCTCTCCGTATGGCTATGCAAATAAGGGAGAAACATATCCTAAGAGATAAGGCTACCAACAACATTTGCACAGCTCAGGTACAACACTATCTCAACCTAATTTATAGGAGTGACGTTGTGGTTTGTGCTTGAAAAACTTTTATTTTGCTATTGATGAATAATATTTTCTATATGGATCTAAAGAGTTAGGTTATTTTTTCTTTTCTTGATCAGTAATTATCTATGTGTAGGCGTTTCTTGCAAACATGGTTGCCATGTATGCACTGTATCATGGACCAGAAGGCCTCAAAGTTATTGCCCAACGAGTTCATGGTCTAGCTGACACTTTTGCACATGGACTGAAGAAACTTGGAACTATGGATGTTCAAGGGATTCTATTCTTCGACAGTATAAAGATTAAACGTGTTAATGCTCATGCTATTACACACACAAAAGTGGAATGAACTTGAGGATTGTGGATTCAAACAATGTAAGTGTTGGTCCAAGCAATTCCATTGGTTTCTTAAATTTATTGAACATGTTTTACATCTTTTTATGTTACCATTCTCAAATTATTGTAGCCTTCGATGAAGCAACCACCTTGAAGGACGTGGATGAGATTTTCAAAGTGTCTTCTGAAGGAAAGCCTATGAGTAGTCTATGAGTAGTTTTTTTGTACCATATGCTGACGATATTTGAATCATTTTATCAACTTATTTTTTGTTTTCCATTATATTGAAAAATAACAAGAAATGAATTTCTTCTCTACGGATTCTCATCTAGGTATATGTACTGCCACAAGCTCAGATAGCCAATTGTCTACGTATTCTGTTTGGTTTTTTTCTTTGTTCAAATTATTATGGGTTTTGTTTTCTTTTTATGTTTGTTTTGGGTTGAATAAAACCTAATATTCTATTTAGTTTCAATTACCAGGAAGTTAGTAGAATCAGTAAGTTTGCATATATTTGATACCAATGCAGTTACCAGTTTGGATTCCATGGTAATCATGTAAAATTGCTATGGGTTCTGTAGAATCATGTATTAATTAATTTCACCATGTTTAGTAGTACTGAATTAGCTTAAGCAGTTTTTCGAGCATGTGATTATACCAAGCTTCATAATTTGAATAGAAAGAATCTAGGTCAGTTGCATAGAAAGAGAATCTAGGTCAGTCGCATATAGCCTCTACAGAATTGTATCTTTTATATGTGAATACAAAGTTTATGGGCTAGTATTTAAGAATCCACCATTAAAACATATAACTCTTATGACAACATAATCACCAAAAAATTTACATTTGAAGTTGGAGTACTTATAATGGATGAATATTTTCTTATACTTTCTGCTATGGTTTTCATACATCCATTAGAATCTAATAAAATTCTAATTTATTATCTTTTTTTAATGTTTGTTATTTTTTACTTTCGAACAGTCCTATAGCATCAAACTTTAATTTTGCGAAAAATTTCATAGTTTGGTTCGATTTGTTTTGTTTGTGATACATACCTCAGTGCTACATCACAATTTATGAAATTATTAATTTAGAAATCATAAAGAGCATTATGGTGGATATAGCGTATAACCTTATGCTCTATCTGCGTGCATCTCAACAGTAAATGGACTTTATGTGAGTGGACTTTAAGGTGTCTCCATTTGTTTAAATAAGTTGATAAGCATGTACTACCAAACCTTCATTGCTCAAGAAAATCCCGGCTGAAAGCATTTTATATGATGACGTTGACGCATTCATAGGTTGTTAAAGTGGTGAAATGGTCCACTTCAGACCAGGTAGCGGATTTTTCTTTCTATAAAGAAGTACACATCATTTTTGTTGTTTTTTTCACGAAATGTTGAGGTCATCATATATCTTTGTTAAATGATATTTTGAGCAATCGAGAAACATCAAAATGAAGATCAAGAGAAAATATTATTGCGGACACCAGTTTGATTGTTGTTTCTCCGTCTTTTTTTCCCCACAGATTTTTCACATACCATTTCTTTTCCAGTGTCTAAAAATCTATAAAATCCCAATGATACTATACTTATGCAAACAAAGTTGATTAATTAAGGATTTGAATGATGGCTTGGGGTAGCCTATCACAATCATTTTCAAATGTACAATTAATTATAATTTTCAGTTCGACACATATAATATTGCTAAACAATATGTATGAATAGACGTATTCACTATTGTGTGGCACGGAGTAAAATTTACTAATTTGCTTGCACAATTCTATATTTATGTAGATTGTCAATCCAATGGAAGAGTGAGGAAGACAAAAAGGCACAAACCTGATAGAGTCGTATAAAACAACATGAAAATCTTCACATCATGTAAATTTTACCTTTTAATTCCGATAGAAATGAAAATGTAGTTTGGAAGAACTAAAGGTCCTCCAAGGCCTGTTAGGGCTCTCTTCAACCTGCTCATGGCTAGATCGATCGGTTTCGGGTCAAATAGGAAGAACTAGAAAATTCACCTCTGGAAAGCGCCTACACCTAATAGCTTAAGCTGCTCTCCCCATTTTCTCGCTGACCCATCATGCAAAAGGTACGCCGTTAGATAAAAAGAAAATGTAATTTTATTTATGGCTAGAATTTGAATCTTCACACGCATTAGAGTTAGAATGTTGCATTCTATAAAATTCATTTATATGTACATATTAGAGTTAGAATAATGCATTTTCTCTGCACAAGAAAGATTATTACTTTGTACTCAGAAATGCAGTATGGTACAAGCCAAAAGAATACTTGACATTTGACTTTAACATATGCTGCTATAGATGGTGGATTTTTAGCAAAGGATAAAATAGTAAAAGCATCACCACCCAGCAGTAGAATCGAAGAAATAATAGAATTTTGTATACGCTACTGACCCGGCGACGAAAGCATAAAATTCATATTTTATATTCCGCAAGAGAATAAAAATATCAAACATTCATAACAGGCGTCTCACATTGATCCTGTATTCCCTCTGGAAAATACACATGTAATATTAGAGCCTCGCCCGACTGAGCTCTCAATATTCTACATACTACATTAGTATTGTACAACTCAGTGCTCACTCCTCTACAATAATAGGATACCTCCTAGATGAATTAATCACTAGTATAGAGCAATGTTGTCCTCATAATATCGTTGATGATGATCACAACTCTTTCCCAGATGATTTCTGACTATACATAATAAACATCCAGAACACCTCTTTGTTCCTGAGTGGATGTGAATGCTCCTAGATGATTTCCTACTAGTATAGGGCAACTTAATTCCTTTTTATATTCCCCGGTTGAAAATTTAGATTGACTTTACATCAATATTCAAATTCTAATTGCATAATATTAATTGATCATAACGCATGACAAGCTGCACACGAATACATTAAGTCGAAACATCGCATCTTCGTGAAAGCATTAAGTCGCCATCGCACCAAATACAAAGCTAAAGACCCAATAATGATTCGTTGAGCTTGAATAACACATTCGCAATGTTGGTTGCATTAGAAATCCAACATCTTGTCGAAATACAACAAGACCTTAATTTTGGTTAAAACACCAATTTATCATACATCATCATAATCGCCTTACAAAAACGTGATGATGGGTATAAAATGGGGGAAAATATTGTAAACAACATATGTTCCCCTACATGTATACTACGACATACTAAAAGGGCATCCCATTCCGGATAACGTTCTAGGAGATATGATTTAAACCCTAGATGAACTACAAGCTGAAAATTGCCAGAATTTCTTCTGAAGGATTTCTGTTTGCTCCGTTAAACAACCAAAACGAGCTTGAAACCTAATTCCTTCCATGCACGAATGTAGCCAGCGATTTCTCGATTCGAATTGGGGTTGGTCATCAAAAACGGACATCGTATGAGAAATCTACAATGTTTTTACTAAAGGACGTCACGTCTTAAAACTTTGGACGTGAAAAGCTAACATGTTGCTTCCAAGAGCTTATAGCTGCAAAGAGCAAGTAGTCGCGAAGATCAAATAGGAGAAGGGACTAATATTAATAAATAAATATAAAAAAAAAGACGGTTATGGGACCGGTACCAACCAGCCGGCCGGTTGGCCACCCTTGGACGGTCCCCACTCCCTCTTCTTTTAAGTTTTATTATTCTTATATTAGGGTTTCCTGATCCTCTTAAAACTCCTTTGCTCCTCTAATAGCTGCACACAACAAGGTCCCGCATTTAACAAGGTCCTACATCCATCCAATATATATTAGAATATTATTATTTTAATATCCCTAAAATTTTACTATTCTCTTTAATTAGTCCGTGCACTAATATTATTATTAAATATATGTCAAAATACTGCAATCGACTATATGATAGACGGAGCATGGAGTCGCGACTACCAAGTCCGCTCTCTCACTAAACCCGTGCTATCACTTTGGTCGGTACCTTTCTACCACCTTGGTCGGTCCCTTTATCCACCCTGGTCGGTCTCTCTCTCCACCTTGGTAGGTCTCTCTTCCACCTTGGTCGGTCCCTCAATCACTCCTTGGTCCTGCTACCAACAACATTCTGAATTTCTCTACTTTGTCAATCACAGTAAGACGAAATTAACAATTATTTCACAATTACTAACATTAGTATTCACATGAGCCTAGCGCTCATATAATCCTATCTTTCATATACGCCTAGCGCTCACATTAGTCTAGCGCTAACATAAACTTAGCGCTCACACAAGCTTAACGCTCACACGAGTATAGCACTCGCACAGGCTCAACACTCGCATGGGATAGTGCGCGCATAACACTGCCACTCACACAACTTCAAAGGACATACGAATATATTGATGCCTCAACTAGCACAATGATATGTTTCAACTACTAATATCAATATCAATCCGTCTCTCAAACACAACGATGCATTAAGCATCATTGTTAGTCTCAGCAATCTAGTCTCAACAATATGCTAGACTCGGTAACAAGCTAGACCGGCAACATGTTAGACTCATCAGTATGCTAAGACTAACAGTCTAATTAAGTCAACAAGTGACCAAATAATACATGTCTATAAACTAGAATCAAACCATGTTCGAGATATCAACAGTCACATGGGGGATATTCACCAGGGTTTCGATCTGGCGGCCTACATCACGTGCGGCGTAATAATTCACCCACGACGAGAAAGTATAAAATTCGTGTCAACAGTTGAAGGAGTAAATGGAATAGTGTTCGTACAACTATCAAGTCTCACTAACATAATGGAGTTGATTTTCACCTTGATCTCATAGAGTCGGTTTTCACCATGATCTCCACTTCTCTACTCTCTCACTCTTATGCAACTGTCACCACTTGCGATATCAATGTGTTAACTTCCACTTCTATAAATAGGTTCTTCAACCTATCAACCAAGGACAGAAGAGTTTTATCTCAACAACACTTGAATGATCACAGAGTTATCATGTTAGAGATTCTCAGAAAACTAACTTTCGTCTTCACAACATTTCAACACATCTCATGATCATTGATATTCAATCTTATTGATATCAATACTTTCTCTGCTTCCTTCCCTACAAATCAACCCTTCTCCTTCCTTTGTGACTGAAGCAAAATCGGAACGGTCATTTCTTGATTGAGGCCAATTTCGTACATATTGATATCTCGAATCTTAAAAGTACTTCTACAATACAAATGTTTAGTGTTTAAACATTTTTTTCTTCAATCAATTCACTCATTTGAACGATTAGCTTCGACTAACAACAATCTACTCCATTAATTTCCATTTTTACCCTCAAATCGTTTTTACCACAAACCTTTTAGCGACCACAGTGGGAGATTAATCTCTCAGTTGCGACACCAATTCTTCGATTTCTTCAATTCCCTCAATTTCAAGATGGTTGATCTTATGTCAGGTTCAGTGACCACTTCCAGCATGAATTCTGCCAGTACCAGTAATGCTGGTACTCCGAGTAACAATCCTCTGGTTACCAACGCTGACAATGTTACTCCTCCCCCATCTGAGCAGCTGACTGAAAAAGCAAGGGATGAACAAACTCTTCCAACCATTGTCGATCTGATGCAGACACAGGAAACCCTTACAAGGACTCAAACAGAAATGGCTACAACTCAAAAGAAGGTTCTTACCTTCCTCAAGGTTCTCACTGAGAAATTGACACCAGCAGAACAGACTAGAAACACTTCTGAGGAAACTGTTGATGCTAACACATCAAGCGGTCATGCTCAGAACGATGATGAAATTCGCATTCTTCCTAACCCAATGATGGAGAGGAGCCATCAACCCAATTTTTTTACTCACGAAGACTTAAAACGACTTCTTCGGAGTTGGAAGAGGGATGATTTGTCCTCTATTCATCAACACCGACATTCATATTCCCTTGAGATACATGATATTGCTCTGCTTAAGGGATATTCCTCTCCTCCATTCTCACTTTATGATAGAACAAGAAATGCTCGTGAACATATTTCACGATTTCTGGAAGCACTAGGGGAACATGAGTACAATCACATGTTGCGTCTGAGAGAGATTTCCAAATCTCTCACCGGAAGGGCGTACACATGGTACAAACATCTCGCTCCAAACAGTATTTCTAACTGGTGTGAAATGGTTAATACATTTTACAGGAAATACTTCTTTGTATTTGAATAAGTCACGTTATCAGACCTGGGAAGGATGTTTCAGCGATCGAATGAACACCCCAATGACTATGTGAAGCAATTTAGAGTTCAAGCACTGGATTTCCATGATCCGAATGTAACTGAACTTCAATTGGTGGAGATCTGCATCAACAACATGATACCGGTTTATCGTGCTTTGCTGGAGAATTTGTGATTCCAAATATTCTCTGAATTACATGAAGCTGCCAAGCGATCGACCACGACTGCTCCTGCTCTTCTCGAAAGGACAAGGCATGTAAAGAGCGAAGAAGTAGACGTCTAGCTCTTAAGTCATACAACACTCAACCTTCTGTAAACATTACAGCTGAAGGAGGCAAAAGGAAAACTCCAATACCAGAACAACGGCCCAAGCGTATGGCACCAGCACCAGTTCCAACTCCGGCACCACCAGCAATTCAATCACCTCAAAGAACATACCAAGATGTTGCATCTCCATCACCGGCTCAACGCCAATAACAACATCTATGAGAAGCACCAGCTGACTTCCTTTTGCCAATCGAATAAGTAATTAAACTCTTGGAAGTATGGATACAGGATGGTGACATCAACCTACCTCCTATTCGACGTTCACCAACTGAACAAGAAATGGCGGATCCTAAATATTATCGCTTCCACAGATTCGTTAATCACTCCACAAGTGATTGCAATGGCTTGAAGCGGATCTTCAAGGAAAAAATCGAATCATGAGAATCGGACCTGGAGACTGAGGGAGTATACAGAAATCCTCTTCCTGTCAGGATTTTTACCATGTCTGAAGAACTTGTCCATCAAAAAGTTCAATCCCTGATGGAGCACATGTGTGAGCTTCTCTACCTCTCGAAGACACAACACAAAGACGCTTCCACCGCTTTCAACCATGTCGTGTCTGGCAGACGAGTATCTTTTTTTGGAAAAAATAAAGTACATCTTGAAATTACTGAGAAAAATAAACGCAAATAAGAGTGTGACTAGAGACTTCTCACCACTACTCGTCTCAAAGATATAGAATTCGATGAGACACTAGTTGATGCAGGCACTGCTGTTAACATCATCCCTGTCAAGACACTCAGATCCGTGGGAATCACTCGTCATGAAGCAGCCAAACGCTCTTTACCACGGCACCTTCCTTGCTAGAAAGATCCAAATCCATCAAAGTCAAAGAGCCGCGAGACTCACAACAACTGGCGTCTCATCAACAAGTAATACAACCTTCGAACTTCTATAAGCGTTGTTACTGAAGGAAGCAAAATGAAATTTTCCCCTCCAGAGGCGCGACAACCCAAACGTTCAACACCAGCACCACCTCCAACACAACAAGGACAAATTCCGCGAAGAGCAAATCAATCCCGAGCTTCACCAATTCTGGCTCAACGGTAGCAACCACAGGCGAGAGATGCTCAAGCAACCCAAAACTTTCCTCTTCTCATGGAAGAAGTAATTGAGTTACTGGAAGTATGAATTCAAGACGGTGCAATCAAGCTACCTCCTGTCAAACGAGCACCAACTGAAGAGGAGATGGGAGATCCTAATTATTGCCGCTTCCGCCGATTTTTTGATCACCCAACAAATGACTGCAATAGCCTGAATCACATCTTCAAAGAGAATGTTGGATCTAGTGAACTACACTTGGGGACTTGATCTTGTTTAGAAGATCAATTCAAATCCATTTAATCAATGTGACCTACATAGCAAGTCACTGAAACCTGATGTGACATCATCAATGGAACCTCTCTACATCGCAACCCCCGCACGACTGAGGAACTTCCTCCTCTTATTGATCGTATCCATCGTCGACATTGCTGCTGCTATCTACCGCAACAACATCAATTCCCTGAAGAATTCACTTCACATTAAATTCATATTGTTCAGGAGTGTTCAAGTTGAACTTCCAATCAAAGAGTACACCTTCAGTAATGGCGCCTCTGGCTTCGGGATGCTAAACCCACCAACTAGTTCGTGAATGTAAATGGATCACTGGATAGAGGATAAAAGACTACGTCGATTATCATGGTTTTATCTCTTTTGGTCTCTGGAGCAACTCCAGCCGTGGTTTCAACATCAACAATGGTCTTAGGAGCAACATCCTGAAGACCGCCTTCATCAATTGTCTATTATCTACAACCTCAACCTGGGAATGTTACTCGATGGATCAAACTGCTCCAAGTACAAAGCATTCATATCAAGACGAGTAGATGTGAAAATATATTAATATAAATTCTTCTCGAAGCTTCCACAACGGACGGACACAAGTAAAAGTCTTCCATAAGATGTTCTCATGACCTCTACAGATGAGATACAACACACTTCAAACCGTTGATTCAGAAAAACGTGCCAATGGGTGAGGAATGGGACAATGCTTCCTTAACAAAAGATGTTTTTCTATGTCTCTGCTACAACATACCAAAAGGGTGCATCAATTGGACATACGAGCAGAGAGATATGGCTTCTACACTCAAGTCCATGGAAGCTGAAAATTCGCACGAAATTACAAGACTACGTCCATGTGAGATTTTCGATATGTTGATGGAACTACAAGAAGCTCAAACGGTAATATTTCTTATATTTCCTTACCCGTAATTAACGAGGTTCCTTTACCTTCTATTGTACAGGGACCTAAACTAGAATTGAAGCCTCTTCCCAATCACTTAAAGTATGCTTACTTGGGTGATAAATAAGAGCTTTCGGTGATCATTGCAAAAACCTCACTGCCATAAAAGAAGAACACTTGATTAGGGCTCTGAAAAATCACAAAACGGCCATTGGTTGGACAATTGATGACACCAAAGGCATTATTCCATCAATGTGCATGCATAGAATCTTAATGGAAGATGATGCAAAGCCAGTAAGGGATGCTCAGCGTAGGCTTAACCCCCCAATGATGGAGGTCGTAAAGAAAGAGATCCTCAAATTGCTAAGTGTGGGGGTGATTTACCCAATTTCTAACAACAAATGGGTTAGTCCAGTACAGGTGGTACCGAAGAAATCTGGTGTTACTGTTGCCAGAAATAAAGATGATGAACTTGTTCTTACACGTGTTCAAACAGGATGGAGAGTATACATAGACTACAGAAATCTTAATTCTGTTACCCGAAAGGATCATTTTCCTTTGCCTTTCATTGATCAGATGTTAGAGAGGTTGTAGGGACATTCACATTATTTTTTTCTGTACGGTTATTCGGTTTACAATCATATTATTATCGCACCGGAGGATCAAGAAAATACTACTTTTACTTGTCCTTTTGGTACGTTCACATATAGAAGGATGTCGTTTGGTCTTTGCAATGCGCCTGCCACTTTTCAGAGATGTATGGTTAGTATATTCTATGATTATGTGGAACACATCATTGAGGTATTTATGGATGGCTTTATTGTTTATGGCGATTCATTTGATAATTGCTTGGAAAATCTTGAACTTTTTCTTAAAAGAAGCATAGACATTAATCTTGTTCTAAACTGGAAGAAATGTCACTTTATGGTGAACCATGGAATAGTGCTTGGTCATATTGTATCCTCTCAGGGATTAGAGGTGGACAAATCAAAGATAAACTTGATTAGAAACTTACAATACCCCACTTCAGTGAGGGAGATTCACTCGTTTCTTGGTCATGCAGGTTCTTAGAGGAGGTTTATCAAAGGTTTCTCAAAAATCTCAATGCCGATGTGAAATTTGTTGCAAAAAGAGGTTACTTTCAACTTCAACCAGGAGTGTAAGTAATCAATCCCCTCTGTGCCTTTACTTTTATTCTTAGTTACTAATCTAAATAACATCTCAATTATACAGCTCTCTGTGGGAACGATCTTTACTACCGCTATATTATTATTTAATTAGTGGGAAATATATCGAGTAATTTTTTGTACTTACGACATGCAATCACCCAGCTCATCAGCGTCTCTAACGTAGCACGCCCACGTTCAAATGTGATTTTTGGCCTAACACACTCATACTTAGCAACTTAGCCAAAAACATATTAATGTTAAAACCTTAATGATAACTATATAATTGAATTGCTAACTTCAAACCTTCTTCATGCTAGCTTTCTATCCTTATAAACTAAAATTTATGCTTATTGGTCTTATTCCTGAGACGTTAGCACATTAGCGTTTTATAAAAAAAGCTAGCACATTCATATTTGCGCTAAGTGGCTAGTGTTAGCTTTGCTAGATACTTTACTCAAAAATATGTCTTTCTTCTCAATATGGGTCCAACATTGAGTCTTATACGAATTCTAGTAGGTCTCCTTGCTCAAGGAACCTTCTACAATATTTGGCCTCAGATGCTCTCAGACTCATGCTAAGTTACTTCTGAGCTAATAATTAGATATTAAATGTGTTATGTTACTTTCAAGAAAGTACATAGCCACTGAACTTCCCAGACTCGACACTAATCAGTCTGACTATCAATCTAGTGAGTCACACAACTTGTCTCACTGACTTAGCAAGTCATTTGACTTGACTTGACTTAAACAAAACCATAGTGGTTTATGACTCCACTATTTCCACGAGATATCAAATACAACATGAGGGGATTATCATTGGGTTATTAGTCTGGTAGTCTATGGCACCATGGGTGGTAGTACCACCTCCACGAACAAGAAGGTAACATGAAGTGAGTGGTTACAGAGCAGTTGAGAGGATGAAGAGTAGTGTTCAGACAGATCTTCCTTACTTTCCTGGCACCACCCCTCTAAAATCTCCATAATCATCACTTCTCCATCTCTCCCTAACTTCCATGACTTACGAAAAATCAGTGTGTCTCATTCAAACTATAAATAGATAATTCTCGTCTATTCAAAACAAGACAGACAAGACACTGAGTCTGGAGAAACAAAACTTATAGAATTAGCGATTATTTTCAGAGAATCTATTTTCTTCTCCATATACTATCACACTGATATTTTCTCAACCTTATTTGCTTCCCTTCTTTTAGACCTACCCAAATCTTTTCCATCTTTGTAATCGAAGCAGGACGTGAACGACCATTTCTTGGTTTAGGCTCGTCATGTTCGATCTTGATCTCTCGAACCTACTTGAAAGTGTGATTCTACCGTATATTTGTTTTTAACCTAAAACACTTATATTCAGAGACACGATGTGGCGATAAAGGACTTGCAAACATAAATGGATCAGTTAGCTACAACAGTGAGCATATTAAAGGGACAAGCATCAACAAAGTTGCCATGTGAACCCAAGGGAGCACGTAAATTTTGTAACTCTAAGGAGTGGGAAGAGAGTTGAAAATCCACTATAACAATAAGAGGGTAGTGACGAAGTAGGAAAGGAAGTAGAGGTACAAACCATACCAAAGGAAAATCCAACATCAACCGGACAACCTAAGGACACGGTTCCCACTTTTACCATACCACCTCCTTTTTCTAATCTTTTTTCCAAGTCCAAAAAAGAAGCTCAAGATAAAGAGATCATGGATATCTTCAAGAAGGTGAAAATCAACATCCCATTTATTGAAGTCATCAAAACTATGCCTAGATATGCCAAGTTTTTGAAGGATTTATGTACAAAGAAGGATAGGTTGATTTCTAATGAAGTCACTAAGGTGGGTGAGAATGTTACGGCTATGTTGTTGAAGAAGATACCTGCAAAGTGTACGGATCTTGAAGGCTTTACGGTACCAATTAATATTGTTACTAAGAGGTTTGCGCATGCTTTACTTGATTTGGAAGCATCCATAAGTGTTATGTCAGCCGATACTTATGATTCTTTGAATCTTGGACCTTTGAAAAAGACAGGGATTACCATTCAATTAGCAAACAAGTCCAATATATATCCTAAAGGACTCGTGGAGGACTGTTAATTCAAGTGAATGAGTTAATCTTTCTGGATGATTTCTATATTGTGGATATGCAGAATGGAGAAAATAGTTCATCAACTTCGTTACTTCTTGGGAGACTGTTTATGAAAATTACAAAGACGAAGATTGATGTTGATAGTGGTACACTCACTATGGAATTTGATAAAGAGATTATTCTCTTCAACATATTTGAAGCCATGTGTTATCCTAGTGATGTTCACTCCGCTTTCTCTAACGATGTTATTGGTTCGCTAGCATAACAAATGTTTGATTTGAACAGTGAAGATGAACTTGGAGTTGTGTTAAATAATATCATTGAGTTGGACGTTCATGGGCAATCGAACTTGGAAGTTGACTTAGCCAAAGAGATAATGGAGATGTGTGGTGCCTTGAAGGCACTACAAGAAGCTCAAATGGGTAAAATTTCTTATATTTCTTTACCCGTAACTAACGAGGTTCCTTTACCTTCTATTGTGCAGGCACCTAAACTATAATTGAATCTTTTTCCCAATAACTTAAAGTATGCTTACTTGGATGATAAAGAAGATCTTTTGGTGATCATTGCAAAAACCTCACTGCCATAAAAGAAGAACACTTGATTAGGGCTCTGAAAAATCACAAAACGGCCATTGGTTGGACAATTGCTAACATTAAAGGCATTAGTCCATCAATGTGCATGCATAGAATCTTAATGGAAGATGATGCAAAGCCAGTAAGGGATACTCAGTGTAGGCTTAACCCCCTTATGATGAAGGTTGTAAATAAATAAATCCTCAAATTGCTAAGTGTCGGGGTGATTTACCAAATCTATGACAGCAAATGGGTTAGTCCAGTACAGGTTGTACCTAAGAAGTCTGGTGTTACCGTTGTCAGAAATCAAGATGATGAACTTGTTTCTATACGAGTTCAAACATGATGGAGAGTATGCATAGACCAAAAAAAACTTAATTTTGCTACCCGTAAGGATCACTTTCCTTTTCCTTTCATTGATCATATGTTAGAGAGGTTGTCGGCACATTCACATTATTGCTTTTTGGATGGTTATTCAGGATACAATCAGATTGTTATTGCACCGGAGGATCAAGAGAAAACTACTTTTACTTGTCTTTTTGGTACGTTCATATATAGACGGATGTTGTTTAGTTTTTGCAATGCACCTGCCACTTTTCAGAGATGTATGATTAGTATGTTTTCTAAGATATGTGGAACGCATCATTGAAGTATTTATGAATGATTTTAGTGTTTAGGGAGATTCATTTGATAATTGTTTAGAAAATATTGACCTTGTGCTTAAAAGATGCATAGACACTAACCTTGTTCTAAACTGGGAAATGTCACTTTATGGTGAATCATGGAATAATGCTTGGTCATATTGTATCCGCTCAGGGATTAGAGGTGGACAAAGCAAAATTAGACTTCATTAGAAACTTACTTTACCGTACTTCGATGAGGGAGATTCGATCGTTTCTTGGTCATGCAGGTTTTTATAGGAGGTTTATCAAATATTTCTCAGAAATCATAATGACGATGTGTAAATTGTTGCAAAAAGAGGTTACTTTCAACTTCAACCAGGAGTGTAAGGATACCTTTGATAGATTGAAGGATTTTTTGACTACTGGACTAATTATTAAGTCACCCGACTGGAGTTTTCCATTCGAGTTGATGTGTGATGCAAGTGATTATGCAGTTGGAGCTTTTTTGGGTCAGAAAGTGGACAAACGGTCGCACGTTATTTAATATGCATCTAGGACCCCGAATCAATTATTCTACTACTGAGAATGAATTTTGGTTATACTGTTTGCATTAGAAAAATTTAGAGCTTATTTGGTGGGTGCAAAGGTGATTTTATATTTTGATCAGGCAACACTTCGGTACTTACTGAAAAAGAAGGAAGCTAAGCCAAGACTTATACGGTGGATTTTGTTGTTGCAAGAGTTTGACATAGAAATTAGAGACAAGAAAGGTGTTGAGAATACAGTTGCATATCATCTTAGTAGACTTGTTATTTCTGAAGAGAACCTTCCGGTACAAGATCGTTTTAGACGAACAACTTTACTCAATAGAAGATTCAACAACTTGGTACGCTGATATAGTGAACTACTTGGTTACAAGGCAAGTACCTAGTACAATGTCTAATTTTCAAAATCTTAAGCTTAAGAAGATATCCAAGCAGTATGTGTGGGATGAGCTCTACTTGTTGAAATACGGTTCTGATCAAATTATCCGCAGGTGCGTACCTAACTTTGAATTTCAATTAATCCTATGTTTTTGTCATTCTTATGCATGTGGTGGTCACTTTGGTTCTAAACGTACCGCTCTCAAAGTCCTTGACAGTGTCCTTTATTGGCCCACTTTATTTGAGGATGCATATATTTTTTATAAATCTTGTGATAGATATCAACGAACGGGCAATCTAGGTGATCAAAATAAAATGCCAATCACACCAATTCTTGTCGTAGAGATTTTTGATGTGTGGGGAATTGATTTTATGGTCCCTTTTGTCAATTCAAATGGAAAATTTAATATACTTCTTGATGTGGATTATGTTTTGAAATGGGTGGAAGCTAAAGCCACCGCTACTAATGATTCTCAAGTTGTTTGTGAGTTTGTGAAGGAATATATTTTCACTAGACACGTGTGGTTATCAGTGATGGAGGCTCATAATTTCATAAATCCTTCCATGCTCTCCTCAAGAAGTACAACATAACTCACAAGGTCGGTACGCCGTATCACCCATAAAATAGTGGGCAAGATGAGATTTCAAATCATGAGATCAAGTCCATCTTGGAGAAAACCATTAACACTACACGGAAAGATTTGAGCTTTAGGCTTAACGAAGCATTATGGTCGTGTAGAACGGCGTACAAAACACCGATTGGTATGTCTCCATATCGGTTGGTTTATGTAAAAGCTTTTCATCTATCGGTTGAACTTGAGCACAAGGATTTTTGGGCGATAAAGATGTGTAACATGGATTATGACAATGCGGGGAACATAAGAAGTTACAACTTAGTGAGTTAGAGGAGATACGTAATGATGCTTACAAGAGTTCTCGTATATACAAAGCGAAGACTAAGCTCTTCCATGACAAGATGATATCTCGAAAGAATTTTATTGTGGGACAAAATTCATTTTATTTAATACTCGTCTTCGTTTAATTCCTGGTAAGCTAAGGTCCAGATGGGTTGGACCATTTTTTGTTTCTAATGTTTTTCCTCATGGTGCAGTTGAGATTACTAGTACGAAAACGGGAATAATTTCCAAAGTCAACGGCCACAGATTTAAGCCTTATTACGAAAACTTCCCTACGGAGAAGGTAGACGTGATTAAACTTGACGATTTACTCCCTCTGGAGGATTAATATGGGCGAGTAGAGAGTCGGGCTGAAAACTTTAAACCAAGCGCTGCATGGGAGGCAACCCATTGGTTTTGTATTTCTATCCTTATCTTTTGATTTTTCTTAGTTTTCGTATCATGTTAGGATTTCCCATCTGGATTTTACATTGGAAGAGTCAATTTACATTGAGGTCAATGTAAAATTTGAATGTGGGGGAGTGGTTAAGCATATAGATTTGTAGTATTTGCTTTTGTAGGTAGAATTTTTCAACTTTTTGTATATATTTGGATGAAAACCTTCAACTTTTAGAGATTTTAGAGTCACTTTGTATACTTCTAGCTAAGATTACATACGGATTTATCACCAAAATAATTGAACTTAGAAGTATTAGATAACTATAATCGAAGTGCTTAGTTGTTGAAAGGTAATACCGATAAAATGGACTTAAACTGTTGGTGGAGAATACAATATTTGAGAAGTTTATCATTCAATACCCTTGAGTCAGGCACCAAACCTTCAATTTTCCATTTAGAGTGTTCATCTGCGCAAATTCTGGGTAGAATGACGAGCTATCCACTTCGCACCAATTTCAGCACTACTTTTTGATCTCTTGAGTTCTATTTCTATCTATCATGAGGGTGTCATCATAATTAATAACTTTATCTTGTAGTCTTGTTTGCAGTTGATATTATTCTCTCTCGATAACAACAGGTCCATAGAAACATATCATCATCAACAAGAGGAGCATTATAAATTTGAAGGAAAGTTGAAGACGTTCAACGTTTACAAGAAACGGTACAAGAAAGAGAAAATTTCATATTCAAGTAAAGCAACATAGAATGAACAGAATTATATATACATGTTGAAGACTAAGTACAAAAGCGAAAGAAATCAAAAGATGTGAGTTACTGAAGTTTATGATATCAAGATAATACAAGTTGTGAAGAATCAAGTGGTAAAGTCCTTATGCCACGGCCAGAGTAGTTTCATTTTATTTTTCAATTTGTATTTTGAAGATTAAAAAAAGAAAGATAAAATAATGTTTATCATTGCTTTAGTATATTTGTTTTTGTATTCATTTAATAAGGCCGTGGGGAAGAAGAAATCTATAAAGAAGTTTCAAGCAACAAGGAATTGAGGAAAAGAGTTACAATTGACAAGGTTCTACGAAGTTCAAGAGTTCATCGTCAACAATTGGAGACTGAAGACGTTTCTACTAGATGTTGTGAGAGTGGTGTTGATTGTGAATCGGGTGAGAAGGTAAGTAAGTGTTCCCATTCTTGCATAGTGGTTGATTTCCTTTCTTAGAGATCATCGGAAAAAAAGGTTCTTTATCGACCTACATTCTATGGGATAACATCTTCATATGATTCGGAAGGTTGCCTTTCATTTCCACCAGTCAACGTGTGCAGGATTTCTATCTTCACTCCTGCCTGCACACATGTGAGAACCATAAAGTACGTCTTTTGAGTGTCAAATTCATAAAATCCTATTGGTGAGGCAGAACTCTTATTCGGTCACTCTTGAACCTAGATTATTTCATATGGTGGTTTTCTCCTAACTCAATAGTTAAGCATGACAATAATGTTCTTTGGAATTTCTAACTTCTTATTGTTAGTGTGCATAAACTTTATGTCTTCGTATCTCTTTGGATGCATGTGCTCTGGAAAGTTTAAAAGTTGGAACTTAGGTTTTATGGTATACCTCTTGTAAATCCTCACGAGACTATAACTCTTCCACTAGGGACACCTAGGGGTTTAAAGGTTTGTTATACATGCCAAGTGTAACCGTATCCTCGACGAAATGGAGTTGTTGTATTTTAATTAGGATAGTTTAAATAGTAGTTTGCTCGAGGACTAGCAAAAACTAAGTGTGGAGGAATTTGATAAGTGCATAATTCACATGTTTTTAGTGTCAAATTCATACTAGTTTTAGCCATAATTCTTGCATATTACTTGTTATTACGTGTATTTTCTATCTTATGTCTTATATTAGGTGAATCATCCGAAATCAATGGAAATGGTGTTAAATGGAGCTAAAAAGAGGAAAGGAGTTCATTCCGGCATGAAAAGAAGAGGTTAAAATATGGAAACACAACTTTGAAACAAGAGTTCCTTGAAGATTTACTGTTGGGAAAATATCCCAAAGCCAACCGTAAAAGAAGTCAATTTTGGACAACAAATTCTACGAAAATTTAGAGTTGGCTTTATAATACCAAAGCCAACCGTAAAATAATTTGAAGAGATATGAATATTTTGTCATTTCCATCTTGTGGAGAATTGAAAGAAGAATCCAACCAAAAAATAATAAGGTCAATCGGACATCAGATGAGGGAGTTACGACCAAAACGGTGAAATACAAAAAAGTGTCCATGAATAATTACGGTTGGAAATAAGGTACTCGAATCCAACCGTAACTCTGGGAATTTTGGGGTGATTTTTGTGTCAGAATTTTGGTTGGCTTTCTTGGGTTGAAACCAACCGTAACTAGGGTAGTTTGGCACGTGTGTAGGCTTCTAAAACATGGAAAACACGGTCCGAGAAGGATTCTAAACCTAGATTTCGTGGATACTATATAAGGAGACATCCAAGACATTAAGAAGACAACCTTTTTATAACTTTTACATTACTTTGCAAGTTTTGGAGGAGATCAACAACACCAAAAGAAGAGAAAGCTAGGGTTTCAGAGCGGTTTTATTATCGTAACGATTTCTTATCTATTTTCTTATATGTATAACATGGATGCTTCTACATCCAGGAGTAGCTAAAACCCTAATTGATTGAGGATGAATTCTAAGTTCTAAACATGATTTGAGTTATTATATATGAATCTATTTTTAAGTTCTTCACATGATTATCGTTTGTTTTTACTAATACGAATGTTTATGCTTGATTGATAGATTGTTTAGGTGGCCAACTAAATTGATTTGTTAATTAATCTAAAGCTAGTAAGAGTTGGGTATCTGTAATTGTATCATAACATCTTACCTAAGTAGAGAACGTGAGACCTTACAGGGGGATTATGTGGAGCATTTGCGTGTAAGAACAACACTAGAAAGTGGACCGAGCGTACTGAGTCTAACTACTAGGATCAAACCTAAATTCACAAACCTTAAAGAATTCGATTGAGTTACACCTTGTAAGCGTACCTCAAGGCGACTTAGTTGGATAGAATCTGGTGACTAAACGTACTTGTTATCTGGTAGTATAAGGAGTTATGGGTGATAAGTGCATAATTATACATTTTAAGTATCATTTCCTTATACTTATTTGCTAGATTTTGTGTGAATTACCGTGTGTTAGTATTATTTTTTCTAGTTTATGTGTTTTATTAGGTTACATCTCTAAAACAAGTGAAATGGAGCTTTACAAGAGAAGTAATGCCAGAGACCCAGAGGAGCTCAGTCTATTCCAGGATTTCTACCCTCCGTCTGTAGAGAATTAAATTACAAAGCCAACGGCGAAAGAACGAGGTCATTCCGACTTCGTATGAGAAAGTTATGAGCGAAACAAGAATAAAGGGCAAAATGGTCATTTCAAAGTGACCGGATATTTACACCCAGTCGTAGGTTAAGGGGTAGCCAGTATTACTTCAACTGTCAGTTTCGTGAGACTGACAGTTGATTGGGCTCTGTTAATAACACTGAGCTATTTACTCAAGGCTGCCAAGATTCAAATCTTGTTCTAGGCGCCAACAAATTGGATCGGGGCTACTCCTATCTTTCTTCTACATATTTCGAATAGAGAAGAGTGAGGAGTTCCTGGTGATTCATGTGATGGCTCGAAATGACGGATGCTGTGATGATTAGCCGATGAACAAGAGCATAAGCTTGCTGGTGATATTGAAGAAGATGATCTCGGATGCCGGCAGCGATCTGATAAGTGCATAATTTGTACATTTTAAGTATCATTTCCTTATTCTTATTTGCTAGATTTTATGTGAATTACCGTGTTTTATTATTACTTTTCTAGTTTGTGCGTTTTATTAGGTTACGTCTCTGAAACAAGCGAAATGGAGCTTTACAAGAGAAGAATTGCCGAAGAACCAGTAGAGCTCAGTCAATTCCAGGATTTCTACCCTCCATCTTGTAGAGAATTTGATTACGAATCCAACGGCGAAAGAACGAGGTAATTCTGACTTCGTATGACAAAGTTATGAGCGAAACCAATACTAAGGGCAAAAAGGTCATTTCAAGAGAGATTGCTATTGAAAACCTGGCATATGATAAGGGTTTCCAAGATTCAAATAATGTTAATGGCACCAGCCAGTTCGTTTAGGGCTGCCAACTTTTAAATATAGCTATGACACCTAGCCGTGTTGATAAGGGTTGCCGATTTTTGAATTTCTACAAAAGCGCCACTTTCTTCTTCATAACTTACCTGTGTTGATGGGTGACACGGTTAGGTGATGAACATGTCACTGATCATGGAGACTGTTGGTTGTAGACATGATGGTGAGTCCATTACAAGGTATGGTGTTTGAGAAGGTCTTCGATGGTTGGTGCCGTTCGAAGTTGATGGTTGTTGCCATTAATGGTGGATGATGAAGATGTACAGTGATCGATGATGAAGCTGTTGGTAGTGAGACGAAGTTGATGGAGGTTGCTGCCACTACAATGTGATTTGATCGGTACTTGATAGGAGAGGCACTTTAGTTGAAGCTAACAGGAAATAAAGGTACTGCCATTATTGGCAGTTAGAAAGTGAAGATGGAAATGTGGGTTGTCTGTGATGTTGGAGGATCGTGTTGATGAACCTGATAGTGAGAAGTCGCTCAAGTTTGCCGGTGATGCTTCTGTGTCCGTTCAAGTGATGTGCTGGCTGAGGTTGATGATAGTGAACATGGTGATGGATAGATGTGTTGTTGGCAGTGAAGGTGGTGATGACTGTTGTTGATGTTCCAAGACCACAGCAAGTTCTCGGGCATCATGTTTCTGTAAACATGATGGTAGATGTGATGTGGTTGAATGTTGGAGATGGGTTCTTTTCTATGGGTTGGTGATAGTTAATGGAGATTAGTGGCAGTGAAGAGATGGTGCTGGCAGTTGGGAAATATGTGAGCAGTTGATCGGTGATGGATTGATGGCAGTGAGCTTAGGATTAAATAGTGGGTCGTTAGTTAAAGATGGAGGTGCCACTAAAGTTTCGGGAAATGATGAATGGAACACTGATGGCTTCGATGGTGTTGGTAGAGGAGCTGATGAGATGGTGCTGAGTAGTTAGTTGGACTCAAGTGATGACGGTGGTTCTTGGAAGCTAAGATGGGTACAACCGGAGTTGTTTTCTTGTTGAGAAAGAATCGGAAGAAAAGAGTTAGAAAGAATATAACCGTGTTATACACGAAATAGTGATCGGTGGTGTGTATTTCCTAAACCAATTAGGATTCTAAAAATAGTGGTTACCCAACCTCTATAAATAGAGCTGTACAAAAAACACACACCCCTCACGCCTACACAGAGGAAGAAAAGGTACAGACGCATACCTTCAAGGTACAGAAGAGAATACTTAAACTATACAGAGAAGATACTATAGAGAATAGACTTTGACGTAGAAAGCATACAAGAGAATTCCGACGATTCAAGCTCCCGGAGAGACGTACAGTCGATATCTTCGACGATTATCGGTTAGTTTGTGCTATTTTCTTAATTAATTTTCATGGTTTTTAAGAAAGCCATGTTGGGCTAATTCTCTTTGTTAGGGCGAAAGGATGAACTTGTAGAGATGATTTTAATTTGTGTTTCGAAACTATTTATTTTAACTGTATGAACTGAATATTATTAATTTGTCTATCTCTCAACGTTTTACCGTCTCGATGATTTTTCATGTTCTATTCCACGTATAGTTCATTGTTTGATTAGTAGAAGGACTCGTTGAAACCTCGTATTAAATCGTTTTATGAATATTCTTTGACTCTTTATGCCCCGTATATTTAGTACTTCAAATTCGAATTTAGGTTGAGAACAAATAATTCTGTTAGAAATTAAGACCCTATGTGACGAACACAATTAAACCCTGACCTACAACGGATTCCCGGAACCTTAACATTTTCCTCGTACTGTTTTTAAAACCTTATTAAATACTTTTAATTCATTAGTTAAATTAATTCTTTATAAAAAAAAATCTAAAATAAATATTTTAATCGAAACTCCTCGTGGGAACGAATCGTATTTGTTATTATCTACATTTTTCGACACTGTGCGTTTGCGGTAAAACAAAGTCGGTTTTCCGACGCATCACGATCAGAGAGGGATTGATGATCATGATGATCATGATATCATAGCAGTAAAGTGAGAATTAAGTTTAGAATAGAAAGGGTGATGCTTCTGTGTCTGTTCAAGGCTCGAGCCTGTGATGGTTTGACTTTCAAGAGATGGCAGATGAAGGCAGAGAAATGGTGTTGCTTGAGTTTAATTATGGGTTGAGTTCGATAGTGTATGGGTGTTGCTGATGGACTCGAGTCTTTGAAGGTGCAGTTGAGAATGGGTTTCAATGGTTTCATGGAAACAGTCGAAGAATGGGTAGCAGTAGTGATGGATCTTGACGTGAATGAAGACAGAGTAGTTGCTGTAAGGCTTGCGGTCCAAGAGAAGTTCGACTTTGTTTAGGAAGTCATCAGAATTTGCCAGAAGATAACGAGATTTTCTCGTTGGAAAGAAGAGAGTTAGGAAAGAACTTAACCGTGTTATACACGGAAAATAGAGTTGGTCGGTGGTGTTATTGAGTTTCCTAAATCAAGTGAAACTCTAAGAAGATGCGGTGATGACCTCTCTATAAATAAGACCCTCCCCTCTCACGTATAGAGGGGGGATCCGGACATACTTAAGGAGAAAAACACAGCTACATAGACTGCCGGACACAGACATACTTTGACGGACACAACTTCACGTCCAGAAAAGAGAGGACGTACAGGAGACACTTTTGGGGTTAGTTTGTATTTCTTAATTAATTTCCATGGTTTTTAAGAAAGCCATGTTGGGCTAATTCCCTTGTTAGGGCAAAATGATGAACTTGTAGAGATGGTTTTATTTGTGTTTTAAAACTAGGGTTTTCAATTATATGAACTAAATATCATTAATTTGTCTCTCTCTCAACGTTTTACCGTCTCGATGATTTTTCAATTTCTATGCCACGTATAGTTCATTGTTTGATTAGTAGAAGGACTCGTTGAAACCTTGTATGAAATTGTTTTATGAATATTCTTTGACTCTTTATGCCCCGTATACTTAGTTCTTCGAAATTCTTCTTTAGGTTGAGAACAAACAATTCTTTTTGAAATCGAGACCCTATGTGACGAACGCAATTAAACCCTAATCTACAACGGATTCCCGGAACCTTAACGTTTTCCTCTTATTGTTTTCCAACTTTATTAAATAATCTTAATTCACTAGTTAATTTAATTCTTTATAAAAAAACCTAAAAAAATATTTTAATCCAAACTCCTCGTGGGAACGAACTGTATTTGCTCTTGTCTACATCATTCGACATTGTGCGCTTGTGGTAAAACAAAGTCGGTTTTCCGACGCATCAAGTTTTTAGCGCCGCTGCCGGGGAGTTGTTTTTCAATTAAATTTTTTTTTTATAGATTTTTATTATTTTGTTCGATTTTACGCTTTTTGGTATTTATCTTCTGCTGCAGGTTTTGGGAACGGAAACAAAAAGAAATTGAGCCAAAGATTTTGGTAATTAAAAGACTTGGAGTAAAGTTAAAGCTGAACGAACGTAGAGGAAGACAAATAGTTAATTTTTACTTTTTAGGATTTTTATTAGTTAATTTAATTTAGAAAACTGTATTAGGAAATTTTTGATTCTTTTTGTAATTTTCTTTTAGTTTTGGACATTACGGACATTATTATTATTTTTAAACCCTAGAGAAGGGTAGTATTAAATATAAACTGCACAGGGAAGGACGACAATTACTATATTGTCTCGGCCCCTTGGGTTCGTACACTGACACAGGAGTCAGTGGCCTAAGTCGACTTCAACGGTTCATCCCCCGTCTGTTACGGGAGGTAAGATTCGATCAACCTACGAATCCCTTGCAATGGGTTTACTGTATTCCTTCGTGTGCATATATGTTGAGGACCTGAATACGGATTTACTTTTCTAGTAAAGGGCAAGAACTGGCCATATAAGATAAGGACTCGGATTTCATCACCGTTTCCTTCTTGCCCGCTTTAGGACCACGTTACCAAACGCGAACCTAAACATTAAAATTTTGACTAGAAAGAGACTGATAGGGTAGCGAGCTTAAAGGAAACTCGTTCAAAAGGACTGTATTGGTTACTTTGTTAGCCTAACTCGAAGTTCAGGAAGATTATTTTAAGTTGATTAGAGCCGCCTTGTAACCCAGGGAAAAGTTGCCAAAGAGACAGGGTTATCAAAGCTCCTTAGAGCTTATCCTGTTTCTCTTCGACTTAATCTAATTCGGATCGTTCTAAGAGGTTTGCTAGAACTGTAACTAGTTGCCTTTCGAAAGAATAGAAGCTGGTCTAGAAACAATCTAAGTGGAGCCATCATGCTTTTTGTTTGCTACATTCAATAGGTGATTTGGTTGAGTCAGTCTTGTTTTTGATTGCTTATAAATTATACACACGGGAGGTAAGTAAATATTTGATATTCTCGCGAATCTTTTGCAAGGTGAGTTATTGGGTAAATTTTGCTTGGTATTATGGATCCCGATGATTTGAATTCCTTTACTGCATTTTGGAATCGTTCCAAAAGAGACGGGAAAGAGGAGTCATATAATAGTTCACTTGGGGAATACGTATACATACCTTTTTATTATCAGGAACCTAGGAGAGAAGATTGTGTAAATAATGATTGGAATTATTCTCATGGGTATGATCATTCCGGACCTTGTGAAGGTTATGATTATTACCAAACTTACCCAGGTTATGAGTTACATTATACTAATTCCAATTATTATTCCCACTCGTATAATTCACAGTATGAGAGAGATGATCAATCATATTGTGAAACATATGCATCACTCTCATATAAGTTGGTACAGTGGAGTCACGACATGGAAAAATCAATTGAAAAGTGTATTTACAATATTGTCAAAAGGGAAGAGAAAGAACCTTCACGGATGATGACTCCTTTTCAGGAGACGTCATCTAAGATGACAATTCGGGAACATATGGAACAGAGGCATAAGGGAGTTTTTGCTCCACCTGAGGTAATTGAGGATGACCCTCTAATGATATATGAGAAGTATTATAAACACGCACCGCTTAGTTTAGAACAGAGATTGAGAGTTATGGCATTCCAGAAAACATTTGAGGATGATGGTGATGATGAATATGTGTGTTTTGAGAGTGATGATGAACTTGACACTTGTGATTATAAGAATGATGATACTGTTATGACATTTGAATCTAGAGTATCTTGTCCAAATCACGATCATATTAATGATGATATGCCTATTCAAAAGGATGTGGTTTGGATTAGAAACCCTATTTATTCAGATGATGATGATGATTTAGAAGAACCTGTTTATACATGGGATACTATTGTCGAGTTTAATAACTCAGAGGCAGTATGTGTGCGAACTGATATACCTTATAATCATATAAATTCTGAGATTCCTATTGGTCACTTAGAAGAGGATAATAACGATCCAATTAACAATGAAACTGTGTGCATAATTGATGAAATGTTCCATGAAACTCACTTGCAGAACCATATAGATGATCCATTAGAGCCTTGTTTAGTGCACTTTGGGCCTGATGTTGATGATGAAAGTGTTATTTGTGAAGTCAACGCCTTGTTAGACTCCACACCACTGTTTGACACTAATAAATGGAAGCCTGGAATTGAATCTTTAGTCCTACCCGAATCTCGACTCATTTCATCTGTCGAGAAAGCCCTGACCTTGACCCTTAAACCATCGCCTGACGATCTAGAAAATAGGGAAATAGTGACTAGTCTATCTAGAAACACCCAAGATTCTAAGTGTGGGGGTGATTATCAATCTCCCTGTACCTTACCTTTGACTCTTAGAAATGTCCCTAACTTGGGACTTGACATATGCACCTCTACTATTTTGCAAGATCATCTTCACATTATACTTCCTGAACCTAATATCCAGAAAGAAATTCAGTTGTTAGAAACCCATCCTCTGGTCGATGTGGTTTACCTAGTCGATAATACCTAGATTGACTTTGTTTTCCCACCAAAATGTTTTCTTCCATATGTGGGAACGTATGAATTTCAAATGTTTCAGTTATTAAGTTTTGAAACTAAGCCTGATTACTTTAGGAGAGTAGAACCGACACATTTGCTTAAGAATGACCATTTTCATAGTAATCAAATGTGTGAGTCAAATCATATTGACTTTGAGGATCCACAATTATTCAGGTTATTATTATGTGCTTCTAAGTGCTTACTTGAGTTATTCCAGACTCTACAACCTGACCCTGTTGATCCTGCCTATGAGGAAATCCATCCCATGAAAATATTTTATCTATATCCTTTTATAGAGCCTGAACCTGAACCACAGTTAGAAGTAGTTGTCTTAAACAGAAAACTAGATAAGGGTGTGCTCGGTTTGTTCTTTTTATTGGCTTGTTGTAGTTTCACTATCATTTGATTTATGGGAGTCAACCCATCATATTTGTTTTTTTTCACCTTATCTTTTTAGTTTTTGATTGCTTGTTTTATGCCATTTTAGGATTTCCCATCTTGATTTTACATTGGATGAGTTAGTTTACATTGAGGACAATGTAAAGTTTAAGTGTAGGGGAGTTTAAGCATATAGAGTTCTTAAGTATACACTTTTTAGGTAGAAAATTTTCAACTTTTTCGAAATTATTTGCATGAAAACCTCCAACTTTTAGATATTTTAGAGTCACTTAGTATACTTCTTGCTACGTTTACATACGGAGTTCTAACCGAAACAACTGAACTTAGAACTATTATAGAACTATTTTCGGAGTGCTTAGTTGTTGAGAGGCTAGAGCTGACAAAAATGGACTTAAACTGCCGGTAGAGAATACAGTATTAGAGTTGTTGATCATTCAATACCCATGAGTGAGGCACCAAACCTTAAATTATCCGTTTAGAGTGTTTCATCTGCGCAAATTCCGGGTAGAATGATGAGCTACCTAACCTCGCACCAATTTCAGCACTACTTTTTGATCTCTTGAGTGTTATTTCTATCAATCATGAGGGTGCCATCAGAATTGCTAACTCTATCTTGTAGTCTTGTTTGCAGTTGGCACCATTCTCTCGACAATAACAGGTCCATAGAAACATATTATCAACAAGCAGAACATCAAAAATTTGAAGAAAATTTGAATACAGTCAAGGTCTAAAAGCAACCGTTTAAGAAAGAGCAAATTTCATATTCAAGTAAAGTAACAATACAAACATGTTGAAGACTTATGTACAAAAGCGAAAGAAATCAAAAGATGTGAGTTAGTGAAGTTCAGAATCAAGTGGTAAAGTCTTTATCCCACGGTCGTAGTAATTTCATCATTTATTTTTCAGTTTATATTGTAAAAAAAAAAAAAAAAAAAAAACGATTATCATTGCTTTAGTTTAGATTTTCTTTTGTATTCTTTCAATAAGGTCGTGGGGAAGAAGAAATCTATAGAGAAGTTTCTAATAACAAGAAATGGAGGAAATGAGTTATAAATTCAAGGTTCTACGAAGTTCAAGAGTTCATCATCTACAGTTGAAGAATGAACACGTTTCTATTGGATGCTGTGAGAATGGTGTTGATTGCCGATCGAATGAGAAGGTAAGTAAGCATTCCCATCCTTGCATAGTGGTTGATTTTCGTTATTAGAGGTCACTAGAAAAATAAAAAGGGGTTCTTTTTCGTCCCACTTTCTATGGGATAACATCTCCATATAATTCGGAAGGTTACCTTTCCTTCCTACCATTCAACGTGTGTAGGATTTATATCTTCATTCCTGCCTGCTCACATGTGTGAACCATAAAGTGTGTCCTTTGATTGTCAAATTCATAAAACCCTATTGGTGAGGCAGAAATATTCGGTCACTCTCGAACCTAGATCCTTTTACATGGTGGGTTTCTCCTAACTCAAGAGTTAAGCATGAGAATAATGTTCTTTATACTTCTAACTTCTTATTGTTAGTGTTCAGAAACTTTATGTCTTCGTAGCTCTTTGGATGCAGGTGCTTTGGAATACTTATAAGTTGGAGTAGGTTTTGTGGGTAAATCTCTTGTAAACCCTCACGAGACTATAACTCGTCCACTAGGGACACCTAGGGGTTTAAAGGCTTGTTACACATGCTAAGTGTAACCTTTTCCTCAACGAAAGGGAGTTGTATTTTAGGTTAGTTTAGGTTGTAGTTTACTCGAGGACTATCAAAAGGTAAGTATGGGGGAATTTGATAAGTGCATAATTTATACATTTTAAGTATCATTCCTTATACTTATTTGCTAGATTTTGTGTGAATTACCGTGTGTTAGTATTATTTTTCTAGTTTATGTGTTTTATTAGGTTACATCTCTAAAACAAGTAAAATGGAGCTTTAGAAGAGAAGTATTGCCAGATACCCAGAGGATCTCAGTCTATTCCAGGATTTCTACCCTCCGTCTGTAGGGAATTAAATTACAAAGCCAACAGCGAAAGAACGAGGTCATTCTGACTTCGTATGAGAAAGTTATGAGCGAAACAAGAATAAAGGGCAAAATGGTCATTTCAAAGTGACCGGATATTTACACCCAGTCGTAGGTTAAGGGGTAGCCAGTATTACTTCAACTGTCAGTTTCGTGAGACTGACAGTTGATTGGGCTCTGTTAATAGCACCGAGCTATTTACTCAAGGCTGCCAAGATTCAAATCTTGTTCTAGGCGCCAACAAATTGGATCGGGGCTACTCCTATCTTTCTTCTACATATTTCGAACAGAGAAGAGTGAGGAGTTCCTGGTGATTCCTGTGATGGCTCGAAATGACGGATGATGTGATGATTAGCCGATGAACAAGAGCATAATCTTTCTGGTGATATTGAAGAAGATGATCTCGGATGTCGGCAGCGATCAGAGAGGGATTGATGATCATAGCAGTAAAGTGAGAATTAAGTTTAGAATAGAAAGGGTGATGCTTCTGTGTCTGTTCAACTGATTGATGGTGATCTCGAGCCTGTGATGGTTTGACTTTCAAGAGATGGCAGATGAAGGCAGAGAGATGGTGTTTCTTGAGTTCAATTATGGGTTGAGTTCGATAGTGTATGGGTGTTGTTGATGGACTCGAGTCTTTGAAGGTGCAGTTGAGAATGGGTTTCAATGGTTTCATTTCAACAGTCGAAGAATGGGTAGGCAGTAGTGATGGATCTTGACGTGAATGAAGATAGAGTAGTTGCTGTAAGGCTTGCGGTCCAAGAGAAGTTCGACTTTGTTTAGGAAGTCATCAGAATTTGCCGGAAGATAACGAGATTTTCTCGTTGGAAAGAAGAGAGCTAGGAAAGAACTTAACCGTGTTATACACGGAAAATAGAGCTGGTCGGTGGTGTTATTGAGTTTCCTAAATCAAGTGAAACTCTAAGAAGATGCGGTGATGACCTCTCTATAAATAAGACCCTCCCCTCTCACGTATAGATGGGGGATCCGGACATACTTAAGGAGAAAAACACAGCTACATATACTGCCGGACACAGACATACTTTGACGGACATAACTTCACGTCCAGAGAAGAGAGGACGTACAGGAGACACTTTTGGGGTTAGTTTGTATTTCTTAATTAATTATCATGGTTTTTAAGAAAGCCATGTTGGGCTAATTCCCTTGTTAGGGAAAAAGGATGAACTTGTAGAGATGGTTTTATTTGTGTTTCAAAATTAGGGTTTTCAATTATATGAACTAAATATCATTAATTTGTCTCTCTCTCAACGATTTACCGTCTCGATGATTTTTCATGTTCTATGACACGTATAGTTCATTGTTTGATTAGCAGAAGGACTCGTTGAAACCTTGTATGAAATTGTTTTATGAATATTCTTTGACTCTTTATGCCCCGTATACTTAGTACTTCGAAATTCTACTTTAGGTTGAGAACAAACAATCCTTTTTGAAATCGAGACCCTATGTGACGAACGCAATTAAACCCTAATCTACAACGGATTCCCGGAAGCTTAACGTTTTCTTCTTATTGTTTTCAAACTTTATTAAATAATCTTAATTCACTAGTTAATTTAATTCTTTATAAAAAAACCTAAAAAAATATTTTAATCCAAACTCCTCGTGGGAACGAACTGTATTTGCTCTTGTCTACATCTTTCGACACTGTGCGTTTGCGGTAAAACAAAGTCGGTTTTCCGACGCATCAATGGGGATAGCTAAGCGTACCTGCTATTCTACGGTTGGTGATAATCTGTGATGAATGAATAATAGATGAATATACTTACTCAATGATTGTTTAGTAATGAAGAAGGATTCCTTGATCATATTTCTCTACCTTGCTTGCATCTTAATAACTTTTTATTGCTTTGTTAGTTAACTTCAACCTAAAACAAACCCCCCTTTTGTGACATTTGATAACTGGAACACCTCGCTCCTCGTGGGAACGAACTCTATTTACTGATATATTATTCATTAGTAAAGTAGAAGATAAGAGAATTAATTTGTGCACCTACGACACGCAACAACTCTCAATATTCTACATACAACATTAGTATTGTACAATTCAGTGCTCACTCCTTTACAATAATAGGATAGCTCCTAGATGAGTTAATCACTAGTATAGAGCAATGTTTTCCTCATAATATCGCTGGTGCTGATCACAACTCTTTCTTAGATGATTTCTGACTATACATAATAAACATCCAGAACACCTCTTTGTTCCTGAGTAGATGCCAATGCTCCTAGATAGATTGCCTATAGTATAAAGAAACTTAATTCCTCTTTATATTCCACGATTGAATATTTAGAGTGAATTTACATCAATATTCAAACTCTAATTGCATAATATTGATTGATCATAATGCATGACAAGCTGTACACGAATACATTAAGTCGAAACATCGCATCTTCGTGAAAGCATTAAGTCGCCGTCGCGCCAAACGCAAAGTTAAAGACCCTATAATCATTGGTTGAGCTTGAATAACACATTCCCGATGTTGGTTGCATTAAAAATCCCAACATATGGTCGAAATACAACAAAACCTTAATTTTGGTTAAAACACCAAATTCTTATACATCATCATAATCACCTTACAAAAACGTGATGATGGGTATAGAATGGGGAAAAATGTTCTAAACAACATATGTTCTCCTACGTGTATACTACGACATACTAAAAGAATATCTTATTCCGAATAACGGTCTAAGAGATATGATTTAAACCCTAGATGAACTACAAGCTGAAAACTGTCAGAATTTCATCTGAAGGGTTTCTGTTTGCTCCGTTAAACAACCAAAACGAGCTCGAAACCTAATTCCTTCCATGCATAAATGTAACAGCGATTTCCCGATCCGAATTGGGGCTGGTCATCAAAAAAGGGCATCGTATGAAAAATCTACAGTGTTTTTACTAAAGAACGTCATGTCTGAAAACTTTGGATGCGAAAAGCTAACATGTTGTTTCTAAGAGCTTATAGTTGCGAAGAGTAAGTAGTCGCGAAGAGAAAATAGGAGAAGGGACTAATAATAATAAACAAAATAAAGAAAAATGAGGGTTGTCGGACCAATGCCAACCGGACGGATCGTTGGCCACCCTTGGCCGGTTCCCACTCCCTCTTCTTTTAATTTTTATTATTTTTATTTTTGGGTTTCCTGATCCTCTTAAAACTCCTTTGCTCCTCTAATAGATGCACACAACAAGGTCTTGCATTAAGCAAGGTCCTGCAGCCATCTAATATATATTAGAATATTATTATATAATATCCCTAAAATTTTACTCTTCTCTTTAATTAGTCCTCGCACTAATATTATTACTAAATATATGTCAAAATACTGCAAGCGACTATATGATAGACGGAGCATGGAATCGCGACTACCAAGTCCGTTCTCTCACTAAACATGTGCTACCACTTTGGTCGGTCCTTTATACCACCTTGATCGGTCCTTTTATCCACCATGGTCGGTCTCTCTCTCCACCTTGGTCGGCCCCTCAATCGCTACTTGGCCCTGCTATCAACAACATTTGGAATTTCTCTACTTTGTCAATCACAGTAAGACGAAATTAACAATTATTTCACAATTACTAACACTAGTATTCACATGATCCTAGCGCTCACATAATTCTAGCGCTAACATAAACTTAGCGCTCACGCAAGCTTAAGTCTCACACGAGTATAGCACTCCCACAAGCTCAACACTCGCATGGGATAGTGCTCGCATAACATTGCCACTCAAACAACTTCAAAGGTCATATGATTATTCTTAACTAGAACAATGATATGTTTCAACTACCAATATTAATATCAATCAAACTCTCAAACACAACGATGCATTAAGCATCATTGCTATACTCAGCAATATGCTAGTCTCAGCAATCTAGTCTCAACAATATGCTAGACTCAGCAACAAGCTAGACTCAACAACATGTTAGACTCATCAATATGCTAAGACTAATAGTCTAATTAAGTCAACAAGTAACCAAATAATACATGTCTATAAAATAGACTCAAACCATGTTCAAGACATCAACAGTCACATGGGGGGATATTCACTAAGATTTTGGTCTGGCGGCCTACAGCACGTGCGATATAAGAATACACCCACAACGAGGAAGTATAAAAGTCGTGTCAACAGTTGAAGGAGTAAATGGAATAGTGGTCGTACAACTATCAAGTCCCACTAACATAATAGAGTCGGTTTTCACCATGATCTCATGGAGTCGGTTTTCACCATGATCTACACTTCTCTACTCTCCCACTCATATGCAACTGTCACCACTTACGATATCAATGCGTTAACTTCCACTTCTATAAATAGGTTCTTCAACCTATCGACAAAGGACAAAAGAGTTTTATCTCAATATCACTTGAATGATCACAGAGCTATCATCTTATAGATTCTCATAAAACCCATTTTCGTCTTCACAACAGTTCAACACATCTCATCATCATTGACATTCAATCTCATTGATCTCAATACTTTCTCTGCTTCCTTCCCTACAGATCAACACTTCTCCTTCCTTTGTGACTGAAGTGAAATCGGAACGGTCATTTCTTAATTTAGGCCAATTTCGTACAGATTGATCTCTCAAATCTTAAAAGTACTTCTACAGTATAAATGTTTAGTGTTTAAGCGATTTGTTCTTCAGTCAATTCACTCATTCGAACGATTAGCTTCGAATAACAACCTACTCCATCACTTTCCATTTTTACCCTCAAATCATTTTTACCCACAAACAGCTGCGAGAAAGTTTCCCTACATACAAATTCTTACTTATGACCATCGCATACCATCATGATTAACAATAACTGCTTTCATGATTATATAATTGTCATTTAGCAAAGTCTCGACTTGATTATTATGATTATCTACTTTAATTTTTTTTTGAAAGGTTTTGTGAATTTCAAATGTTGATTATATGATGTTGTAAGCACGTCACCGTAGATTAAAAAATATTTGAATAATAAGAATATCAAAGATAGAGAGATGGGGCTTGCAGTAGGGATAATGCAATTGTATGCAACCGCTTTCATACACTTTAGTGAGGATAAACAACCTATACCAAAAGTAAAATATTTTATCTGAACTACACACCATAGTATTAATAAGAAAAAATTGTAGGTGTTCCCTATGTACAATAACAAAAAATCATAGATCTCCACCTCCAAAATAGGACATCATTACCGCAAAAGGATCAATATGAGTTAGCCAACCTCATACAGATATTTTATAGGTGCTCCCTAGATTTCTAATTCACAATTCATTTTTTTAGTTATTGTTTCTCAAATCATTATTGTCATTTTTGATTCTTAAGAAGGGAAATAATTAGTGTTGAAAATAAATCTAGAGGTGTTAATACATACCTTGATTAAGGCATGGTCTTCATGTTAGGGCACCTTGAAATTTGGAGATTATTAAAAAAGGAAATAATAGAGAAAATACTAAGTTTAACCCAAAATTGTTAAAAATCAAAAAGAATTGACTTTGTTTTTAGTATAGCTAATACCTCATAACATCTGTGGTTAAGAATTTTTTTATAAATTTGTGGTGATGATAAGTTCTATTTATCATTAGAGATCTATGCTTGCTTAGGTTGTGATGCTTGGACTGGATGCAGCGGGTAAAACAATTATTATGTACGAACTACACATTGGAGAAGTATTGTCGAATGTAACCACAATTGGTGAGTTTCTTTTTTCTGCAATAAATTTAAAATGTTGTATTGTTTGTCTTTAATGTTTTTCAATAGATTTTGTAAGTATGTTTTGATGTCCAATGAAAATTTTACATAACTCACATAATTATTATTGAGACGGTAATTCTATTCTTCTTGAGTTGGAGTTACATTGTTTTATTTATTCCTTATTGATTTTGTGTAGGTTTCAATGTCGAAAAGGTTCAGTATAAAAATGTGATTTTCACAGTGTGGGACGTAGGAGGCCAAGATAAACTAAGGCCACTATAGAGGCATTCCTTTAATAATACTGATGGATTGGTAACATTTTAAATTGTTCATGTATATTTTTCCTCACTAATTATGATCTAGAGGTGTTAATACGTACCTTGATATTTTATTTGTGTAATAATCGGGGATCAACGACTACTCATGCATGATCCAGTGGCCCTTCTAAAGTTTTACTTGATTCGACGCCTTTCCCTCGACAAGATTCCACTGAAGGGTAAACCCTGGATTTCTGATTCACAATTAGTGTTGCTTCACCGTGCAATGTAATTTATTTCAAGCTTTTCTACGTTTGTATTAGAGTTTGGTGTATTGATATTCCCTTTTTCATAATATTTATTCTAGATTCTGAAATTCGTTACTACAAGAGTACTATATTATGCAACAACTGTAGATATGGATTTATTACTTTGTAAAGTGGTATCCCTGTGATTTCTGATGGTGGTATTGCTCATTCTCAACACATATAGGGACACTGCTTTGACACTTGGTGTATCTACTGTCATGATAGGGAGTTTCTTGGATGGTAGCACTGAGGTTCTTGGTGCCTATGAAGTTCAGGTATACATGAACATTACCTTATATTAAAGTTTTCTCAGCTGTGAATATAAGAGTTTGATGGTTGTGTTTACCCTCATCAACAATGTTTAAGAAAAAATACCATGTACATGGAGCGATTAATTACAACAATGTATCGAGAAAGTTGTTAATTTTATTGAAAGTATTCAATCACAATATGGTTCATGGTTTCTAATCATTTAAATGTTTTGTCGCAAAAGTAGTTTAGTCATCGTAACAATGAGTAACCTCCAAACAGAATTTTGTTTGCTTGATACAAGTTACGAATAATGCAATGTTATGTTGTCTTCGGTCAACTAGTAGAGCACATGGTTCACATCCATGTAGATGTAAGTTCGACTCCCACACGTGACATTCCAATTAGGTTATAACTGCAGAAACATAATATATACATCTTAAATTTACTCAAAGGTTTGCAAGTCTTGATCATAGTTCAACAGGGGGAGGCGTAATGGTAGTTTGTTGTATTCATCTTTAATGAGAGTAAGGTACACGTGGATGAGTGAAGAGTACACTTGGATATTAACTGATAACATGTTGATGATGGTAGACTTGGTGGACTATTATGTGATTGATTAGATGCAAAGATTATTACTGTATTGGTTCTAAGACCTTACATAAACAAATTGAAAGAACTTGGCAAGTTTAGACTTAGAGTTACATGAGAAATTTTTTTTTACAATCATCTTATAATACATGTGCGGGATTATTCAGTACTACGTTATGTTTTTTTATCTATTTCACTACATTACTCATATTAGTGTAGGGTGTTTCTTTCAGCGAGGAACTCAAGAAAGACCTCACATTGGCAGTTAGAAAACATATTTGGTTTCCGAAGAAAGATATATCAGTGCATTTCCTTGATTGCATCTTCTTTGACGGGAAGTGCTTCATATGTTTTGCACTATTTAGAGTTGGCAACCTATTTTATATTAGTACCATGTTTTTTATTTAATGTTTCTAATATCAGATATTGATACAACTATATAGTGAGTGTGATTATTCATTTAACCACAAGGAGTTGAAGCCTGGGAGAGCAGTTGAGTTGTTCATTTGATTCTTAACGCAATTATATGATTTCTGAAGAAAGATATATCAGTGCGTTTCCTTGATTACATCTTCTTTGACAGGAAGCACTTCATATGCTTTGTACTATTTAGAGTTGTTAATTTATTTGTATTAATATCGTGTTTTTTTGTAGTGTCTTTAATATTAGATGTTGGTACAACTATATACTTTGAGTGTGGTTTTTCGTTTAACTACAAGGATGAACCCTGGAAGAGCAGTTGAGTTGGTCGATTGATTCTTAACAAAAGTATATGATTTTTGAAAAAAAAAAACAGTGCATTTCCTTGATTATATCAATCTTCGACGGGAAGCACTTCGTATGCTTTGTACTATTTAGAGTTAGCAATCTATTCTATATTAATATAATTTTATTTTTTTTATATTATCTAATATCAGGCTAAAATGAAAAAGTTATAGTAACTCTTTTCCTGAAACGGAGGGAGTATATTGCTACAACTTTATACTGAGTGTGATTTTTCATTAAATTTCTTATGGTGTTTCTTTTCTCTATATGATATGGTACGTAAGGCATATGGGGAATGTATAGCTAGTGAAGTACTTACTGAATCAAAGATTGGTATAATTTTTCAAAAATATTTTCTTAAAAAGGATATCTAATTGATCTCCAACACACTAAATTGTACGTAATTGGTAAATTTGATTCCAATTATTGTTTTCATTATACACTGTAGTTGTTAATTAGGACTACTTCTAGGATGGGTGCGGAACGGAGCCCTGCCTTACCAAATGGAAACTAATTTACATCATACCCGGTGTATACCACGGGTTAAATACTAGTTTTACTAATAGCTTTGAAAACACAATTTGCTGAACTTTATTTATTTCAAAAAATACACAAGGATTAAACAATGTACAGAAACACAGCAAGCCTGTCTTGATAATAAGATTTACATCTCAACCCATTGTCCGAGGTGCTTTCCCATACCCAACAAGGAAGAAACCAAACGAAGAGCAAGGGAAGGGGATTGGGCCTAAAATGTATTCCTGGATAGCCCTCACAGAGGTGCATCCCTAGTTCGGCCGATTCTTCTGCATAATGCATCGAGGTACATCTTCTTATCCCACCCCCTTCTATGACTTGTTCTTGCTCATAAGTGTAGGAGTTATAGAGACAACCCCAATGAGGAATAAGGTAGCAATCGACTGGAAATCGTAGAGGTCACCCAAAGATCTCAACTCTCCAAGAGCTATCCCAGCCTGCACAAAAACAAGAGTTGTTTATACAGAGTTCAGATACCACTAAATATAATCAAGTTTAACACTACGAATAACTCAAGAAACTATCCAAACGAAAGCGTACCCTAACTGTCACATAAGCAGCAGGAATTAGCCCGATGAAAGTTGCGGTGAAGAAAATACAGAAAGGTACATCCACTATTGGTGAAGCTACATTGATGAATGTATTTGGTAAGGTAGGAGTAACTCTTAGAAAAAGCATGTAGTTGAGCAGTCCCCCTCTTCTTTGAGCTACCTGGTAGTGAGATTCAAGATATAAGCAACCTCGTGTTGCAAGCAAAGAGAACCGATGCATATTGCATAGATAATAATAAGTCTCTACTCACCTGATTTTGGAAGAATGTCAATTTGTCTGGCCACAGACAAACTGCAAGAGGCTTTCCTATGACTTTTGATAGAAAGAAGCAGGATGAAGCACCAGCAGTGGCAGAAAAGACAACGAGAGCAACACCTTTGACTACTCCAAAAAGTGCTCCCGCAAGTAACGACATAAAAACTGTTCCTGGAATCATGAAAGTCTGCATGAAGATGTAGACAACAAGGTACCCCACAAGAACTTGTATTGTGTAGTCACTCGTGTAATCTTCAAGGTGATCCCTTCAACAACAAAAAAAAAGATAAAACTCCACTATTTATCGCCGCAGAGGTATGGCTAAGTGAATAAATGTGGTGCGTTTGTAGCACAAGGACACAAACTATTACACGGCCATCACAGCAAAATTTGGGCGATTTGGATCAAAGTAGACTTTTATTTATGAATAAAGCATACAAAATTGTTTCTATCATCTCACTTCTATTTCTCTCCACACTCTATTACTACCTACCATCAAAAATAAATTCAACAGGATAATCTTGCACCATTTTCTGGTGTGGTTATATTGGCTGTTTGGATAACACTACTGGTTTTTCGGAGAACAAATTACAAGATAATCTGAATTTTATTCCCTTAAATGCTTCTATAGTTATTCAATTCCTGTCCAATACATATCAGCAGTACTCACGGTGATTAATTTCTTCTTAGATTTTATTGACTATCCCTACTACTAATGGCAGGGACATAAAAGAGAAAAAAAAAACAAATTCCTAGCAAAATTAGAACAAATCATGCCCGAAATTAATGGGGATAAACAGGTTATACCTGAGAAGCTGAAGATCTTCAAGACTCCTAGGAAGCTTTAGGAAGCTATAATCAGAAGCTGGTAATGTCAAATAGACACCGAGAAGCCCTAAAATAAAACTAGAAACAACACACAAAGCAATAGTAACCTCCCAAAATGTCAATGGAAACTTAGATCCATTACTACTACTAGTCTTCATCTGATTCTGAGTAACACCAATTTGTTCTTCTCTCTTCTCCATTGTTTTGTTTTGTTTCGATCTGAAGAAGAAATTTTCTATTGTGGTTTAGTATTTTATAAACGAGAGAGAATAGATAAAAAAAATTAAGAAGCCTAATTTGAAAATTAGGTTTTTCTTATTTCCTTATCTTTCTTTCCCTTCTACAAGTGCAGACGTTATCGCTTCTCTTCTTCCTGTTTCTCTATTCAATGGCTCAGCAGGCAGCTGGATTCTGAGAAGGTCAGGAATATTCGCTGTGGTGATAGGTAGGGATTTCAAATTCCAATCTCAACTTCTTCCTTCCCCTTCTTTACGTGGAGGGAAGGGGTTTGGATTGGTTTCCTAGTTTGGTTCTGTTTTTGTTTTTATAAATAAAAAACCGAAATCCGAAATGGCGTGTTTTAGTAATTTTAGTCTGACACGTCACCCACGTTTTTCATGTAAAATTATTTGGGACATAATTTTGGACGCGTTGTTATATGTCACATTGAGCATTTTTTTTATGACTCCTGCTATTTTCAATCCACTAATATTATTAAAACAATCCAATAAGAAATTAAACATAATTCTACTATTTTTAGAAACCAATCAAAGTAAAATTTATGAATCGAATCCAATCCAATCTATTTTTCTTTTTCCTTTTCTTTTTCTATTTCTAGAACAGGTATGTTACTACGATTATTAGTTCAAACTATAATGATTATTTATTATTTAAAACTGTAGTTTATACCTTTGTATCTTAGGTGGTATTAGCTCTTATTCAAGCTGGTCTAGAATCCACAAGTTTAATCGTTGGGATTGATTTCACAAAAAGTAATGAGCGGACAGGGGCTACATCATTCAACAACAAGTCTTTGCATCACATTGGAGAAACTACAAACATGTACGAGCTAGCGGTATCAGTTATTGGGGAAACTCTTTCAGCTTTGAATAGGGAGGATAATGACAGCTGGTTGTAGAGCTATGCATCCTGGTTGGTTTGGACGTTTAAGGTTATGACACGACTGTTCCCACCATGCTTTACCGCGTGCATCGACCACACCATGTCCATTTACAGTGAGTCCATTCACATTGTTGAACTTAAGCCATGTATGAACATCCTTAGCCCATGCTTTGGTAGACAGTCGTGCGAGAATAGTTCCACCAATCTGAATGGAACACAAAAAAAAAAAGAAAATACTTTTACATCTTTACTACGAGGAAGGATTCGTTGACATTGTTAAAATGACAATGCCATGGGTAAACACATTTGGAAAAGAACATACCTCAACGGTGACATTTCTAGCCTTGCAAGGGCCAACAAAATCAGCAGGTCCAACTAAAAATGTCCTTCTTCTTGGGACAAGCTTTTTTGGTACTCCTGTGCCATCTTTGCATGTTGTTGTCCAGGCTTTCAAGAATGCCTAAAACAAATGATTCGTTTTCAAACAGCGTTAACACGTTTACTAGAAAGACATCTACAATATATATCGAATTCATTTTTTTCATTAAAATGCAGCTTAATTCTGTATCTGAGACATAAATTCTCTTACTTGAGTATCATCTCTAACGTCATCACCGACGGCACCAAATTTCATAACATTAAAAACTCCTCTTGCTGATGCAACATGGATATAGGTTGATATAATAACCCCCAAAATGAAAAGAATGTTCTTACTTCCCTGTCAAAAACAATTGCACAAAATGAGAAAACAAGTATACGCTATCTTTTGCTCGATCAAACAAATATGTTGCAACTAGTATATGAATATATGCTACATTCTAAATGTTGGAAGATCGAAAAGAAGATTAGATTCCAACTGATAATAAGAGTGCGTATCAAATGGTCAGCGGTGCAATTTTCTCCAAATTCAGGTAAATCTTCTTCAGCACATATATGTGTTGGAGAAGATAAAGAAGTTAGATTAGGTGTGCTTTTAAAATTTATAAAAACTAAATCCAATCCATAAGATTGTACTAATAAAAATGTTAAAGAAATTGGATTGGTTTAAATATATGGATTGGTTAATAAGAATAGTGGATTGCAAATATAAAAGTCTTTTTTATTTAATAAAATCGTAGTCATTGAGAAATATGAGCGGTAGTTATCAATTCAATTAATTTGAACAAGTTTCTTTTAAATAGAAATATATTAGAAGGAATTAGAGAACTAAAAGCTAAATATATTCTTCGTTTCCTCGGATAAGGATGATTTAATACTTTCATTTGTGTTTATTATAATAAAAAAACTGGTCTGAATAGACCTTTCTAATGAAGCCTAGGTTACATAAGATCTTTCTAATAAGATAAAATCAATTAGAAAATGTGGAAAGACAGAAAATCGTATTTGGTTATAAAAAATTTAACCTATTTTTATCAAGATGTTGGTAGTTCCATCGCCCGTTCTGTGTATGAATTTGTATCCCAACAAAATTGTTGTATTCATTTAGAGCTTGGGCATTTGCTTTTAATGTCGAACAACACTGCCATTTGATTTTTTTTGTTATAATCTTTCATATAGTTAGATTAATTTTTCACAATCTCCCTGGATATAGAAGTTTTGTAGATGATTATCTTTTGCCCAATTAGTTTCCTAAAGCATTGCTAATACCTCTGTTTTTTCTGGATTGCTAGCGTAGGTTCTTCCTGCTCCTGCTGTTGAACAAGTACCTAAGTGATTTCTCACCAGAAAACCATAACTACTATTAGAGTCTTCCAAGAGGCATCAAAGTTTAACAAAATACTCCCACCATTTCAGCAAAAGTGATAGTAACACTTTTGCTGAAACGGAGGTAGTAGTATTCTCTTCAGGTTTATGCTATTTCTTCTTTATGTTTTTTTTTGTATCTGATTGTATGTTCTATTTATATTTTTATTAGTGTCTGTGTTCTTTCTATCCCAAAATTGTAGGTGCCTTTGGATTGCCATTGATATATGAATGTTGATTTCCTTTTTTTATTCAAAAATTCTTTTACATCTTTCTTTCCGTATGTACCAAGTTTTTTTCATTTATCAAGTGTTTTTACAAATATCATTACAAACAACCGTATGTAAAATGATTGGTTGTGATGCTGTAAGATAATAATGCTCGAGTAGAACGCGGCCAAATTTTTTTATGGGTGAATCTATTAGATTAATAAGTTATTTTGACTTCATAAATATCCATCATTTTTCTAGTTTTAACCTTGATCATATTTTCAACACTAGAAATATTAATCTGATTTTGATGATACACATGTATAATAGATAAGGCTATACGTAGAAAATATCATATTGGAATTGGGGTTTGGCCTATCTAATTGGGACAACCAAAATCCAAAATTCCACCTTTGCAAGTGGGGCAGAGGGAGTATTACTCTATGAGTGAGAAAGACATTTACAAATTCAAATGGTAGATCATGTTTACTCTAAAAAGGTTTATCATCAGCCATTTGATTTGGTCATGTTATTTACTCAAAAAAAAAAAAAAACTATCCACAGCTGACTAACACCGTGAGATAATTACGTCAGCACAACCGGAAGTCTAAACAACAAAGCACTAATTTTTGTCCATTTTTTTACAGTTTGGAATAACTTAAACTCACTTAGGATCATGTGTTAAATGACCACGTAACCTCTTTGTACACTTTAAAATCTCTCATGGCTAATGGTGTGTTTGTTTTCTCGGACTCAACTGAGTAATCTGGATCTGACTCACACCAAATCACATCTGGATCTGGTTCAATAAATCTGGTAATAAATTATGTTTTTTTTATCAGATCTAACTCATCTAACATATAAAATTTAGACAAGTTTTTCCCTCATAGGTCATAATAGAGTACTTGACGAACCTCCTATTTTAAAAAATTCAACTTTAGCTTGACTTATTTTTATAAAATTATTTGATTTCTATTTTTCATATCATATGCATATTTCTTGTTAGGACTTTTACTTCCTTTATTGATTTTATGAATGAATGAAGATGAAAAGGAGATACTTGATTTCACAGTAACCAAAAAAATTATTATGACTCGAGATTCATGGATTGTTGATTGCATGATTGAAGAAGAAGTATAATGAAAGTTGGGAAGAAATTGTTGTTGATTTGTCAGTATTAGTGAAAATAAAAATTCTAGGGTTTTATAATGGCGAAAGAAGGAAATCAGTTTGATATTGTTCTTATTATAAAGGCATTTTGCCTATTTATCCATGTCAAATAGTAATGCAGTTCAGTCAGGTACAAATTAGTAACTATCTCAAAAAACTCTGAGTCAGGGGTTTGACTCAAGTCAGTGAGAAAATCAGATGTTCAAAATTTAAGGGGAAATATAGTCTAACATCTGACTCGAGCCGAATCCGAGGCCGAGGAGGATATCAGATGCCCAATCAGTAAAACCAATTAGGGTTTTATTAACTTGTATACCTATATAAGTTAATTAATTTATTACATTTAGTGTGTTGGGAATATAAACCAACACCAAGGATGTAAAATCACAAACATTTAAAGATTATTGACGATAAACGTTCAACAACAATAACAAAATAAATTTATGATGGAGTATGAATATATTTTCCATTAATATATACCAAAAGAACTGGAGGTTTCCCTTCTCTTGTGCTTCCATTACTCAAACTCCATAACATACAACCACATATGGTTAAACCCAATCAAAAGTGTTGAGTATATTCAAATCCCTAAATACCCTTAGGTAGCTTCTCAGAATAATATCGTTCTTGTTTGGGAAAAGGACATTACCACAACCCACATCAAAAACCACCTTGCCAGTTGTTCTTGACACTCAATGTTGTTCACTTTGTCTTTTTTTTTATATTCAATATATGATTTTATCACACTCATCCTAATCCCATATTGTGAGACAATTCCTTCTCAAACCAAATATGTTTTCAGTTGTAACTTCTTGTAATCATATTCGTTTTCGTTGTTCTTCTTCTTATTATTCTTTTTCTTCTTCACCATCTCCCTCCATTTGCTTTCTTTTATTTTTCTTCTCTTTTTTGATGAATGGGAACAAACGATCTATCCACTGCGGTGCAATTTCATCTCATTCTTGTGTACCAAAATTTTACAATAATATGCGGGTTCCTTGGCCAATAGGTATGCCTGATATTTGTGTGAAATACCATGGTGTGAAGCATATTTCAATAGTAGGGAAGTGAAATTTATTGGTGGTATGCCACCACCTCTCGCATATACCGGTGATTAGAGTCATGTCGTTAAGTTATGGATAAGATACCTTAAAAAGTGATCCAAACTCACAATTACCGATAATTTTTTTAGCAAGGGTATTTTGGGCAACAATGATGTATAATTAACTAACATAGCTTGTACTACCTCGATATTTTCTTATCTTATTCTTATTTTCTCTCTTGGAGCATTTAAACTTATGATCATCATTAAAACGCGAAAAAATAGAATTTCTAGAACTCATAATGTGATCAATATTATCCGACATTCTCAATCATAGAACACATATGTATATATATCCTCACATTGGCATCACAAAAATCATCTCATAAACCATTTCACTTGAACACATTTTTATCACATTTCAACACACCTTACTCATAAATTAATCATCAAATAACAAGTTAAACATGGATTAATTTCTAACTACATATATGTCAATATAATAGTAATGACTAGCCATGGCATTTAATCACCAATCAAACATCAACAATATCATGATTATAAAAAAATACATTAAGTTTAATCATTTACCTTTGACGATTTTGTGGATGAAAAACGAATATAATAGAAGTACCTTTGATTATAGAACAAACCCTCTGATATTGCGACAAAGATCGACCGATAACATACTCGAAAAATTAAAAAACCCATTATTGGGGTTGCGATAAAAATATTTTGAGGGCTGCATCGGATTAACGTGTCATAAATGGGGATAAAGGGGGACCCAATATATAGTAAAAGTTCAAAAATACCCTTTGATTAGTTTTATTACTTTATTATCTTTCCCCTGTAACTAACACAAATCTAATTAAAAAACAAAAAAGTAAAACAAACATAAACTAATTCGTCTCATTTTCTTCCTCTCTTCTTCTTTTCCATCACCTCCTCTTCTTCCTTTTTTCTCTTCTTCAACGACGATTAATTGTCGATTTTTAACTAGTAATGGCTTCAATTAGGTAAGAATCGAAAAACCCACCCTTTTTTGTTGCTTTTGATTGCATGAATAGGTTAGATTTGATTAAATTAGGATTATAAAATATAGTTTATGGACTGCCTATGGTTGGAAAATGTTGAACTCCCAACCGTAAACGATTTCTACTGTTGGAAAATATGAACTCCCAACCGTATGCAATGTTTACGGTTAGATTCATAACCTTATGTGAAATTTTCAACAACAAAAAAAAATCATAATTTTTCGAACCGTAAGTTACCCTGACTTTGTCTACGGTTAGGAAAATATGAACTCCCAACCGTATATTGTGTTTACAGTTAGTTTCTTAACCCTAAGTTTAATTTTCAAAAAATATTTTGTCCCAATTTTTCCAATCGTAAATGGTTATTTTTCACAATTTTTCCAAACGTAGGTTACCCTGACTTTGTCTACGGTTGGGAAAATTGGGACTCCAAACCGTATATTGTATTTATTTTAAGTTCAATTTTCAAAAAATATTTTGTCTTAATTTTTTTTTTGATTTTCAAACATTAACTATAAATCAAATCATTAATCTAATCTAATCACAGATCTAAGTTAGTTTTCGTAATTAATTTTATTAGTACAAATTAATCGAGGGTTATTTAGCCAATAACAAAAGTAGTAGAATAAGGGGTTTTGGAGATTACTATTTGATGGGATTTTAAATTATGATATCGTAAGTGCACGGTTATCAATTGGATAGTATACAAGCACGGATAGTTCCATAGAGACTAAAATATTGTTAATTTCAATTACAATTAAGTTTTACTAAAAATATGAAAAGATGTATTTAATATAAAATGAATTATAACTAATAAAACAAATAAAAAAGAAAACACTAGAGTTTTAGATTCCAACACTATGTTGGATACTAGATATTTTCAACCATTTTTCTATAAAATTCTTACTAAATACTCAAGACGATTTAGGTTATGAATTGACGTCTAGGAAGATAAAACGTTTTAAACCAATAAAATATCTCAAACGACTAATAGATTTCTTCATTTAAAGATGTTGACTTCTAAAAAAAATAATAAATCATTTAACAAGCATAAGGACTCATGAAGAAAATCTATTATCGTTTACAAACAGGAAAGAAGGATCATAAGAATTTTTCTTGAAAAATTAGTTTAAGTTCTCTACCTACATCATAGGGCTTTCTCTTTGGCCCTAGTAAAGAGATTATTTCATTATTATAAAAGAGAAGAAAAATAAGAAGCTAGAACTAAACTAATTATATTGCTCAGACGCTGGACTAAAAAAAAACTCTCCCCCTCTCTCTCTGCTTCCACCATTTATGTAGCTTTAAAGGAAACCACTTTCCTTTTCCAGTTCCACTACCACATAATAATCCAATGAGAATGTGTCACGTGGCCGGATACTCCAATAAAAATACGTCATGTGTCAAATACAGTCACTATTTTCTTTATTTGGAAAATATATTATTCTTTACTAACTCCAACCATAAAGAATAATATTTTTTCCATAATCTTTATTTTCTTCTTTATTTTGATTATTTTCTTCATTAAACAAAATATCTTCGAATATCTTGCAGATGGTCTCCACACGCTGTGGCATGCTTACCGCACCTCCTTATTCAAATAGTTGGTCCAATGAAATAATTCTCCATGTTTTTTCCTTTCGGGCTTATCCCATTTAACCATAAATTACTTCATTTTACGAACTGAATTATGCATTTTAGTTCATCAAGCTTTATTTCCTATGAACTGCAAAACTAAACAAAAACCATTAAATATTTACAAAATAAAGAACTAAATAAATATAAATTAAGATGTAAAAATGATGTGTTTACACATTCATCACTTTTTCATGAACCTTTTTTGTCATTATTCATCCCTTAAGTAAAAACCAGTGCAGCCCCAATAATAGGTTTCAAAATTAGAGGGTGATGAATTGAAGAGAAAGAAGAAAAATGAAGAGAGGAGAAGTGTCAGACTTGCGCTTATCATATATATATTAACTCGAAACTAGACCTTGACGGAAATTCAGTTTCTGTATTCAACTACTCTAAGGGAAAATCATTCTTCGTCAATATAGACCAAGCGAACCAAAACTGTCATAGGGACGGTTTTTTTGTCGCCCTTGACTTGGCTATAATATATCCAAAGCCAATAAAAATGGCGAACCATAGTGCTTGGCTTATCAGTTAGCAGAGCGAACTATTAGAGAGAATACAATTGAACCTCCACGATATAATTACAATCTACAACGTAAAACCTCCACAAATATAACTATTGTTATGAAACTAGAAAAGAGGCACAAAGTAGAGAATAAGACACCAAGTAGTGATGAAAAGATGAGAGAATTTATTATTCATGTGTGTATTTACATAGATTTAAGTCTCTATTTATAGAGATAGCATACTTGGTTCCCAAGTATATGGAAACCCTAATACTAGACATAAAGGGCATCTTAGTAAATAAATTTTGTTTATAACACTCCCTTGATGACCAATGTGGCTAAGTCATTATAAACATACCAGGAAAACTCAAAAGAGAAAAACTTAAAATTGCATATGCATGTAAAGACTCAAACAGTGTTGGACACGCATATGTTGCCTCGTTAAAACCTTGACAAGGAAAACCCAGTGGGACAAAACCTTGACGAAGGAAAAAAAGTACGACGCAATAAGTCCAGTAAATGCACCTTTGATGATGGTGCTCCCCCTGATAAGTACTTCAATTAAATCTTTGTTTGCAAATCTTTGAGTCTAGACTTTCCAATTTCGTTGAACAAATTTCTTGGATGTTGGAAATAACAATGATTTCGTGAAAAAATATGCTAGTTGATGAAGTCTTCTTTTGTGTTGCACAAGCGGTATTGTCTTCGAATAATAGTATTCTCGATTCTTCATGCTTCTTTAAACATATTAAGAACTTGTGTCATGGATTGCTAGCTTCTCGGAGATGATTTACAAAAGTAGTTGATCTAGTTTCTTCAACGAAGTTCCAAGATACAAATAGATTACAATAGTGAACAAAAACCGTATTTGTGATTAAACCTTATGTGGTTCAAAAGGACATCCAAATTCCTAGGGGATGGTTATGTTGGTTTGGTCTAATCAAATGTGGGCATCCACTAAATAACCGAAATTATACCACTCCCCCTTAGATGACCACCATGTTGAGTTTTAATTGCCTCACTAAAACCTTGCCAGTAAAACCCAATGGGACAAATTTTGGATGAAGGAAAAAAAGCACAATATCAACATTTTGAATGAAATTAAATGTAAGTGAGACGTTGCCTCATTAAAACCTTGTCAGGAGAACCACATGGGACAAAACCTGAAACGAAGGGAAAAGAGTGCAACTTTTGACGTATTTATGGATGCAAACTCAACTATATGAGTATTACATAAAATAAGCATCAAAACATAATGTATAGTTTATTTTAATAGATAAGTTTTATACAAGCATAATTCTGAAACTTCAGATCAAGAAAATGAAAAAAAAAATATGCAGCTTAAACGTGGATTTTAATGTTTTTAAGGACTCTTCAAGCGACTTATAAAGTTGATATCATCACCTAATCCGGATTTTGGTACTTTGCAAAACTTTTGAAAAACACTTAAAGGACTGTTACACATGATATAATCGAGTCAGGTGGCTTCCTGAATATAATTTAAATCTTCCAAAGATTACAAATACGAATATGTTCCTCAGCTACATTTCTTGTGTGATCGCAATATGAGTCCTTCAAAGACTACTACGCCAAATACATCATACAAATAAAACAAATATTATTGAACCAATCCTAGGGTTTGGGAAAAAATAAAACCCTCAAATAATTTTTATTAACGATAATGTTTCTCATATAACACATGAAGACTACACCAACCTGTAATTTTTAGAATTCAGGCTTGCACGCTTAAGGTTTTATGTCTAGGATCCAAATATTGCGTTATTCAAGAGATTTCAATCCAACATAATTTGGATTTTGTGCCTACTAATCACATTTGTCGATATTTCTCTGTAGAGGGGTAAACAACCACCATTGTTTCTTAGTTCAGTAGCTACTGTGAATATTCGACAATTATATTAGCTTACCACGATCCCACACAATTCTTTAGTGTATGCATATCTTGAAAAATTCACATAATTACTGGTACCAGTGCCCTTAAATGGCATCCTTTTTCGGTTTGATCAAGATGGGATAGAAATTGATATAATTAACACCAACTTCCGGTAGTGTATACCTCATTTCATATACGAAAAAATAATTCGTAAAGTATTACCCGATTAATTCGAGGACATATACTGATAATAATTTCTGGATTTAAAAAAAACCAGGTTGGACGACATATACTGACTTAAAGAGCAATAGAAAATTATGTCATTCAACATGAAAAAAATTTTATAGTCTACTTAACATACAAATTTAACATCATTTGTGGATGTTATTGGTTACAGCCAAAAGAATATAAAATATACAAATAAATCTCCAATAATTTTGTGACCACAAAGAACAACGAGATAATGATTTCGAATGAAACTATGAACGCTTTCTTTATCAAGAGAAATCAATTTTAATATCTATTTAATCACTACAATGACTAATGATATAGACTAACAAGTCGGGTGCGCACCCATGGACCTTTAGTATCCTGGGATGTTCCAACTACATGTGGAACAAACCTAAATTTGGAGATTATTACCACGAGAAATTTTTTTTTGCTCAATATCTCTCAGAATGCAATAATTTATTGGTATTTGCTACTGGCTTATACCACAATAACGATATCTAATTTTATGATTGATAGAAAAAAATTCTTTTTAAGCATATAAGGACTGCAATATCGTTATTCTTTTTAGAAAAAAAATCCACTTTGTGGTTGATTAATGATGGTTTCTTATAGGGAATAGAAACCAATAAATGTTCCTTACAAGGAATAGAGCTATATTGGATTAAAATTAATTTAGAATGCCAATTTATTTACATCTCATCTCATAGAATCGATGGACAAAACCAATATCAATTAGTTTGTCATCGCACATGGAAAATGTCATTTTAGTCATCGCATATGGAAAATCTATCTTCATGGTTGACGGATGGTTTCTTGTAAAAAAAAATAGAAACCATATGAGTAAACCACATGATTCTTGTTTAAGGGACAAAAGTATCAAATTTAATTAGCCGTAGATTTTTCAACCATGTACGTGATTAGTTACTTTAAAGGTAATTAAATCACGATAACACTAGTTTTTTGTGATTATAGTTTCATTATATAAATAAAAACTGTAAATCATCTGCTGATGTTTTCTTTTTCTATAAAAAGAATTAGAGAAGAAAGGAAATTAAACTTGGATAAATTGATCACCCATAGCATATATATATCATAACATGGAATAAAAAACCAAGGTGACCATTCTTCCCATACAAAAACTCCTCCCATATTATCTTTTATAAATAAAAACCATTTTAATTAAAAATGAAATAAAAACCCCATTTCCTTTAATATTGGATAATTTTAGTTTTTAGTTAATTTTAATATACCCGAGATGCCCTTCCCTATATAACCTATATGTTTCAAATGGAAATAAATGAGAAAATCAAAACTTGGTGAGAGAAATATCGGCTAAATCAAATTTGCTCCAAATAACAAAATCTGATTCAGGAAATAAAAAAAATTCTCTCTCAAAATCTTAGATTCGGCTAGGGTTTCAATTTCAAACAGATCTTATCCAAATAAATCCACTGATTAAGTCTCAACAGAACTCGTTTTCGTTTCTGTTTAATTGAAGAACAGAAACTGTAACTTCAGTTGGATTCATCAGGTAAGTTTGATTTTGATTTTACTTGATTTTGGTTTTCTTATTATGATTTTGATTGTATTTTAATTTTCGAATTGTTATTGATTAGGTGAAAATTTTCTTTTTATTCTTCGAATCAGTCATCAGTGAGATTAGATATTGGTTTGAAGATTCCAACTGAAGTTACAGTTTATTCTTTCAATTTGATCATATTCTCATTCGGCTCAAGCTGTTGTTTTAGTTCAATCATTCATCGCAAACTGAAATTCAACTTTCAGGTATAATTGATTTTGTTTTTTATTTTGTTGAATTTTTGAGTTTATGTTGATTATGAAACTCAGATCCATTTGTTTTTACGATTTCTATGTTTATGTTGTTGATGTTCTTATTCAAATCTATTGGAATCAAAATTTTTATGTTTTTGATGTTCTTATTCAAATTTTGTTGTTGGTGTTGTTGTTATATTCACAGCTAGTGAAACTGTTTTTGGTTTCATACTTTTTCTTGTAGATTATTGGAATCAGAATTTGTTATGTTGTTGATGTTAATATTCAAATTTTGTTGTTTGTTGTTGTTTATATTCACATCTAGTAAAACTTTTTTGGGTTTCATACTTTGTCCTGTAGATTATGGAATCTGTTCTCGTTGTTATATCTCACAAAGAGGATATATTATCTTTTCGTATTGGTCTACAAGCATCTGTTTTTGATTTGAAGGGTGGTATATGTTCAATTTGGTGTCAATTCTCTGTTATTTCTATAGAAATTTTCCACATAGTTTGTGATCAGCAAAACGTTATAAATTCTGATTTTGATCTCCAACCGGTTGCTTTATTTACTTTGTTTAATAAGCTTCCATCTCTTGAGTTACATGTAAGGCATAGAGATGAGTCATTTAGTTGTAGTTCAGGAATTTCAGGAATCATACCATTTGAGCAGCCACAAAGTTTAGGAATTATACCTTTCGAGCATGCAGGACTTACAAATTTAGTTGATTATGATGTCCGTAAAAAGGTGAAGAACCATTGAAGTCTGCGCTTTGGTTAGGCCTTTTTCAGGGTGTCAATCAGGTGTTTACGGGAGGTGTTCAACAAGTTCGCTCTGATTTGTTGAAATATCATGCAGCATCTGGGTATTCATTTAAGATGACAAGGAATGAGAAGTTGAGGATTGGTGCATTTGTTCTAAGAAGGAAGAAGAGAAATGTGAATGGCATATATACGTTTTTTTCTATTGATGGTATTGAAGGTAGTCCTTTTATTATCAAGGAGTTAAATAAGAAGCATACTTGTTGTGGTGGAGTTATAAACAGACCACATCTGTCGAAGAAACTAATTAGTAGCTTGATTCTCGAAGAGATTAAACAGAATCCAAAGAAGAAGACAAAGGATATTATGAATCATTTTACAAGAGAGTATGGCTTTGACATTAATCGTTATTATGCATATGCAGGGAAGAGGCATACATTGAATATTACATGAGTAGAGAACGAGAAATCATTTATGTACTTGAAATGGTATACCAACAAATTGAATGAAACCAATCCTGGATCTCGTATTGTTTTGGAAGTTGAAAACAGGACTCAAAAATTTCAGAGATTGTTTATCTGTTTCGGAGCATGCATTCATGGATTCAATTACTGTCGTCCTTTATTATTCCTTGATACAGCCCATTTGAAAAGCAAATACCTTGGTCATATCATGGCAGCAACAGGTCTAACCGGGAATGACGGTAAGTTTCTTAAACATTCTATTTGTTTCCAAGTAAATAAACAACTCAAAATAGATGAACCTAAAACCATGCTACAAACATATGAAACCAAGATAAAAATCATTGAAACCTATTTACAAAAAAAATTATTTGAAACAGATGAAACCTATTTTTATATGCTGAGACATTTTTTCCTGTTCTGTTTCAGAAATCTATCCTTTTCCTTATGTTGTGGTTTCATCGGAGAATGACGCGAACTGGAAATGGTTTTTGGAGAATTTTAAGGAAGTCCTTTCTCCTATGCGCAAAAAGCTTACTTTTGTCAGTGATCGAGGTAGTGGTTTGGTGAATCAAATTCCTGATGTATTCCTTGATGTTGTTCATGGTTGGTGTTATTGGCATATGAAGAACAATATCAATACATACTTGCCGAAGTCCAGTAAGGTTTATGACAATTATGTGCTTGGATTGTTGAAAAATGTGCGTATGCTAATACACATACAGAATTTTCAGAGAACTGGGAGAATTTGTTGCAGGTCAAAATTCAGAAGTTACAAGATTATCTGAGTAGAGCTCCGGTTGATAAATAGGCAAGTGTTTATTTCCCGGGCCGCCGTTATGGTAGGTTGTGTTCGAATATCGCTGAGAGTTTCAATAGTTGGATCCTTGAAGAGAGGGAGAAGCCTATAGCCATCATGGTTGATGAGATCAGAGTGAATCTTATGAATCAAATATGCATATGTCGCGAGGAATGTGCAACATTATTGATGGCGAGAAACTTTATGTCTAGAATTTGAAATTGAGCTCTACAACAACAAGATGCACGGACGTGAATACAATGTCACCAAGTCGTCGCAATATGTGTTTGAAGTTCATTTGACGTTAACACAAAAGGTCGATTTGCAAAGAAGAACATGTTCTTGCAACCGCTGGCGCATCAACGGTTTCCCTTGTGCCCACGCTATTCGTTGTATCATGATAAATGAAGAAGATCCGTATAAGTATGTCGAATTCTACTTTACAGTAAAGTTCTACCGTGAATCCTATGCAAGACCATTATGTTCCCACAGTTAAAAGCCTGTGATTGTGTCTCCAAAATCTCTTGTTCTTGGCCCTGATGCTCTACCACAATCAGGTCGTCCAAGGAAGAAGAAGAGAATTCCTAATACAGGTTCAGTTCCTAATAAGAAAATGAGAACTTGTGGTAGATTCCATGTTTTGAGTGCCCATAACCGAAGGACATGCCCTGCGCGGCAGATGTGAATTCATTTTGCAACAATTCATCGACTTTCATTTTCAGTTTTCGTTTAGACTACTTACGTTTTAATCTACATATTTTTATTTATTCTTTTTTTTCTATATTTTTTACAGTTAAAATTTTAATTTTCTCCAGGTCTTTCATGTTTTTTATTTTTAGATTAAGTTTGTCAGAGTTGCAGGCTTTTATAATTTGTTGGAACCAAAATAGTTTTCATAGTTTGTCACATTCTTCGGGGTTTTTTTCATCTCTAAATTAATGGAACCCTTTTTGGTTTTATCATTTTTTTCATCTGGAATAAGATGAAACAAAAAAACTGATGAAACTTTTTCTGGTTCTATCATTTTTTTTCATCTGGAATAAGATGAAACCAAAAATAGTGATGGAACTTTTTCTGGTTCCATCATTTTTTGTTTACGTTTGTGATAGGTATGTTCATCCTCGACCTGTCACTTTCGGTATAAAAAAAAACCAAAAAAAAAAAGAGAAAAATATTACAACATCTTGATTAAGAGAAAAATATCACAACATATTTTATAACTTAAGAGTAGTGATTGATGAAAAGATTGTTCTTAGCTACCCTATATTTACAACTTCTTTAAACTTTCTTAATTTTTACGGTCAGGTTGAAAACCAACCGTAAGTTTTCCTGTGTTTTTCACAAACTCTAACCCCAAACTCAGTTTCACTGTATTCTACCACCATGAACTGCACCTTCACTTCCATGAACAGACAACCACCATTAACGCACCATCAATCTTCTTTCTCTGCCATCAAAATGAGACACACCTGGAAAGAAACAAAACAATTGCATAATTGAACCTTACTGTTACTCATCTTCCTGTATGTTGCAAGTAGTCCTCCTCTACCCTACTGTGAATCAATCTTTGCCCGTCTTTCTCCATTATAACTTTAAGTTACAACTTTGGCCTCATAGTCTGCAACTTTGTCAAGGAGTATCTTGCAGGCCAACTTTGGCCTCATATTCTGCACCTTTTGTTTTATATGCTCTTCGGACGAAAATTTTCCTTTCAAGAGGCTCTTCATGTAATAACAAACATGAAGGACGCAATCATTCCTGAAATTAACAAAACAAGATCTTTAAATTGAACAAAACAAAAAAGGATTGAAAATGAAGATATTGAAGAGGGGATCTCTAAACACAAGTTCTTTTAAAGCACTTACACATCTTGCTGACAACACAAAGGGGTGTTCAAAACAAATTATTTTGATTGACTTGCCGGGTCTAGGAAGAGCTTTGCAACATGTTGTTTGAATGCTGACACCATTCTTTCTTTCATGCTTTCAGCACTTTTACTGAATTCATCTTCAGTAGAAGCCATGGATTTATAGTGAGAGAATTCTCTAGTCTCATTATCCAAAGCTAACAATGTCCAGTGATACAACTTTTCACTAAGTTTTGTTAGCAATGAAACGAATACAAATTCTGGAGTGTAATTTATTTTTTCGATGAAAGCTTCAATTGCAGAGCGACAATTTTGCCCGATTGAGTGTAGTGTCTGAAATTCAGTAAAAAATCAAAAATCAAGTTCTAATTTGGTTTCAGAAAGACACTTGTATAAGAGAATTTAGAGGAAACTTACATAGACATATGTGCTTAGAAAAACTGCCCTTTTGTACTTAAGAGTACCATCTGGTTTCAGGTTATTCTTTGATAGGTTTTTTTGCAATTTCTTCATGTAGAACTCAATCATATCTCCTGCGATATCACCCTTTCTTACCAAGGTATTCATATTCCTTCCTGTAATATACAACCCAAGCTTTTTTTTCTCCCAAGCCATGTCATTGTTGTTAAATTGTTGAAAAACAAATTAATGATTAAAGAAGAAGAAAAGAAACTGAAACAAATGTATTCTCATTTTGGTTTCAACACTTAAATTATGAAACCAAAAAATTGAATAGTATGAATGCCACTTACCTTTCATTGTGCATTTTAAAATATCTGCACACGATCAGTTTCTGATTTGAATCCAGCACCTGCATAATTTTTAAGTTGTCAATTGCTTTCAACTTCACTTCCTTTTTCTCTGTTTGTTTGTTCTCCAACTTTTTAGTTTGTTTTCTGCTAACACAACGACTCTTGTTTCTTTTCTTCTGCTTAACTTCCCCAGGTGTATAATCCTGCATCTTAACAGGTGCTTGCATACTCCTTTTGTTTTTCCTTATCCTTGATATTATGTTACTCACCTTTTGTTCGGGACTGACGTCTTCATTCTCGTTATCTTCTTTGTCACTGTCAGTTTGCGTCAATCCCAACTCGAAATGAGGCATATTATCTTCTAAATCAATTACATCTTTTTCCATGTTTATAACTGAGTAGTAGCACATGCCTTTACTTTCTGGCTTTGATGTAGAAGTCTTATTTGCATATTCATCTTCCATTTGCTGAAGAATAGTTTCATCAATTGAACCCTGAGTTGACACTTCAATCTCTATCTCTGGCTTTGACGAAAAAAAATTCTTGGCTTCCAATTCTACTTGCTCAGCCACCTTGATATCAACTATTGTGTCTGGAGTCAATTCAGAAACCACTTATATTACACTTAGGGCTACACAAACCCGACCCAGACCCGCCACCCGACCCACACCCGTCAGTTTTGACCCGACTCGCATCCGACCCGCCGATAAACGGGTCGGGTGCGGGTGAAAATTTCCTTTACCCGCCTTCTGGCGGGTCGGGTGCAGGTGACACCTTCTCTCACCCGACCAACCCGTCAAAAAAAATCCTTATTTCCTAGCCCATGGATTAGATAGCTTTGTTTAATCTGAGCCGTCGATTGGAGATGAAAACAAAGCTCTCTTCTCTGATTCTCTTGACCTAACTCCTCTACTCATCTGAAGCTCTCTTCTAATATTCTCCGTCTCTTCTTTGTTACTACCTCATGGTCCTCATCTGAAGCTCATCTGACTATTCCATATTTCCAATTACTACCTCATCTGAAGCTCCTCCTCCTGTTTCTCCTCTTGTGCTGACCATGCCGAGTTGCGAAATCCATTGAAGAATATTTGTCAAGACTCAAGAGCTGGTGAGTTTTTATTTTTGAATTGGGGGTTTGGTTAAATTGATTGTTTCTTTTGACTACTGAGTTCTATGGTTATAAAAATTGTTTATTTCAGAGGCAAGTATTTCCTCTCTGTGATTTCAATATATTATTGTTCTCACTTCTCACCCACTCTCGGACTACCACCACCACGGCGCCGCACTACCACTCACCATCAGTCGTTTATCATCACGTTCACCGGTAGTCTACCATTAATTGAAAGTCTAGCTTTTAAAAGGTATAAAACATTGAAACCCTAGCTTTTACAATTGGAGGATTTTGTTTCAATCTCTCTGTTTTATATTTTATTTGTTCTAATACAAAATCTTTCTCAATCACTGCTTAAATTTATGTTTTATATCATTTGTTTCAATCTCTCTGTGTGGTTGGGATTCAGATTTGTTTCAATCTGAATGAGAAAGATTTAAGTAGTAATTGGGTGTGTTCAATATGTTTATGTAATTAGAAAAATGATAAAATGTTGAGAATGATGCTAAATTAATATAGTCTTGTAGACATTATGTTCATCTTATTCAATTATTTTAGTTATGCTCGACTTAAACTTAATCCTTCTTGTAATCTTGCCTGTTTGTAGATATTCTCCATTACCAACTCCATTGTCTGCTCATTTATCTGAAGTTTTTGAACTTGTTCCTCTATCTCATTATCCTGCTAATAATCGAAGAAGGTAACTAACCCCATCTTACTTTTTTTTTTTATGATTTGTACCAATTCTGTTTTGTTTTTTTAAATTATTTTGTCTCTTGTAGTCTTGGGTATTTGCTATTTATGGTGAGAGCTATAAAGAGATATTGAATGAATTTGGGAGAAAGACAGGGAGGTAGAAGTTGTTGTTCATATTTTCTATTTATCCTATTTGCTATTTTTGCTTCCCTTTTTTTATGTTTATTTTAAATTACGATTTATCTTTTAAACATAGATGTTTAATAGACTCGGAAAAATGTTGGTGCTTTTCCATTGGCATGATTATAAGAAAATATACGAAAAGCTCGATGATTTTTTGCATAGTCATGCTGAAGTAAGTTCACCATTTTAATATTTCCCTATCTTGCTCATTGCTCTCTAAATAAATCTATCCGGAGTTCTTACCTTGCATTTCAGTTATTTGTAGTTGAAGGGGAATTTATTCACCTCCGAGAAGGAGCTCAAGAAATCATATCAGCTACGACAGCGCTCGCGAAAGTTGCAGCTGCAGCTGCAGTAGCTTCTCCATCTTACTCTTCATCCTTTACCTATATTGCTGTGACCCCAATGGCACAAAATCTCAGGCTAAAGAAGCCTTCGCAAACTTCAGTAGTGAAGTATCAAAAGTCTAATGATGATTGCTCTAACATGGTTCAAGGCCTTGCTAATGTCTAAATTTTGGGTAAAAAAAAAGACCATCTGGAAATAAATGGAGTACAATCTGATACGGGCGGGGTTGGAGTTCATGCCACTTCTCAAAACAAGGGAGACATTATTGGCAGACATCAGGCAAATTTTGGTGGGAAACTTCCGGGAAGGTAGAGTAATAGTTTAGCAGAAAAATATAAATTATTGTAGTCCCTTGTTTTTTTCTATAAAATTTTTGTTTAACTATCTATTACTTTGTGGAACTTATCAGCATCAGTGATCCTTGTTGTAGGGTCTCGGTACCTGTCCTAACATCTAGAAGATAGTAAGTACAAACGGTGCTCAAACATTTATTTTCTGTGTTTTCATTATGACTAATAGATTCCTTTTTAATTTTGATTAAAATTGACCACTCATTCCCAGTGTTTAAGCTGCCGAACTGTTTCATTTTTAAGACATATAATGTCCTTGTATTTATTTCCTCTGAACTACTTCTGTTCTATAAATTCATGGGTTATCTTTTCACTTGTGCTTCAACTTATTGCAAATTATTATGTCTTTTACTCTTTTGAGTACTAATCACATCTAGTTTGGTTTTCCACAGGATTCCAGTCCTTCAGCTTCAATGGTGACAAACTGGTTGGCTTCTTGCTTGGGAGAGTAGAGTCAGTGTAAAATATCCTTGCTTGACTAAGGTTTCAGCTGGGTCGTTTCTCCACCAAAAATGTCGTGTTTTTGATGTCAATATGGAACTCAGGATTGTATCTTCTGAGTGATAGCAGTAACAACTCATGCACAAAGTTGTAGTGTTGCATTATTAATGGTCCTACCTATGTTGGGCCTTTTTATGTCTTTAAACTTATAAAAATACAATTTCTTGAATCTGGACCCGCACCCACCCGAACCCGACCCGCCAAAATGGCAGGTCACCCGTCCTACGGCGGGTTGGGTGCGGGTGAATACTTCAGTCGACCACCAACTGGCGGTCGGGTGCGGGTGGAGCCAAACCCGACCCACCCGACCCGATGTGCAGCCCTAATTACACTCTTCAACTCAGTCTTCGACAAAGAAGATTCAACTTGTTCAGCCACCTTGATATCTTCAGCTGTGTTTGGAGTTATTTCCGAAACTTCTTCTATTAAATTATCTTTGGCTTGCTTCCCTTTGTTGATTTCATATTCAACTTTCTCAACCACCTTCAATTCTTCAATTGTGTTCGAACTTAACCCTGAAACCTCTTCAATCAGCCGATGAACTTTACCTTCCGATGATGCAACCTTTTCTGGTTCCATCACCTGTTTCTCTTGAACTTCTCCTTCAGTTGATGAAACCTTTTCTGGTTCCAACAAAGAATCTTCAAAGTCTTCAATTAAACCTTGAATCTGAACTTCATCACCTTGTTCAGGCAAACCCTTTTCAGGTTCCACTGCATCACCTTGTTCTGTTTCTTCAGGCATATTCATTACCTGCAAGATTTATTGATTTCAAAAAAATTAGATACAATGACAACAAACAAATCAAATCAAATCAAAGTAAATTATCACCTCAACATTATCTTCGAAAAAAACATTGTCAGACTTTTGTTCACCATCTTCTTCAACCAATAAATCATCTTCTTGTTCAATCCCAACATCGCCAGCATCTTGTTCTGTTTCTTCTTGCCGCAAACCCCTTTCTTTTCCTATCATGTTATCCACAATTTTTATAGCTTTGTTTATCACATCCTGCAATATTAACATATGCTAGATATTAACATATATTAGATATTAACATTTCTAACTTAATATAATTCTCAAATGAAACTTTTCTGAAACGGTTTCATTAAAAAATAAATTCATACCAATCTATTCAAATGGAACTATCATTAACCCAACACACATAAATAAACAAGTTCATATTTAACTCATCTAAGATTTAACATATCACCTCCACATCTTCTTCACTGTTTGAAACCGTTTCAGGTACCATTTCTTCACGGTTCGAAACCGTTTCTGTTTTATCTCTTTTACGTTTCTGTCTCACGTAAGTCTTTATCACTGGTTGTAACTTCTCCTCAGCATCATATTTGGCCAGAATTGATTGATCTTCTTCAGAAAGCCCATTGTTACCAACGCTTGTAAGTTTTTCAATCAAAATTCTCGCACACTTATATTTTGCCTTGTAAGGGTTATCTTCATTTTCAGTTCCAACATTCTCTTCATTTCTATCACCAACAATCTATTCACTTGCATTACCCTCTTCATTTCCATCACCAACCTGCAGTTCACCATCAATGTACTCTTCAACATGAATATCCTCTTCCTCTATACGCTGGACCAATCGTATTTCTTGTTCATTATATGGAAGCAAGAAGGATCCCTGACGGTGACCCACATTCATCTGCAGAACACAAGAAAAGTTATGGAACTTGTTTTGATTTCGTCATTCTTTTTTCATCTGGAATAAGGTGGAATTAAATAAACTATGGAACCTTTTTTTGGTTCCATCATTTTTTTTCATCTGGAATAATGTGGAACCAAATAAATGATTGAAATTTTTAATTCTCATACATTAAAAATTATAAACAAACAAGAGTTGTTGTTGTTTTTACCTTTGAGAAATTTTCTGGTTTATTGCTAAGATCATCAAAATTATTCACTACTGCCTTGCTTATTTCATCTAGGTTCCATCTAGCGAACCTTGTGTACATCTCGTTCCCATCCTGTCTCAATATGATGTTTGACATCTCGGCAAACCAATACTGAAAAAAACAATACACAAAATTCAAATTAGTAATAAAACTCGGGAAAAATAAAAAACAAACAATTTATGAATCAAAAGAAACAAAAATTAACTTACCAATGGTAAATGACGCAACCCGATACATCATCAACTTCTTTAGCTTTTATTATCGATTCAATTAGATACTCATGAAAAACATCTAGCCAACACACCTTATTCATCTCAAATACTTGGTACAAGTATTTTGAAGTCAGATTCTACCCACCTTTGTTTGAGACAAATATCAAAACCAAGAGATAGAGGACGAATAGCTTGACGAAGTCTTCAGCTTTGGTTTCATCTTTTGCAGTTTCCATCATAGCTCTCAGAATATCAGTTTTCTCATCTTTTTATCTCCCTTAAAATACTCGACCGCAAACATGTTCACCTTTTTCTTCAGCTCATCATCTTTGGTTATATCTACATTCTTCATCATTTGTAGACCAAAAATCACAGTAAACTGTTCAGGTGTGGTCTGCAATATCATATTCTTTGCTCTCATTAACTTGAAACAATCTGGTTTCACACGTTTGACACTTTTATAATATGACCCTAAGATCAACTGAATTGTTTTTCTTCAATTTTTCTTCTTGCAGCGTACCTTTCTAGAACGGTTCAAAGAAACGCCAAAATGGAAAAGCAACAAGGGCCTTCATGTGTTTTTCCTTATTCTGTATCAAAGCTTTTATGTTAGGTGCCTCCGCACACGAATGATGCAACGAGCACCTATATGGTTCTGTAAGTCTTTTTTTCCCTGTTGTTAAACCATAAGTAAACCATAAGCACAAACAGAACTTTTCCCAACCATACAGGGAAGATGATGAAACCAATTTTGGTTCCATAAAAATAGACATTAAGTAAAAAACACCAACATAGTCGGTCACAACCATACACAGAAGATGATGAAACCAATTTTGGTTCCATCAAAATAGCCATTAAGTAAAAAACACCAACACAGTTGTTCCCAACCATATACAGAAGATGATGAAACCTTTTCTGGTTCCATCAAAATAGACATTAAGTAACAAACACCAACACAGTTGGTCACAACCATACACAGGAGATGATGAAACCTTTTTTGGTTCCATCGAAATAGACATTAAGTAAAAAACACCAACACAGTTGGTCAAAACCATACATAGAAGATGATGAAACCTTTTTTGGTTCCATCAAAATTAGACATTAAGTAAAAAAAACACCAACACATTTGGTCCCAACCATAAGTGAACATGATGAAATCAATTTTGGTTCCATCAAAATAGCTATTAAGTAAATAAATTAGGTCAAAACAGATGAAACCTAAAACCATGCTACAAACAGATGAAACCAAGATGAAAATCAGTGAAACCTAATTACAGAAGAATGTAATTGAAACCTAATTATGAAACCGGTGATTTCGAAACAGATGAAACCTTATTACCCAAATTCATTGATGAAACCAAAATTATGAAACTAAAAACCATTGATGCATGTTGATTTTCAACCATAAACACTGAAGAAGGATGAAACTTCGATTTACCTTTTGGAGAATCTTGTTTCTTAACTGTTTTATTAAGTTTTTTGTTCATCTTTTTATCTTTCTTTTTCTCTTGTTTCTTCACCATTTTTAATGATGTTCAGTGATTTTGTTTCGATTTTTGGTTAGTTTAAATTGTTAGAGAATAGAATAGAAAGATCTAAGTTAACAGTAGAAGGATGTGGGAAACTTAGTATATCTACTGATGATGATGAACAACCGTTTGAATATCAGAAATTCAGTTTTTAATTCTTTTTTTAATGTACTGGTGGTGATAGAGATGATGACGACGAGGATGATGATGATGATTATGACGATCAGGATGATATGGATGAAGATTAAGATGATGTTGTTTCATGAGATTTTTCTGGTGATTATGAAAATGGGGAGCGGGAAATTCTGGAAGTGGTTGAAGAGGGAACAAATTTCGTTTCAAATTGAATTAGTGAGAAATAAATAAGAGTGAGCGGTTTTATTAAGGGTAGTTTAGACAGTTGGTTTCAAATAGATTTTTTGTGACAAATTTATTTTGTTTGATTTTTTGTTGTTGAATAGTGACACCTTTGGAGTTATAACCAAAGATGTATATATATATTAAAAAAAGTTAATAACATATAAATAATTAGAACTTACCGCTTAGCTTGAAAATGGTGTAAACATGACACCGAACTACACTTTGGTATTTTGCTTCTCTTTTCTTAAATAAGTAACCAATAGTGTATACTTTATGATTTGACCGTAGCACCAAAGATGCACTCCACGTAATTACATAACGAGATCGAAATACGGAAACTTTGGATCGGTATGAATAACAATCACGTATCTATAAAAAAAACTTACAGTACTGTCTACTATTAAATAAAATCAATTCACACAAAGTACGTATTATATCGAGAGTAAGATATAATTGAAATTTATACCACTCATGAATTTATGTCCAATTGATATTAATCATGAAAAGAATGTTTAAAATCTAAACTCGGACATGTATATTTCCCTTGTACAATTTTGGTTTGCTATATTGAAAGGCAGATCAACAAATCCTTTTTTGAAGGGAAATTAAGAAACTGCGTCAAAAATACTACATACATTAGTCAATAGAAAAGATCATTATGTTCTTTGTGTCCGATTATTGTTTTGATCACTAGACAATCAACCCAACAAAAGTAAAAGATTCTTTGTAAAAATAAAAATTACAAAAATCAGAACAAAACTATATATTAAGGTTTAGAAAGAAAAAAATTATTTATGACTTAGTTATTAGAACTGTATGATAACGTGTTATGAAACTAGAAAAAAGATAATAGAGAAAAAAACACAAAATAAAGAGGAGAAAACTTCTTATTCGTACATATATTTACATTTATATAGATTTAAGTCTCTACTAGGTTTTTAGCCCGTGCGTTCCACAGACATTTAAGTCTCTACTAGGTTTTTAGCCCGTGCGTTCCACAGACCTTAGTTAGTAGTAAAGTATGAGTTGACCGAATTTAATTTTCAGTTTTCATCTCTTTCCTCTCTTTTTTTCTTCTGGATTATTACTTGAGAATCTATAAGAGAAACCAAGTAAGTGTAGTAGAAATTGAAATCATCTAATCCTAGGCAAAAAAAATCCATCTCCAAGGCATTTTTAATCTCAATTAGCTTCTTGTCAGTCAATCCAGATTGAATGACGTGTTTACCTACGAAAAAATACATCCGATAAAGTATAGATGAAACAGTGAAAGTTGTAGATTCAGACTCAATATGATACAGTAAAATACTTATTTGTTTCCTATATCAAGTATTTTGATCATCCAGGGTTATAGAGAACACATGTGATTTTCTTCGGATATCTCCAGTACCTTCGCATGAACATGAATCAATTAAACCCGTAATTACCTAAAGATGGAAATTTCATCTTCCCAAGTTCATTAAAAAACCGAAATATTTTGCAAGAACATGTTTTCGACTCTCAAGAAATTGTAGAGGACTATGGCTTCACATGCGTAGATGAAAGATGGCTTCATTCTAAGAATAAAAAAACAAATGAAAAAGAGGACACGTTTAAGCAGAAAATGGAGTAGCACACAGTTGATCTGGTACCAAATCTCTGAGATACATAGCTAATGGAGTAGCACACAGTTGATCTGGTACCAAATCTCTGAGATACATAGCTCACATGGGTGGTACGGGATGGCTCTCATTCATCCATCTGTTGTCTGTTCGATACATGGACCCATAAAATCATACACAAACCACCATATGGAGCATATGAGTGCTTTAGTAACACTAACAGTACAAATCTCACTTTAACTACTTAGTTTTTGGGTTAAAGTTTAACTGGGTTGAAAACTTGAAAACACTTTATAATTTATAGTTGTCATGCTTATTTTACATGAAATTCCAGGAATAGGACATCCTGCACCTCGACGTTTCCGTGGTACTGTTTACATGCATGCCGTGGAGCCACTGTATCCATTTCAAACTGCATGATTTATCTTATTCCGGACTGCATCATACTTGTTGAATAATCAGGGTCTTGATCACTTAGAAATTAATAATAACAATAATAAATTTTGTGAATTCATGTTAGTGAGTCATTTTGTTATCTCATCATTATGAGAAAATATGTGCGAGCCTTATATGTTAGGACTGGTCACCCTAAGCGAACATAAGGCGACAACTTAAATGTGCTTAATTAATGAAACACAGTCCATACAAATCTTACGCAGGTGGAAGTGGAATTAACAACTGTACTTGATCAAATAAATGGAAAATGCATATTCACAATAATAGCGGCGTTCCTAGCATTTGTGAATGTATATACGGCTAGAATGGCTAAAGTAAGTGTGGTCCTAACAAATATACATGCTAAATGTGCAAGTAAAGATAAGTAATTGTAAGTACCAAAAGGACAATAAATATATGATTCAAAGTTCCCTTCAAAGAAGTCAATGTTCTCATATGCAAACTGGGTTTACACCCAGCGTTATGAGATATAACCAAATCTCTTAGAATGGTCAAGTATCAATGAACCGTATACCCACATATAGGATTAGTATGAAATTGTTAGATTCATGTACCTGGTTATAGTGATCCGTCACGGTGCTAAACAGCTAATTGTAATCGGGCTCATTTGTTGGTTGAGCAAGTGTGTCAAGATCCCTGGTGACCTAAGAAATCAAAACAAAAATAAATCAACAATCGTATTGTTCGCTCTTGCGAATTTACTTCTGCTGCAATTAGTAAAGCTCAGCAACATGCTAAAAATCAACAACACTGTACGTTAGGCTTGTGAATCAAATAACTTTCAAAGGGTGAAAAGAACCATTAAGCTTCCGAAAGGTGAAAATACACTCTTAGCCTCCAACAATGTAATAAGCTATTGAATTGGCATTGAGAAACATAAGATCCCCATCCATGTGAAAGCTTAGTTTCTCATGAACACCCTACTACTATCTCTTTTGCGGGTACTTATTAAATATGAAATGAAAAACAAAAAAATAAATAGTCAAGTTTTCCCACATCCAGGAGGCAGCTAACATTGTTTCCATTTCCACACTACCTGGGATTCAAAAGAGATGTGGAAATTGGAACCCACGCCACAAATAAATGTTTCCATCAATATAAGGTTATGCAACAAAACTTTTAAGAAAAAGATTATGAAAAAAAATCAAGAGAAAATCAAAGAAATCATGAAAGGGAAAGAGATTGAAGGAGGCCAGTGTTTTTTTAACCTTGTGATTAGAATTAAGAAGTGTATCTGATCGTGGCTTAAATTCATGTCTTTCATCTATTAGAAAATTCATCAATATCAGGCAATTCCTTGTCAACACATTCAGCTTCGGAACGACATTCCCCTTCATTGACATTGCAGGAAATTGCTATGTCCATCATATGAGGACAAACATGAGGGCTACTCTCACGGCATTTATGACACCGGAATCCAATAATTTTAGTAGTGCTTTACACTTTGCACCGGCCGAAAGCATCTCCATGGAACCATTCTGCGTGACATGACAACAATAAGTTAAATCGGTAGGAAAAAAAAACCTGTGAACAGTCATAGCTAGGAACCATTTGGTAACCTTAAGATAATGATTACAGGCTAAAACCGAGTACACAGCCTCATTTGCTCTATAAAGAAGAGCCATAAATCAATTAAAAGAGGACTCTATATACCTTTTATCACCTGTTGAATTAATTTAAATCTTACCAAAGGATGCTTAGCAAATATAAACATCGTTAATCTTTCTCCTATCCGGTTTATAAATCTCAAACACAAAGAAAAATGTAATAGATTAAATCATAAAATCAGCCAAAAGTTGTAACTGATATTACCACGATTATTATAAAAGACCCTTATTTTTTTTGCCGCAAGAAAACAGGAAGAAGAAGGGGATTTTTTTGGTTGGGTAGGGTTTCATGAGAGAGAAAAAGAGTAGGAAGAATAGGGAGGCGGAAAGGCGAGAGTGAAGATTAAATCACGCTTTTGTACGATGTTTCGGAAGGTACTCATCGCCTATCCCATTTTCTGTGAAGTAAAAAAAACCAAAAATATTCTAAAATTCACTATTTTTATTGATCTATATTTTTTTAAGTGAAACTTACAATTATCTATATTTTTATAAATGGGTCAAAACTTTAGAATTCAAGCTTTTTAAAACTTTTAACTATAATTCTTTAAATTATTTTAAAATTATATATACAATTTATAGGGATCGAATATTCGTTCCCAATTATATGGAAACCTGATAGTAGACAAATAACATCTTTGTAAACAAAATTGCTTTATAACAACTACGACATAATTTTTGTTTTATCTAACGCCGTAAATGACTCTTAGCTTTTCAAGTTTATCATTTGGAGTTGTGTCATCCTCCCCACTATCACTGGTTACTGAATTACCATTATCCAAGCCCCTTTCTTTTGCGAAGTGGTAATCTCAACATCCAATAATCACACATTACACACGAACTTCTACTATCTTCATTGGTAGTTTACAAATAGCCCTTCCGAGATTATTACAACATCAGTCCCTCGCACCCTTTCTGGCTATATTTCAGTAGACCATCTCTCAATGACGGAGAGTAGGCTGCACTGATTACCTTAAATAAAAATTGATTAAAATATCAATCAGCTATTCTGTAAAACTAGGAAATTGGCACTAGACATACATTAACATTGGTGAATGAACTACAATCTTAAAACTGAAAGTCGCACTACCAAAACTCCATGTTTATCTTTTGGATAAAAAAGAAGAAAAAAATATTAAGAGGAGATCTAGAACTGCCAAACTATAGAAGTACAATATATCATTCTTCTGGTACTGGTGTTTACACCAGTTGTGGTGATGTACCATTGAGCACTGTGACGTTTCCATCACCATCTACATCTACGATGACTGAATCTCCCTCTTTAATCTCTCCCCCCAGCATCTTCTCTGCCATGCTATCCTCCAAAAGTCTCATAATTGCTCTCCGCAATGGCCTTGCCCCATAGCTTGGGTTGTATCCTTCATCAACCACTCTGTCTCTAAACCTTTCAGTAACCTGAAGCTCTATTTCCTTTTTACGCAGTCTTTCGAACACCTCCTTGAGCATTATGTCAGCAATCTCCTTGACTTCCAACTTCGTTAACTGTCTGAAAACAATCATCTCATCTAATCTATTTAGGAATTCTGGTCTGAAATACTGCTTCAGCTCCTCTTGCACGAGACTCTTGATCCTGTTGTAGCTGCTGTCTTTCTCGTCATAGTCTAGATCAAAACCAATTCTCCTACCTCCCTTCTCAATCACATTGCTTCCGACATTAGAGGTCATTATGAGAAGTGTGTTTTTAAAATCTACAGTTCTACCTTTGCTATCAGTTAATCGCCCATCTTCCAGAATTTGAAGCATCATGTTGAAGACATCAGGGTGGGCCTTCTCTATCTCATCAAAAAGAACCACTGTGTAAGGTCTACGGCGAACAGCTTCTGTCAATTGACCACCCTCAGTGTACCCAACGTAACCTGGTGGAGATCCAATAAGCTTGGAGACAGTATGCCTCTCCATGAACTCACTCATATCAAGACGAATCATAGCCTCCTCGGATCCAAAATAGTAAGAAGCCAGTGTCTTTGCCAATTCTGACTTTCCAACACCAGTAGGTCCAGAGAATATAAAGCTGGCAATCGGACGATTAGGGTTTTTAAGTCCAACACGTGCACGACGAATTGCACGACTTATAGCTTTAACAGCTTCATCTTGCCCGATGACCCTAGTGTGGAGTGTGTCTTCCATCTTAAGGAGCTTATCGGATTCGTCGCTTGAGACTTTGTCGACTGGGATTCCAGTCCAAGAAGCAACAATGTGCTGAATATCGACTTCGGTAACAACAGGACCTGTATCACCTGACTCACTCTCTGCCTTGCTTAGCTCTTTACCCTTGTCAACAACATTTGTGATCTGGGCCCTCAAGTCCATCTCTCTGTCTCTCAGCTCACCAGCCTGTCAAAATATTGTGCTTTGTTAAGCCACTTAAATGATTATTAAAACCCAAAGTAGATGAGAGTACATGTGCATTTATATCCATCCAGAAACAGAATAGTTAAGCTTCACTTCTTACGCTGCAATGTTTGAAAACATTACTGATGAGAGTGAAACTTAAGAGGAGGAGGTTCCTAAAACAACCCATAATTTAGGCTTTCTTCATAATGACTAGACAATCATTCTATGGCTAATATGATCCTAACAGAGCTGCGAAAAACTCAATTTCAACAAGTAGTATTATGTAGATAAGCAAAAATATAGTACCTTTTCAAAGTCTTGGCCACGAACTGCCTCATTTTTCTCTTTTGTTATTTGCCTGAGCTCTTTCTCAAGTTCTCTGGCTTCCTCGGGCAGCTGCATGGCAAAAAGCTATAATCTACTGGATCCAGTAACAAAGGGAGGGAAAGTATGTCATTACAAAGTGATCAACAAAACCAAACCTGAGCATTACGAAGTCGAACTCGAGAACCAGCTTCATCGATCAAGTCAATCGCTTTGTCAGGGAGAAAACGGTCACTGTAGCACAACAGTTATCGTAAAAACTTTTTTAACATAACTCAAGTATTCTCCGTGTGCGAGTGACATTACAGAAATAAACGAAACAAATTAATCAAGTATCCCATAACATCATTACCTGATGTACTGGTATGACAATCGTGCAGCAGCTTCTAAGGCCTCATCTGTATAACGAAGCTTGTGATGAATTTCATATCTTTCACGAAGACCTTTTAGAATTTGGATAGACTCATCAACAGTGGGTTCAGGCACTTTAACTGGCTGAAATCGTCTTTCTAAAGCTGGGTCCTTCTCGATATGCTTTCTATATTCATCTAGTGTTGTAGCACCAATACACTGCACCATCATTCATTTTTGGAAGATTAAGTTATAGCTTGAAACATTTTTAAGGATGCTGCTGTGCATTCTTGCAATAGACCTATTCTAAAAGCTTTACTCTTAAAACAAAGTGAAAAACTAATATTCCATATCAAGGAACTCATTGTCTTTCCTGAGACTAGGCCACTCAAATTATATCAACTAACTTTTAAGGATCATGCTGAAATAAACCTCATGAGTATAAATTTAATACCGGTGTAGTAACAAGCTAAAATACTGCCAATTCTTCACATGCAACCATAGGCTTTCTCAACTGTGAGTCCAACTTGGCAACCCCAACAACATAATATCATGGGTGTTTACTTCGTATTCTACGTCATATCACAAACAAAAGAACTTTCTATTGATGCGAGAGCAGACGATCATGTATAAGCAACAAGCCATATTACCTGCAGTTCACCTCTTGCAAGAGCTGGTTTCAAAATGTTTGCTGCATCAATTGCACCTTCAGCTGCACCAGCTCCAATTAAAGTATGTACTTCATCTATAAACAAAATAATCTCGTCACTTTGTTTAATCTCTTCCATTAACTTCTTTAATCGTTCTTCAAACTCTCCACGATACTTTGTACCAGCTACAAGGAGACCCATATCCAAGGTAATAACCTGAAATGCATAAATAGATCTTTGGATTAGGATGTGTTTCTCTTGTTTAATTGCTTTGCGCAACTTAAAGTTACACACTGGGAAACGTCAAGAGTATTATCTCACCTTCTTTCCCTCGATCGTTTCTGGCACATCACCACTGGCAATTCTCTGAGCAAGCCCTTCAGCGATTGCAGTTTTACCCACACCAGGTTCTCCAATCAAGCAAGGGTTGTTCTTTGTACGTCTGCCCAAAATTTGGGTTACACGCTCTATTTGTGCTGCCCTTCCAACAACAGGATCTAATTTTCCCTGAAAATAGTTGACGCTCACATCATGCCTCTAGATATACCAAAAAAAAAAAACTAGGAAAAAAAACGGAAACAGAACTCATCGAACAGCATAATGAAATTTCAAATTATTTACCTCCTCGGCCAATTTTGTTAAATTGGTCCCATACTCCTCGAGTGTAGGCATCTTACTGTTGGTGCTACCTCCTCCAACGCCAGCACCTACAGCTTCAGTACTTTCACCAACCATCCGGATAACCTATCAGAGTCGATAAAAAAATCCATTTAGTAGCTACAGAGTGATTTTGGAATTAAGGAATACAGGGAATTTGGGATCAACAAACTAATGGATAAAATGATTAGAGTAGGACTTGCCTGTGTGCGGATGTTACTTGGGTCGGCCCCAAGGTTTTCAAGTACACGTGCAGCCACACCTTCACCCTCACGAAGTAAACCAAGCAGCAAATGCTCAGAGCCAATATAGTTATGTCCTGAAACAGACAACAAAAATCAATGTCTGCAGCTGATAAATAAGACGAATGCTTACAGTAAAATAGTAATGTGTCTCCTATAAGGGTAAGAAACCACATGTGGACCTCATCCAAATAATCCAGGTAGCATGAAATTTTAAAATGAATAGAATGACCAGTAAGTAAAAGAAAAGGTCAAGCAGTTACCAAGTTGGCGTGCCTCTTCTAGTGAAAGTTCCAAAACACGCTTTGCACGAGGAGTAAATGGTATCTCGACAGCAACAAACCCACTACCTCTCCCAATGATCTTTTCCACTTCCACACGAGCATCCTTAAGATTGATTCCCATAGATTTAAGAACCTTTGCAGCAATACCAGTACCTTCACCGATAAGCCCTAGCAAAATCTGTTCAGTCCCAACAAAATTATGACCCAACCGTCTTGCTTCCTCTTGTGCTAGCATGATAACTTTAATAGCCTTCTCTGTGAATCTCTCAAACATAGCTCTCGCAACACACCGACTACCCCTTCCACGAGGTGCAGCTATAGATATCGCCACCTTGGAATGAAAATCATGGCCGGAAAATACCAACTTATCTATAGCATTAGTTCCTCGAAGTCCATTAAAACCTCCTACTGTCAAAGATGGTGCTGAGATTCTCAACCCTCGCATTTGAACACTATTACATAACATTTTAACAGTCCTTCTGTTGGCTAATCCAGAGCTGCCTCTTTGTTTCTTGTCATTGCCAAATGTAGAAGATATAAAAGCACGGATATTCGTCGATTGAACAAGAGCCCCGGCCATTGTTCTCACCAGTTATAAACAACAATAAAAGAAAAACTTATAAATAGACCTGCAAATGCAATAAAAACAGTACAGGTAAATCAATTCAACCAACTTGACTCAGTTAGACATTTAATCGAACATGTAAAGTGCAAACAGCAAAAAAAAACAGGAGTAACCATAAACACAAGCCAATCAGCTCAGATATTCTCTCTTTGTAAATTCTATCAACAACCCTTCACGGTATTAGGTTTAAACTACCTAAATCCAGAAATTAATTAGTCAAAAGACCCTCAAAACCTTATCCATTTACACTCCCAAGTAAACCCCAGCTTTCTATCTAGCTCCAAAAACACCAGAATAAACATAACCCAGATACTCAAAACAGCTTAACAACCATAAAATCAAACAGTAAAAACCCTAATTCCATGATAAATGAGATATTAAACGAAAACCTTATCAACAGAACAAATACAGATTGAGTTTTTCTAATAATACTGACTTACTTAGAGATCCAGAGAGAAGCAAACCCCTAGAATGAATCTTTATGAAAACTAGTTCTTTTTCTTCCAGATAGAACGAGATCCTAAAGGTCTCTCGCCTTTGTTGCTCTAAAGAGATAGAAAAGAGGGAAGAAGAAGAAATGCCTCTTTTTTAGACGATAATGATCTTCTGTAATGGTCTAGGCCGGTTCAGGAATTATCCATCACCGCTTTTAATGTACATCTATATGACAATTGATGGTTGTGATTGTCCAAGTGGATAATGGATTGGTCAACTGTGATTTTAAACGGTGTATGATGACTCTATATTCTGTACTTGTACCTACCTTAATAAGTTTGATTGTCTCTTTCATCTTATCCGTCCAATTGAGAGACCTTATGATTATCTAAAGCGTGTCCATAGGCACCCAGTTACCCATATCCAAACCCTGTTGATTTGGTTACGGGTCTTCGATTCATTAACATTAGTATCCGGTTGGCATCGTAACTGTTTGGAACTTATAAGCTAGGTTACATGGACACGTCTAAAAGATGTCATAACCATGTCAGATATATGATCGGACAAGACACGTTCTCATATGTTCTATAAAATACGACATTGGATAACTTGTGGACACTAATTTGATATTATTGGACACGCCATAAATAGTTAATATTGAGTTGGAAAATCAAAATAAACTAAATGTGATACTAATTTATTCTATTTTTAGCCAAATCCAAGCATTATTCTTGAAAAAATTGGTCGATAATTCATATTATTAATTTTATTTAATTAGTAGTCATGTATTTAAAAATAAGAAGAACCATTTTGTTGAGTAGAATGTTGTAAAATCTTATTTTAATAGTGTGTATAATACATAAATAACGTGTCCCCGTGACCCGTTTTTCTAAGTTTTGACGAGTCACTATAACCGTGTCGTGTCGTAATTGTGTCCCGTGTCTGTGTTCGTGCAACATAACTTATAAGCTTTTGGTTCGTAAGAGCAATTCCAGTGGGCATTGGCATATTGGCCAATTTGCCAAGCCAGGCAGATAGGTAAAAACGATTTTGGGCAGTGGGGATTGGCAAAGAGACTCAAACTAAGTCGATCGATCTAAGTTGAGCAGTTGAGCCGAGACTCGTCTCAACCTGGTCGTGCAACTCAACTTGGGTCGCCACCGTTCAGATTCCAACAACCAAAAAACGGATATATTTCCCCTCCTATAAATACAACCCTCATTCAAATTCTCTACTCACCCAAGAATGCGTATAGTCAACCTATACTGACACAACAATAAGATTCAGATGAAGAGAACAACCCCAATCTACTTTCCAGTCGAGAATTAACCGATGCTCAAGGTCATGTGTCTGCAAGAAAAGAGCGAGATGTCAAATATCAAAAACCAAGAGGTGGTTGGAATGAAATTAAGAAAGTTTATGACCCTCTTACTCCTGGTGTTCAGATTATTGTGAATAGATTTCCTTGGAGGAATTTGTACCATATGAAGCCTAAGAAACATTCGCCCAAATGGGTGTCCATGTTGCTGGAACGTTGGTGGTATAATACACACATGTTTCATTTACAAGAGTTCGAAATAGGTATGTCATATATTTTGATTTATAATTTATATGCAACCAATACGATTCATATATTAAATTAACAATTTAACGTTTTTACAGAAGTAACACCATTAGATTTGTATTTTCTACTTGGGATACCTTGTGATCGGGGAGAAAATGTTCCATTTGATCAACAAGGTTGAATGGCAGAAGACCGGTATAAAAAAGAACTTTTGTTGTACTTTAACATAACCAACCATAGGATTCTTAAAAGTGTTGGATTTCCTAATGTCGATTTAAAGGCAGTTATAGTGGATAAATTATATGGTGATATTGATTCAGAAAATCCAGACCCTGACAACGATATACAAATTGCCAAGGTTTCTATTTTATGGATAATTGGTGTGTGTGTTTTCCCCAACTCAAAAAGTTATGCTAAAGTGGGATGGCTAGGGGAGTTGCAAGATATGGAAAAGGTTATCGATTATGATTGGGGCTCCGCTATACTAGCCGAGTTGTACGTTAGTCTCGATGTCGCATGCTTGGGTGGGACAAACCTCGAAGGTGTATGGGGACTCATTGAGGTAAATATGACAATAAACTATTTTGGATTTAAATAAGTTTACAAATATTTATCAAGTTAAACTAAACATATGTTATGTTTACTTCAGATTTGGTGGTATACATATACCAATATTGTTCTACCAAAACTTCGTCTCTACACCAGAAAGTTTTTCCCAGTTGCAATAAAGTATGCAGTCGCTAACTGGGAGAATAACCAAAATACCAATGAACGAGATAATATCCATGTGTGGATATCCCATATGTTGTTTAGGACCAAACAAAATGTTATTTGGAACCCGTATGAGGATTATGAGGAGTTAAGTTCTGATGTAGCCATTAGGATCAAAGATTTTTCAATCAAGCGCATGTTGTTCTACGGTCAACTCAGAGATATTGGTGTTTATTTTTTAGGATAGAGATGTGATAGACAGTTAGTTGGTGTGATGGAGGGAGATTTATGGAAAATAAATATATAATTTTATTATTATTATTTGTATTTTATTAATGTTATTTTAGTAGAAAAATAATTAATTTTCGGATTTATTATTTAGGGTAATTGTAGAAGATTCTAGAAGTTTATTTTAAGAGTTTTAACAAGTTAGGAAAGTTGCCTAAAGGTAGTAAATACCTTAGGAAATAAGTTTTTAGGTTTTTGATAAGTTTAGGGTTTGTTTAGTAGGAGTTATCTATATAAGGAGCTCCAAAAACGAAAATTGAGGGAGTTTTGGATTAACTAAAATTATTTTATTTTCATTAAACTTGTTGAGTTTATTGATTTTGATTTTTATTCATAGTTGGGTTTACCTAGGAGTCTGAATATTAATCTCATATTTATAGTCGTTATTCGTTGTGAATTAACGAAGTCTAGATAAACCCATAGATTTTAGTGACTTCTTCAAATAACGTTTATCTCTTCCAAAATCTCCTTCTTTAATTTGATCAGATATTCACATCTTCTCGGATCTCGTCTTGGTGACAACTTATTAACCCTCAATACTCATTTTAGCAACATATTATTAACCCTAGAATTGACTTTGCTCTGGTAACCAACTGATGCAGCGGATAATAAAGAAAAAGAAGAAAAGAGAGGTTTTGTCCAGATTTCAATGTATTCCTAGGAATACCGACTATGAACAATGATAATTATCTAGACTTCGGTTTCCCGACTATAAATAATAATCAATTAAACTTGAAGAAGTTTAAAAAATAAATCTTATTAATCAAATTCAACTGTCTAGAACAATAACTTGAAGACTCTTAATTAGAATTTTGGAAAAACCCTAACTTGTGTAACAAGAAATGATGAAAAAACCCAATAAAATGACTCAAACCGTAATTTGTTATTTTTGACAAATTTTGGTCGACCTAAACTAATGAAAGTACTCTTAAAATAAAACTATTTGCCGCAACCGGCGACCCAAACGGACTCCTAACTAAGAAGTTATAAATAAAAAAAACTTTCTTAAAATAGCAAAACACTTGTTTGAAGCCCTAGACGATGGAATTTGGCTAAATTCTAAAGACCATGAGACGAAGTTGTGTCATTTCTTGATCGTTGGCCCGTTTCCAATCAAAATGGACCCCTTTTGAGCTAAATTACGACACTCAGATTTTGCTCGTCTGCATCATTCTCCCGGGGTTGAGAGAAATTCGCTCTCGAATTTTACTGATCTTCGTTATCTGAATTATCTCTATGATCCAGAACCAAGTGTTTGAGATTAAAAACATCAGAAGTACGGATATGGTTATGCAGCTTCAACTTATATGCCTTTGGATTAATCTTAACAATAATTTCTACTGGACCAATCTTTTGTGCCTTCAGTTTTTTATACTCACCCACAGATAAACGATCCTTTGTTAATATTGCCCACGCAAAATCTCCTACTTCAAAATTTATATCTCTGCGCTTTATATCTGTCGCCTGCTTATACTTCGCATTAGCCCGAAGTAACTATTCTTCAGCCAACTTGTGAACTTGTTGCAACTGTTGGATATGCTCTTCAACTCGAACTTCAATTCTCTTCAAATCAGGAACAAGTGTTAAATCTACGGGTGCTCCTGGGTTGTATCCATAAACAACCTCAAAAGGAATTATACCCATACTACGGTTTGCAAAGCGATTAAACGTAAACTCATCTTGACAAAGTTTCTGATCCCAACTCTTCAGATTTTCTCCAACCAGACATCGCAGTATATTACCCAATAAACGATTCGCCACTTTTGTTTGTTCGTCACTCTGAGGATGATATACACTACTGAAATTAAGCTTTGTGTTAGCTAACTTCCACAAATTCTTCCACAAATAAATCAGAATTCTTGTGTCTCGATCAGATACAAGGTACATGGCAATCCATGTAGACAATATAGTTCTCAGAAGAATAATTCATCTACCTTTAACGCATTAGTAGTTTTCTTACAAGAAATAAATTGTGCCATTTTAGAAAGACGATCAACCACTACAAATACTGAATCATTACCTCGTTGAGTTCTTGGTAAACCCAATAATAATCCATACTCAAATCTGTCCAAGGATGACTTGGAACTTTCAGCGACATATACAAACCTGCATTAGACGATTTTCCCTTCGATGTTTGACTGATTCGACATCTATCAACAAATCTTTCGACCTCACGCCTCATTGTTGGCCAATAGTACGACTTCGAACAAGTTGAAAAGTATTGTCCCTGCCCATGTGCCCTTCGTCATGTAACTCCTTAATAATCTTCAATCAGAGGCTAGAATCAAGAATACACAACTGGTTATCTTTGAAGAGAAATCATTCATACATAAGGTAATCACTTCGTTTGCCTGAACTGATATTATGCACAATTTCTGCAAAATTTGGATTAGTTATAATATGATCAGAATATGAGTCAAAATCCATTACCTCATTTCACATGGTGTTGGGTATCATACTCCTTCGGCTTAAGGCATCAACAACTTGATTATGCGACCCATCTTTGTGCTTCGGTACAAAAGTGAACTCTTGCAAATAACCAGCCCACTTACCATGTCTAGAAGAAAGCTTCTCTTGACTATTGATGTGCTTCAAAGAATCATGATCAGAAAACATAGAACTCGTTATGAACTAGGTAGTGATGATAATGCTTCAAGGCTTGGACTATAGCATAAAACTCCACATCATAAGTACTATAGTTGATCTTAGCACCATTTAACTTCTCACTGAAATAAGCTACAGGTCGTCCATCTTGACTCAAAACGGCTATGATTCCCACCTTCGATTCATCACAGTGTAGTTCAAAAAGCTTGCTGAAATCAAGTAACACCAACAGTTGTGCAGTTATCATCTTTGTCTTGACAGCTTCAAAGGCTTCGTCAGCTTCCTCAGACCATGAAAACTTTCCTCCTTTCATGCACTCAGTAATGAGTGTCATAATGGTGCTGAAGTGGGGAATAAAACCCCGGTAAAAGAAACAAAACCATGGAAACTCCTCACCTCATGTAATGTAGTAGGTGTATTCCAATTTCTCACGGTTAAACCTTAGACTCATATACCTTGATCCCATCATTGGTTACAACATAACCGAGAAATAAAACTCGATCTGTCATGAATGAACACTTCTTGCTGGCCGTAAATAATTTCTCCCGACGTAAAACTGAGAGCACTTCTCGAAGATGTTGAACATGCAAATCCATGTTACCACTATAAATAAGAATATCATCGAAATAAACAACTACAAAAGCATCGATAAAGGGTCTGATTACTTGATTCATGATATGCATGAATGTACTTTGCGCATTGGTCAACCCGAATGGCATAACCATCCACTCATATAATCTTTCTTGAGTTTTGAAAGCAGTCTTCCATTATCACCTTCACGAATTCTGATCGGATGGTACCCACTCTTCAAGTCGAGTTTGTTAAACACCTTCACTCCACACAACTGATCTAACAAGTCATCCAATCTGGGAATTCGAAAACGGTATTTGACTGTGATTTTGTTAATGGCTAGCTGTCAACACACATCCTCCATTTTTTATCTTTCATTGGAATAAGCAAGGATGGTACTGCACAAGGACTTAGACTTTGTCGGATCAATCCTTTTTGTATCAACTCTTCCACTTGACGATGAAGTTCTTCATGCTCCTTAGGACTTATTTTTTAATGCGCTTTATTTGGAAAGCTTGATCCAGGAACTAGATCAATACGATGCTGAATATTCCGGAGAGGTGGTAGCTCATCAGGAAAATCATTAGGAAAAATATTTATAAATTATTTAATTAAAGGTTGAGCTGCAGTGGGGATACTACTTTCATCATGTTGGTCTTCTTTGCCAACCAGCACATACAATTCATCTGCATCTTCTACCACATCTTCAAACTGCTTAAACGACAAGAGACTGGTAGCTTCTCAAGTAGATGGTGTAGGTGCAATCTCTTTACTGGGTACAAGTACTATACGTACGTCGTTCCATAAAAAGTTGTAGGTATTATTATACCCGTGATGACTACTTTTCCTGTCAAACTCCTATGGATGACCCAACAACAAGTGACAAGCATCCATACTGGTAACGTCACACCAGATTTTATCTTTATATTTGTTACCAATTGAAAAGGAAATCAAGCAACGTTTGTTTTAATTTTACTTCGTTCCCCTTTTTAAGCCAAGAAAGCTTGTAAAGATGTGGATGTTCCTTGGTTTCCATCTTGAATCTCTTCACGAACTCTTCATCAACAATATCCTCACAACTTCCAGGATCAATAACTAGACGATAAATTTTTCCTTCAATCGCACATGTTGACTGGAATATATTGTTACGCAACCAGCTGTCTCCCTCATCTTTACATGGAGTGAGACAACTTCTTATAACCACAAAGTTCACTCCTTTATCTCTAGCAACTATTTCATCGGTAGGTTCATAATCATCCTCATGATCCTCTTCCTAATCAGTTACCCATGCATCTTCTTCACGGTCGTTTTTAGTGAAAAAGACCTTGTTTGCTCGTTCTACTTTGTGACAGTCACTGGCTTTGTGCCCAGACTCTCCGTACTTATTACACCTACCTCCAAAAGTGTTAAATGGGTTTTATTTGGTGTAGACGAAGAGTTAAGTTTACTAGCAGTACTAGGTGTTGGAGTACTACGGTTACTCGCTGGAGATGCTGCCATATTAGTGCCCTAATTTGAGCTTCTACGCGTTACTTGTTTATTTAATATGCCTTGCTCTATGATGTGCATCCAAAATATAGAAATAATCAAACATGCTGAGTGTATCCTGATATTTTTGAGGCAGACCACCTACATAACGAGCGACTTTTTGCTCTTCTGATTTTGATAAGTCATTAAGAGAAAGTAGTCGATAAAACTCCTTGGTGTATTCATATATAGTTATGTAGGTTTTGCAGATGCTAGTACATCAACCCAATGTAGTTATGTGGTAAAAATTATGTTCTCATGTGTTTCTTCATCTTCTCCCATGAGACTAACTTCTGTTTTCCCTTAGGATTGCGTAGTAGTCTGTGTTGTTGCCACCACGGATTATCCCTTCCACGAAATCGGTCGCTACTAACGAAACTTGTTTGTTAGCTGGTACTTCCTTAAATTCAAATACTTCCTCAACCGTATTCAACCAGGAGAGAAACTCTTCCGGTTCAGACTAAAATCTCTATCCAAACCATACTCACTTATAGAAGAAAATAATATTGTAAATAAAGACGTTGAAGACGTGTTTTGCCTTCATGACAAGGACGCACAAAATCAAGTTATTATTAAGAGATGTACAACTCCGATCTTTGATAAATATCCGACAATAAGGAGGATATGAAATTTTCTTCTCAAAAAAAAGAAGAACATCATGTTGCTGACAACGAAAAACAGTACCAAGAAGTTTCACATGATTTGCTAGAGTTTCATGGTGAGTCATCTAATCCTGATAAATTTATTAATTCGGTAATTCCTGATATTGATGAGTTATTTTTGCCTGAGAGTAAGTCAGTTGTTGATTATTGTGATATACAAATGGTTTTTCATATCTACCACAATAAAGGAGAATTTATTTAATCAACTTATGAAGATCCTTTATGGGTTTCCATCATACCTCATGCTTATATACGGGGTATAGATTATATTTTTACATCATCAGTTCATGTGTATAATATTGTCATCAACGAGTTACACGTGCAGAACATGGTATCGGCAAGATTCGAGAACGAATCTTCTCCAACACCGGTAGAATGATGTAGGAAGATTTATGGAAAATAAATATATTATTTTATTATTATTTTTATTATTTTATTATTGTTATTTTTAGTAGAAAAATAATTAATTTTCGGATTTATTATTTAGGCTAATTTTATAAGTAGTCTACAAGTTTATTTTAAGAGTTTTAATAAGTTAGGAAAGTTGTCTAAAGGTAGTAAATACCTTAGGAAATAAGATTTTAGGTTTTTGATAAGTTTACGGTTTGTTTAGTAGGAGTTATCTATATAAGGAACTCCAAAAACGAAAATTGAGGGATTTTTGGATTAATTAAAATTATTTTATTTTCATTAAACTTGTTGAGTTTATTGATTTTGATTATTATTCATAGATGGTTTTACCCCGAAGTCTGAATACTAAGCTCATATTTATATTCATTATTCGTTGTGAATTAACGAAGTTTAGATAAACCCGTAGATTTTAGGATATCTCTTTGAAGATCAACTAATTTATTTCGATTCATACCCATTTTATCGGTTATTTTCAATAATTCTATTTCGTTGCGATTTATCATCTTCACACGCTTCCGATCTGCATCATGGTGTAGTTAGTATCCCAACAAATCCTTGGCAATCAACCGTACTTGGATCGGACTATAAAAGATTGAGAGATCGGGGTTGGAAAGGGTACGATAGAGTATTTCGCGCTTATAATGAACAAAAATACGACGATTGGTACCAAATGGTTACATAACCGATAATTAATACAGAAGTTATGAACATCTATGGGGTGGATATTGCCCCAATAGGAAAATGAAGATCGGGCTTTCCTCTACCAACAGTACCACCACCATCAGTTCCAACTTTAATCGTTTATCCTTCGGCATGAGCTTCCTCTCCATCAGCCCCTCCAAGAGGACCTTCTACAGCTTGTTCTTTATCGGTTGGGTTAGATTTCTCAGAATTGAGTTGGGAGATAGAGACCTATAATCTCCAAGGATAGCGTCATACAATTCCAATTGTCTCGTAAAATATGGAGTGCACTAATTATATAGGCTCATTATCCCGTCAATATCAATTGGTAGAACGCTAGAATCAATTGAAGTTAAAAGATCAGTTGATTAAAAATCTCTTGAACCAACACTTTAGGGCATTGACGGAGTCCGTGAGCATCAGTCCCTATCTTGGAGGACTTTATGGAACACCACCACTTTCCCAGGATGAAAGAGTGCGAGAAACACAACAACAATCTCCATAATATCAAGTGCAACCATAAGTGCAACAGTCAGGATCTCGTCAGGCCAATCCACAAAATCCTTATCAAAATTACAGAAGAGCAATAAACTTTGGTGTGTCTCTATTTGAGCATTGTGATTTCATTGGACCTGATAGTGGATCTCAATCTACATGAGGAAGTCAAGGATTTTGGAATACGATGGAACGGGGCTAATATAACAGGAACAGGCATGGGGGTCAGTAGTTATGTTTTATTTAATTTTTTTAATTGAAATTGAGATTAAGAAATTAACTATTTATGTAATTAGAACTCATCTATATAAAAAAAAACTAGTAATTTTATTTCATATTCAATTATATTTCATAATAACGTCTTTTCTGAAGTAGCATTGTCTACTTTATAACATCCCATATGTGCAATAAAAAAATCCTTTAGGATTGCGTAATAAGGTTCATAAGAAAAAGTTTTTCTTTTCTATCTTCACGATTCTTCTCGAGCTCTCAATACAACTTTATCATTGGTTTCACCCCTTACTCGATATTGATTGACAGCCCAGACTAAAACTATAAATTCTTCCACTTGTTTTCTTATAGTTAAATATCGACAAAATAACCTGGGTACATTACGGTTATTCAGGTTAACGGTGTCAGTGCAAAAAATTTCATATATTATGCTCCAGTAACTCATACTCACTAAACCATTTTTTCGTCGTTCCGTATCCCTTGTCGGATAACATATAAAAAAGTTTCTACATAGAGATAGATCATCCATGGTAAACTTTGCCAGATTAATATATGATTGAGCCATATTGGTGTAAAAGAAGGTGGAGAAGGTGTTATTTTGGAAGTGAAAATAGTTAAATTTATAGAACTATTTTATAGTCGTTGTATGGAATTATTCGTTGTCGTCTCAACCTAGGACGATCGTCTCAGTTTGCTACGGCAACGACTATTTATGATTTTAACAATAACTTTAATTGAAATAATTTTATTTTAACAATTATCTAGTACTAGTCGGTAACTCGTGCTACGCACCGGGGCCGATGGGAATAGATAATTAGGCGTGGTCGTGCTTCGCCCTGCACCCCTGGTCAAATGCATAAGATTTTTTTGTAATAGTCTTTGATTAGTTTGGTTTTTGAAAGATATAGGAAAGTTTGATACCCTACAACTATCTAATTAATGATTCGAAGAAAGAATTTGATTCCCTAAGTTTTGGATTTAAAATAATTAAATTTATACATATAATATCTCACTGAGTTATATGTAAGAGCCGTGATATCATACGTAATTTCATTATGTTTTCGACATGATAAGTTCATTAACTCAATAGCCGTTAGCGAATTAATTTTGAACTCTACTTTATAATTCCTATGGTATTTCAGCAATCTATATTAGTCCTATGATACAATTTAATAGTTCGGAGTAATTCATTATTCTTAAAAATGTCATGTTTGGTTATAAGATTTACATCCATGGTGAAAGTTTGACTAACTGGCTACCCGTGGTTCTATTTAGTTCAAAATTTCCATGTTTGAATATAAAATTTGCATCCATGGTGAAAGTTTGAGTAACTGGGATAGATGAAGTTACATTATTATTCTTCAGCACTACAATGTTAAATTTTTTTAGACCAAAAACCAAACGTGGCAATTTTGAACTAAATGGAACCACGGGTAACTAGTTACTCAAACTTTCACCATGGATACAAATCTTATAATTAACCGTGCTACCATGGTAATTAGGGTTACCTTTACATCCATCGTTGGCAATGCCATCATTTTTGTTACTCTAATGTTATCTATAACCACTTCATCCATTTGTCACATTTGTTATGATTATATCGTTGTTTTTATTGTCATGTACTATTAGTTAGAGAATGTAACTGGTACAGAGCATGTGTCAGTTTTGCAACATTTTTTTTATAACATGTAATAAGAAATAGATAGACTTTTATCACTTAATATTTCTACTTGTTATCGTGGCACTGGTGCATTTACTATGATCGCACATCTATTGCACCATGGCTCGCCTTTCATATAGACATGTTTTTCATTCCATCTTAGACATACCGTGTAGTACCACGGAGATCCTGTCCCAATTCCAATAATTGTTCCTTTAACGGTAAAGGTTGCGCCCTACATTGCATTCGATTCTTTTATAAAATATTTTTTTACAGTGAAATATAGTTAAAATTGAATTACTTTTCAGATCTCACCATAAAATTTTCTTTGACATGTAACTTTTTTAGTGCTTCGTCGAGATTTATGTATACTCTTGTAGCTTTATTGGACTGTAGAAAGATCTCTCATGTGATAATTCACATTTGTTATTCTCAATGTTAAGCTCAATTTAAAAATTCAATTTATGTTAAAAAATGTTGTTAAGATCAATTTAATTTGAATGTTACACATACCTTGAAACTGCTGAACAATTGTTGAAGTTATTATTATTATTCGACTAACCTCATCATTTCCAGCATAAAATCACTAAGTTGGGTGGTCAGATTATCCTATAGAGTTACCCTAATCGAAATTCCATTGTAGTTTTGTATCAGAACATCACGTGCGGCTTCATCGGTTTCGTTTTTTCTACGTTTCATCTGACTCTTTGAAAGACCCCTTAAAAGAACTATGCTCGTGAATAAATTCACCCAGATTTTTCTTGCACCAGGTACCGGCCGAAAACCTTTGTGGTACGACTGTTGATTAAAATGTTATATTCGAATGATTTTTTGATCTTTGATTTTTCCCTTGAAGTAAGGAATATCTTTTAGCTTAATGTAAGCATGTATTTGGTTTCCATGTTTTCATTGTTTTATCAGTTATGGTAAAAATAATAACTGCTATAATACTTTTTTAAAGTTTTCTTACCTCTGAATCTATGAGAATCAAGTTCCATGATAATATTGTCATAAATTTCCATGAGACATGTGTAACAAGTTTTGACTGGAAACTGCCATCGACTTAGAACAATTTGAGATCCTTTGGTATCTATAGTAGCGTGTATCCTCGTTAAACTAACCATCTGCCCAACTTTCTTGCCTGTCAACACTCGAGCTTGGATTTCTAAAAATTTCACTCCCCATATTTAGTTCAAGATACACATTTTACAGATTTTACTAGTGATAAATTCTGATTTTACACAAAATCTCATTTAGAATTCACCTTTATTTATTCCCTATTTACAACATCATATATTTGAATAAAATGCATTAAAACCTAATCAATAAGTTCAATGGCATCCTATAAAATCTGGTCGTGAAGTAACTTGATTAACATGCCACTTCTATCAATTACCAGGTTGGAACCCTTAATATCACGGTGTATAATTATTCCTCCATGACAGTGTTGGAGACCTGCAGGCAGTAAAAAACGGTGTTGGACTAATTTTTATTTTATAATATATTGCAAACAAAGTTAGTGTTGTTACAAAAGTTTCCAAAGGTATTAAAAAGCAGTAGAATACAAAAATTAGAGAACAAAAGTTACCTCATCCTCATGACCTGGAAGATACTGTTTTAACTTTCACTTCTGGATATCCCAAACCCAAAAGTATAGATTTAACAGATAAAAAGTTCAACTTTAATCAGTATGGTAAAATAATCTTATCTCAACTACATGCCATGTACTTCTAAATTGGGAGATGGAAGCAAATTCTTTAAGGAGTGCATGTTAGGAACATAAGAATACATTACTAATTCATTGTGAATATGAAAGAAAGGATAATATATACATATATATATATATAAACACCAAAATTACATGTGACAGACGACCAAGAGATATCCAACCATCTTTTCATGTCTCCCTAAAGAACAGGTAAATATAATACGGGGCAATGGCACGGTATACTGTTGGGTTCCACAAAATGACATTGTAAATTCCAAAAGTGCCGATGCATAGTAACCAAATGGTAACCACGGGTGTAAAGATGAAAGCTACTCTTTGGGTACCACAATGTTGTAAAGCAAAGAGGCCAATCAATACAATGCAAGCAATAACAACTACATGACATGTTTTTCCATTGAAATAGTAAAGCAACTTCACGGATATAAATAAGATAGTTTTGAGTGAAAATTGAAAGGTAATATCTATTGGCCGCATTGCATACCTTGTTGTAAATTTGTTACACGAACTTGTAGCCCTTAGTCGGCAGATAAACCACATAGAAATATTTATTTGGGTTAAGTTATAATGGTATAAAATATATCTCTCATTAAAAGTAAATAAGTAAGGTAAAAATCATTACAAAATACTTACCATAAACTGCAGGAGTCAGAACACCATCACCAAACACCATGGAAACACCAAACAACACTAAAAGAAGTAAAAAAATTCTCGACTTATTACGCCTCTCCAGAAATTTTGTTAATGGGGAGGAATCAATAATCCTTTCTGAATGACCTCGGCTATAATAATAAGTTGAGATCTCATCATCCGCAGCTTGGTGGTTGGGAAGCAAACTGAACTTAGCATGCCTGCAAAGGAGGGAGTATAGTGCAAACATCTCATCTTATAGTGATCACAATAATGTCACTTGAAATGATCGACATAGAGAAAAAGAGAATTGAAAATCACATCTACACGTACCTTCACCATTATCGTCAGCACTCAACACTATACAGTTCAAAGTTCAATTTAATACATTGAGCTTTGAACTCTATGCATATTGTCTGCATCCTGTGATATGATATCAATTGTATATCCACATACATGTACGATTGTTTCTACTATGGGTTCCTGGTCCTTTTTTATTTTTTAAAAGCTTGTTTAGATCGACAAAAACTTATATATTTTATTATCATAAAGGTATATTAAGTGTGGTATAGTCCCAAAAGCCAGACGGTTTTAGGTTTGTCGTAGAATTAAGTTGATTTCCTAGTGTGGTGTTGACAAAGCCAACTTCTTAGACCGAAGGTGAAATAAAGCAAACGTGCATGGAGAATATGATCGAGGGCCGAGGCAAATACAGTATTATTTAACGTTGCAAACCCAAAATTTTCATGTTTGTAGCCTGTAGACACATACATATCTATTAGTATCTAATTGTTTCAGTTTTACATTCATTGCAAAATAAAAATATACCTTTTACAAGCAAGTCAAGAACCTGATCTTTAAAGCGAAAGGATTGAGAAACTTGAATTGCAAATGAAAAGGGACTAACAGATGTTGCAGTTACCGGAAGTATATATTAGACCATGTTGCTGCAAAATTATATCCTCTTTTGAAACTTAGGAAACCAACAGAATCCAAATAGGAACTCAAGACGGAAAATCAAATTCATCCATTGCGACAGAATTAACATTCTCATAAGCAAGCAAAAAAACAGAGCATCTATCCTAACTGCATATATACTACAAACGGTAAAGAAATTGTTAATTATAAAGTCGACAATGATACTTTGGTTCATGTCCACTGAGGCGGGGCTTCTCCCCGTACCCGTCCTAATGAGAATTCTAATAAGCTATCATAATAGATTATTATCCAACAGATTAATCTTACAATAAAAATCATGTAATTAAAATTTTCTAATAATCAAACGTAATACCATTATTATAATTTAAAGATCTCACATGGGTTTGAAAATTAATTTCACTCAATTTAAGAAAGCAATAATCAATTGTAAAAAAAATAAAAATAAAAATAATTAAGTAATCTAAAAAATAAAATAGTTTAAACTCTAAATACTAAGCACTAAACTTGATTGAAATCTCATAGACCAAAAATAAATATTTTCGCATATCTGTAATCCCTTTTCATAAATAAACACTTCATTGCCATCTTCATATATTTTGACCAACGGTGGCATGTCAGGATCCCTTTCGTCAAATTCAACATCATGTTCATCGTCGCTCTCTACACTCTTGTGCTTTCTCTTGAGGTCTTTCTTAGATGGTGTATTCAGTTGCTCTTTGTTAAGAACAATTGTACTTTATGATATAATGCATTATGTATAATGTGGAATAAATTATATCGAGAAGAGATATTTAGCCCCTGACTAAATTATCCATGTAGCTCTTTTTGCATATATATATGCACCATAGAAATTTCAGAGTTGTATTCAACTAAATCCTCGTTATTTCATGTGCATCTATGCAAACTATTTGTATAAGATAGAATATGTTGATTATACAAAATTGTGGACATTCAGAATAGAGGCTAAGCCATATCTGAATAAAAATGCTAATTAGATGCATACAATCTAATTGCAAAGTCACGTCAAGCATAATTTCAACGTGCAAACTTCCACGGCTGAATCTCTTGAAAATATTTCGTATGCACTGCATAAAAGTTAAGCATAAAATGCTAACAATAAATCTCATACAGTTGAAAAACTCTAAACAATCCATAAATACGGCCACGACATTAATGAATGTCAAAGAGAACGGTGCATAGGCAACAACCATGGAATTCGCAAATGCTAGCCTTAGCCACACCCCCAATACCAATAAGTAGCACACACATGTGCCAAAAGACCAGAAAATAATCCAAAAAGCTAATAAAGCACGCGCCAAACATGCCATAGCGCTGCTAGTGCTAGCACTATGCTAGCTCCAGCGCTAACGGGTTAGCGCTACACTAACTCCAGTGCTAACTTGTTAGCACGACTAGCACTATTGCGAGTATTTTTTCGCTAGCACCATTGCTAGGTTTCCCCTTCTTTTACGACGCTAACTTTGCTAGGCCTTATAATCAAAATCATGGATAATGCTAGTACTATTCTGAGTCCACGACTCTACCGATTCCAACGAGAAAATAAATCATGTTATATGGGGGGATTATTCGTGGGGCTTGGTCTTGCGGTTATAGCAATATGTGGCGTGGTAACACCCTATGATATGGAAGTTAAAAAGTAGTGGTAAAGCTAGAGCAGTTGATGAGATAGTGAAATCGTGGGTTTCCAGAAACTCCCAGGGATAGTGGTTTTTCCAGAAACTCCCAGGGATAATGGGAAGTTACACCATTATTAAGACTTCTACTACTCCATCTCCTCACTACTTCTACTACTTTACAGGGAAGATATGTGTGTTCCCAAACTATTATAAATAGGCTGCTTAGCCCATTTCAGAAACACAACAAGCTTACTATTCTCATAAGATCTGTGATTTCTCTCAAATAGTTCTGCAACTCTACACATAATTCAGCACACAAAATTCTTTCAACTTTCTTTGCTTTCCTCCCCTAAGATCAACCCATTTCCTTTCATCATGACCGAAGCAGGGAGAAACGACTACTATCGTGGTTTAGGTTTGCTCTCTACGATTTTGGTTTCCAAATCTAAAGAAAGTACTTTTATAGTACATTGTTTTTCCTAGAATCAGTTTTTAGGCATTAACAATTGGAGACCACAGTGGGATATTAATCTCTTGGTCACGAATCAAATTCTTCAACCATCTGAAAATCAATTCTTCAATCACCAAAAAAACAAATGGTTGATCTTAAGTCGGGTTCAGTGACGAATCCCAGTTCAGGTTCAACAACCACTCCTAACCCCGGCATTACCAGTGGTAGAATTCCATAGACCACTCCTCAAAATGCCACCACTGAAAAATACCAAGACTCCTTTCCGTACCACAGAAGGTGTCAAAAACAAGGAACATGTGTCACCTACAATGGCTGATTTAATGAAGTAGCATGATGCCTTGGATGAAACTCAAGTAGCCATGGCCACTACCCAGAAGGAAGTTCTTACTTTTCTTAAGACTCTAACAGAGAAGTTATCGTCGGATCAGCGTCATCGTCAAATGGAGAAAGCTAAGAACGCAACTGCCAGCGGCGCCAACACGTCAAGAGATAACGTCCAAGTAGATGATGAAGTACGGGTTATCACTGAACGTGTACCCAAAAGGAGTCAACAACAAAAAACTTTGTCACTCGTGAAGATCTGGAATGGCTCCTGCAAAATCGTGGAAAGGAAGATCCATCTTCATTCCACCAACATCAACCCCCTTACCCAACTGCAATCCAGAGGATTGCACTGCCAAACGGGTATTCGTCTCCTCCATTCTCATTGTACGATGGCACCGGGGATGCTCGAGAATATATTTCTCGATTCTTGGAATCATTAAAAGTGCATGAATATAACCAAGTGTTGCATCTCAATGAATTCTCCAAATCTCTTATGGGAAGAGCTTACACCTGGTATAACAATCTCGCCACCAACAATATCTCCAGTTGGTCTCAGATGGTCAATATTTTTTTATAAAAAAGTATTTCTTCGTCTCTGAAGAAATCACTCTCTTGGACATGGGAAGAATGTTCCGGAGGAACAACGAGCACCCCAACGAATACGTAAAGAGGTTCAGAATACAAGCTCTCGACTGCCATGACCAGAATGTAACTGAGCAACAATTGGTGGAACTTTGCATTAATGGTATGATATATGTTTATCGTGCTTTAATAGAAAAATTACGATTTAAAACCTTCTATGAGCTATATGAGGTCGCCAAATGATCGACAACAACCGCTTCATCTTTGTTGGAAAGAGCGATGCCTGCCAGAGAAGAAAGCCATGGAGACCCCTGTGGAAGTAGACGTGTGGTGAAAAAACAATATTCTACCCAACACTCCATAGATGTTGTTACTGATAAGGAGGCAAGAGTAAGGCAGCTTCTCAATCAACATCCCCAGTATCAACTCAAGGACAAGGCTCGGTCGAGACTTCGCATCAGCCACGACAAACCAAGACAGATATGACAATCCCGGATTTACCCTTTCCCATAAAGGAGGTCCTCGAACTATTGGAATTATGGGTACAAAATGGAGCTATCAAGCTACCACTTGTGCGACATCCACCCACAGAAGAATACATGTCAAATCCGAAATACTTTCACTTCCACAGATTCGTCAATCATCCCACTAGCGAATGCAGTAGATTAATGATGTGATTTTATATAGTGGTAAATAAAGGTTCGATTCTCGAACTTGTGAAGGTGATGATTTTAGAAAATAATGATTTAAACTAATTCTAGAAAATTCCAGAAGTAAGAAAAAGACTAAATAACCTAAAGATGATTTTTGAATAATTTTAAAAATACCAGGAATCAGGAATCAGGTAATTCTAACAACCTATGTGATTAATCAGATAATTCTTTTTAAATTAATTGAAGCCCAAATAATTGCCAAAATTGGTTTTGTTATGCTAACAAACAGAGGTAAATCACAAGCATGGACTATCAAAGTTAATTAACTAAGCATAATCCATCAAGCAAAAGCACAACTGTTGAAAGAAAACCGTTTTTACTATTCAAAACTATGCAATTTTAATGATAAAAGAATTATAAATAATTATTAGAAAATAATTAAATCACATAAAATTGAGAAAATTACCTTATCCATCATCCCAGTAAATAGACTTAGCTCATGGTGAAGAAAACTTGCTCAAAGGTTGATTTCATTGCTCAAAATATTGATTACAAGGTTGAATAACGCTGTAACAGCTGATTTGATACGCTTATAAGCGTTACAGGAGAGGGTTCAGCTGTTACAGAAAAGTTTAAGCAACAAATGGTTTGAAGCAATAGACGACAGGAAAATTCAAATCAGCAACACATATAAATGTTACTGAGTCTTCTTCTCCGGCAGTGATGGATGAAGAACAGCCGGCCGGTGCAGCAGCAGCTCGTCGGCGGTGACGGAATAGTGACCGGAATTCTCTAAAATCTTCTCTAAGCTTTTGTACTCGATTCTCTTGGCTTCTCTTGGTATTTATAGATAGTAGAAACCCTAGAGAGAGTTCTAAACCTAATAGAACTCTCTAGAACAGCCCACAAATCCCAATCCTAATCGAAACCAAATTCCAGCCATGTTCATGATTTTTCAACTGATTTCACGGGATCTTTTTGTTGTTTCTCGATTGTTCTAACTTGTGTGGGTTATCTACTAACATTTGGAACAATCTGGAAGCGAAAGAAACCAGATTTCCCGTTGATTTTGTGTTGCCAGTGAAGAACAGTAGAGCCCGATGAGTTGACCCGGTGACTCGGCCCGATCCAGCTCGCTGGGTTGACTCGCTGGGTTGACCCGCTGGGTTGACCCGATCCAGGGGTGCCCCAATCCAAAGTGTGGGTGCTTTGATCCATTTTCCCGGGTGCCTTGAACACTTTTTGAGCCAATTTTTCCACAAATCTTTATTCTTCTAATGTACCTACAAAAGCATAAAAACACGTAATAGACACACAATCGAATACTAACTCACTAGAAATTAAGGTGCAATTTAGACACTAAAATGTGTCTATCAATTAAGACGTATCTTTATAGAAAAGATCGATTCAGGAGAACTACACCTGGGGACTGAAGGCATCCACAAAGATCCCCTCCAGTTAGGAGCTTCACTCTCTTCGGGGACTCAGTCAACCAAACTGTCCAATCCATGATGAAGCACATATGTGAGCTTCTTTACTTGTCAAAGGCACAAAAAAAAGATATTTTCACCGCCTTCAATCGTGTGGTATCGGGTAAGCGTCTACTCTTCGCTGAAAGTGATATTGCATATTCTTATTCCGTTTCAGACGTGATCATCCAACATAATAAGACGCCTAGCTGGGGACTTCTCACCAGTGTTTGCCTCTAGGACACCGAGTTTGAGAATATATTAATCGATGCAGGCAATGATGTCAATATCATCACTATCCAAACTCTGAGAGATGCAGGAATTTCCAGGCACGAAGTTATACACTCAGCGACTGTAATCAAGAATTTTGAAGGGAAGTCCAGGAGTGATTACGGCTACATTACTCTTGAAGTGAAAACAGGTGATACCCGAACACATGCCAAATTTCATATTGTCAAAGATGATCCGAGTTACGACATGATTCTGGGACGCCTGTGGGTCCGTAGCAACAAGATGAAAGCATGTGTATCTCCTTTATCAGCGTCAATGCCTCCAAGACTTCAAACAAGTCGGCAAATCCCGAAGATTCCCTATCAAATAAGTTTTGTCCCATAATGAATCTGGATGTGAAGCAGTTACCAGAAGATGACATGGTGTCATATGTTCGAAGGTTTCTTACACAAGTAAGTCACTTCCAACCCACTCATTTGCAAACAGAAACCCCATGTCACATCAAATCTCAGGGACTTAACCCGGATATCAACCCTACTCTGACTCGGCGATGTGAATGGAAAGATGATCCTTTTCAAAATTTTACCAATTGGGTATGGGTCGTCTCTACTGGAGATGAGAAAATTAATAACCCGATTATTCAGAAGACATGTCATGAAGTTAAGGGGCTTGAACCCAATGCCTTCCATGTCAGAGATATGGTGAAGAAGATAACAACCTCTCCTGAAGAAGAGTCGTATCTCATCACTAAAACCTTGATTGGCGGTTAGTACAAGCTTGTCAATACTAACAAGGAACAAAGGGTGGTGATACATGGAAAGTGGCTGACAACTCACAACGCTTAAAGTATTCTACCACCATCTTATTTTATTTCCCTGTTTTATGCAACATTTATAATTCCTCCAAAATGTTTGTAATATCTTGCATTCATACTTAAGATTTCAACTTATTCAATCAAGCAAAGTACCGTTTCTTTTCAAACAAAAAAAGATATCCGTTCAAATTATCCATAAATCTTTATCTAATCAAAAATCCCAAAATAAAACCACAAAAAAAGCCATATGTCTCAAAACCAATGAAAACTTAGGAAAACCTAGAAAAAATCCTTGAAAATTGGCTCAGCGCCTTCAGCATATGCCTTCTCCATTTGCTCAAGCACCTTAGTCGCAAGCTTCAACTCCTAAGAAAGTCTATCAACTTCACATTTAGCCTTGGAAACCGTCTCCAAGATACAAGATACATTTTTCTCCTGCAAATACTTTTCAATAGCTTCTAAATGACGACGAAGCCAGGCGACATTAAGCTCAGCTCTTTCAGCCTTCTCCAAGGTATCCTTCTAGTCTTGAAGAACTATCTCCGAGATTTATCTACGGGGAATAAAAATCATCTCATTCACAGTTAGCATCAGTACATAAATATTCCTCTCCAGAGTACGATAGTTTTCAGTATTACCAACGAAGAAATGGCCAAACTTCTTCCATATCTTGGTGTACAACTCAGCATAGTCGGACGGAACAGTAAAGCCCCCAATACACAAGTGTTTGTGTCGAATCCGAAGCTAACTCCAGCGTACGGATACTCAACTGGAACAGTCTCCATCATATCAACATTCTGTACAACAATACTACTCGGAGTGTTTTCTCCAACAGTCGCATTCGTAGGGACTTATTCAGGATTCTGGGTTAGATAAGACACATCACAAGCAATATAGTTCATGAGACACTATAAAGTAAACTTACTTGAAGCTGTGACAAGATATCAGAAGAAGAAGGCATCTCATAATGTGAATCCCCACAAAATTTTCCATCTCCAGCTCCGGATTCTTCAATTTCATCGGTCTGAAATGATTTTTCAGGTCCATTTTCATCTCGGCCTTCCTATTCGGTACTTCCAATCATAGCAGTACTTCCTGATGCTAGAGTATCTGTGTTGCTAATCATCTAAGAATAATGATCATGCATTAGAATCAAAGCTTATTAAGTTTAGCAAGAATTTCTACAACTCAAGAATTTTCAAAAGAAATTCTACTTACAAAATAAGGTGCTGAGGAGCCAATGACAAGATACTCCCCTAAAATAAACAAAAATACTTGTCAAGAAGAGATACAAATTTATTTTATACAAAAAGGAAAAGTAAAAGGGCGATTACCTTCTTCCAAGGACGGTCTCCACTTCCAGGCATTATTACCCATAGGATTTTGTCCCCATACTGACGAACGACGCTCGCGACAATATCAGAGCAAAGTGCTTTGGGAACCACAACTGCAAGAAACGAATCAAACATTCAATTGCTGAGTAAAAGAAAACGACTAAACATATAATGATTTCAAATATCTGTGTCAAGTTAACGATCGAATCGCGTCTCGAAGGAATTTTCAAGTTTGTACGATCTACTAACTCCTTTACAGAAAGCTCAGAAGGCTCACCAAACATGAATTCCTAGGAAAGGGTAAGTTGTGCATTCCCGACACTAGCGTATTCACCAGTGACACGTCCTTTTTGACAAGGAAGAAAATTGTAATATTGCCTTTTGCCTAGCTTCGGAAGCACAAAATAAATATACATAATTTTCTGAAAAGCATCAAAATTATGAATTCTTTCTATCCTACATTCTGCAAGAAAATCGAAAAGGGATATTCAACCCCTAGATAAATTAGCCATGTAGCTCTTTTTGCATCCATATGCACCATAGAAATTTCAGAGTTGTATTCAACTAAATCCTCGTTATTTCATGTGCATCTATGCAAACTATTTGTATAAGAAAAAATACGTTGATTATACAAAATTGCGGACATTTAGAATAGAGGCTAAGCCATATCTGAAAAAAAAACGCTAATTAGATGCATACCATCTAATTGCAGAGTCGCATCAAGCATAATTTCAAGTTGCAAACTTCCACGACTAAATTTCTTGAAAATGTTACGTATGCACTGCATAAATGCTAAGCATAAAATGCTAACAATAAATCTCATACAGTTGAGAAACTCTAAACAAGCCATAAATATGGCCACGACATTAATGAATGTCAAAGCTAGTGGTGCATAGGAAACAACCATGGCATTAGCAAATGCTATCCTTAGCCACACCCCCAATACCAATAAGTAGCACACACATATGCCAAAAGGCCAGAAAAAAAGACAAAAATCCAAAAAGCTAATAAAGGACGCGCCAAACATGTCATAGCGCTGCTAGTGCTAGCACTATGCTAGCTCCAGCGCTAACGGGTTAGCGATGCTAACAAGTTAGCATTGCCATCACCATTGCTAGTATTTTTTTCGCTAGCACCATTGCTAGCATTCCCTTTCTTTTGCGGCGCTAACTTTGCTAGGCCTTACTAGTAAAATCATGGCTAGTGCTAGCGCTATTTTGATTCCACGACTCCACTAATTCCTACGAGAAATCAAATCATGTTACATGAGGGGATTATTCTTGGGGTTTTAGTCTGGCGGTTATAGGAACATGTGGCGTGGCAACACCCCATGATGTGGAAGTTACAAAGTAGTGTAAATCTAGAGCAATTGATGAGATCGTGAAATCGTGGTTTTCCAGAAACTCTCAGGGATAATGGGCGGTTACACCATTATCCCCACGACTTCCACGACTTCCACTACTCAATCTCTTCACTAGTTCCACTACTTTACTAGGAAGATGCGTGTGTTCCTAAACTATTATAAATAGGCTGTTTAGCCCATTTCTGAAACACAACAAGCTTACAATTCTCATAAGCTCTGTGATTTCTCTCAAATAGTTCTGCAATTTCTTTCTACTTTCTTTGCATCTCTCCCCTAAGATCAAACCATTTTCTCTCATCGTGACCAAAGTAGGGTAGAACGGATACTATCGTGGTTTAGGATTGCTATGTATGATTTTGGTTTCCGAATTTAAATAAAGTACTTCTACAGTACATTGTTTTGCCTAGAATCAATTTTTAGGCATTAACACCAGTATTTTTTATTCTTGTTTACAACCTTTATTCACTTTGTTTTTAGTTTAGTTTAGTTTAGTTAAGAAACTCAACAATTCCCCTTTACCAAATAAGTCGAAAGCAAACAACAATTCCCTGCTCTCTGTGAGAATAAATCCCTACTTGTTATTGTACTCATTATTATAGAAAGTATAATAAATATTTTGGTCTGCTAACAACCCATCAAATTTCTACGCCGATGCTGGGGAGTAGTATCAATTGTTTTTGTTTTAGATTTATTTATTATACTGTTTTACGTTTTTCTTTTATTGTTTTTAGCTTTTTAGGCTTTTGAGGTGGAAACAACTCGTTTGTGGTGTTCGTCATCCGTCAAAAGTAAGCGGTAAATTCTATAAACAAGTTGTATATATCACTTTTTTCTTTCTTTCTTAGATTTTAGCTAGATTTTTCTTACTTTTTATGTGTCATTATGTTTCCTTACGAGAAAACATGTATGATGCACAAAATAAGGCGTATTAAGGTGGTAATTAGTTTAGTTATAATTCTCAATCTTTTGATAACTTCCAACCATCCATAGAATACTGTCAGAATCAATCCTTTGGTTTTGATCAATATCCTATGAAATTCTTTTGGTTATTCTCATACATACCAACAACCTTATAATGGGTATGTAGTATAAAAATCACAAAGAATGTGGGACAATTATTCTTCTAATGGTCTCAATTCTAGTTGTATGCATATTTTAGATCAACTAAAAGACTTGCAAAATAGAATAGACTGGTTTGATCCAACACATAATATAGAGAATGTTGCACCAACCGAATTCTACAACAATGTACTTTACCCGTATCCTGATCGTATTTATGATCATTCAACGGGAAGAGTCGTGTTGTAATTAATGGCGTAAAACGTGTAAACATAAGAAAACTCTCGTAAAAACTATATCAACTAGAAGATGATGGGGCATCGGAATAAACTCTCCAAGAAATTAGTAGGGCCATACGTATTTAAATATTGTTCTAATAATGGATAATATGACGTTAATGAAGATTCGGAAGATAAGTCTGACATTGTGGAGAACGAAAGATTTGAGGCTGAAGCTAGATTGAATTATATCGTGGAAGACCCAATTGAGCTTGGAAAGGATTATAATGATAATGTTAATGCCGAGATTTTGGTTGAGGTAAAAACTGATGAAGATTGGTTAAAAAGTTTGATTGAGGACCATAATACACATGAGGTAAATAATTCATTGCAGTTATTTAAGAACAATGAGGGTCCCATAATAATACAAGAGATTTTGGAAGGTTTTTCTATTCCTTTGTATAATTATATCTATCTTTTTGATCCTCCCCCTCTAATCAAAGTAATTTCTCAAAGAGTTGTTAACCCAACTTTTAGGAAAAAACCCTCACTTAGGATTGGAGTTTTAGCTTCCAAAGTTTTTTAACTGATTATTTTGCTTTGAAGTATCCACCATTAGAGATGCTTGATTCCAATACTATGCAAGTTTACCAAGAAGAACCCAGTGAAGTTCCCAAATTTTATTTTCTATATGCACTTCCAAGTGTAGGGGAAACTTCCATTTGATAGTGGTTTCACTAATACTATCATATGCTAACATTTGTGTGAAGATATTACTAAAATTGTAGATCGTTATCTGGACGGATCCTCAGATATTCAGATTGTTGGTGTACAGACGATAATTAGAAGGTCAAGCTGAGGACGTTAAACTAAGCGATGAATAGGAGGCAACCAACTGGTTTCGTATTCTATCTATTTTATTTTAAGTTCTTATAGTTTTCATATCATATTTGCATTTCCATGCTTAATTTCATAGAGTCCTAAATCTATAATGAAGAAAATTTTGACGAAAAACTTTCTCGTTAAAAAATTCGGCTCGCAATACCTATTGATGAAACGCCTCTAGAGACTTCATTCAGAGTCCAAATTGAGTGCTTGACCGCAAGTTTTGAAGATAAAAAACTCATTTCTATTTTTCAGAAAGAAAATTTAAATTTGGAGTATATTAGGTTGGAGCGATTGGCCTGGTTAGTTGAGTTCCGGATGTTTCCAGATTTTTTTCAGGTTGCATGTCAGTACTCCATAGGCCATAACTGTCAGACTATTTAGCTAAACACTGTGGCTTTTTGAAACATTATAGAAAATACGTAGGTGAACAACTTTCATCAAGGAAATCTAAACATTGTAGCGTTTTGAGGTTAATATGTTGTTGCGTCAGAAATCAGAAATTTCGGTTTTGAACATTGATGACAATGTAAATTTTAAGTATGGGGAAATATTTAGCATATAGAGTTTTTTGTTTTTAGTTAGTTTTTACTTTCATAGGTAAAAAAATTCGAATTTTTGTATAAATTTGCTTGAACCTCGAACTTTCAGAGATTTTAGAGTCACGTAGTATACTTTTTGCTAATTTTACATACGGAATTCTTATCAAATAACTGAACTTAGAAGTCTTAGAGAACTTACACTCGGGTTTCTTAGTCATTGAGAGAGATACTATCATGAACTTAACCATCACGATGTTAAATTAGGTGCAGAAGGAAATGCAATATTAGAGAGTTAATCAATTATTAGTAAGGACTAACCGTTTAAAAAACTTCAGCGCGGCACCAAACCTTCAACATATCCGTTTAGAGTGTTTTATCTGCGCTAACTTTGAATAGAATGAGGATCTACTCAACCTCGCACCCCTTCAACACTTTTTGATATCTTGAGCGTTATTTAGTCAATCATGAGGGTGACATCAGAATTGCAAACTAACCTCATCTTATAGTCTGAATTTGCAAGACACACCACTCTCTCGAAGCAATTACCATAAAAACATATCATCATCATCAATAAGTGGAGTAATACCAATTTATGAAGAAATTGAAGACATTTAAGGTTTACAAGCATCAAAAAAAGTGCGAAAATTACACATTCATGTGAAAGGAGAAATAAAGGCAGAAAAATATGAATTTTTGAAGTTTATGCGACCAAGACAATTGCAAATTGTGAAGAATCAAGTGCTAAAATCTTTTTCCTACCGCAATGAAAAAAAGTATATGAAAAAAATCATAAAAAAAAAAAAAAAACAAAAAAAAATAACATAAAAGAAAAGAAAAAAGATATACATATATTGATCAAGGCCGTAGAAAAAGAAATCCATAAAAAAGTTTCAAAACAACAAGTAATTGAAGAAAAATGGATTAAAAGTTTTCAAAGTTCTACGAAGTTCGGGAGTTTATCATCAAGAGTTGAAGCCGGAGATGATGATGAAGACGAGGTTATTTCTGTTGGACACTGGAAAGTGGTGTTGATTGTAAATCGTATGATAAGGTGGGTGAGCATTCCCATCCCTGCATATGGTTGATTTCACTTCTTTGATATCTCAGAAATTAAAAATAAGCGTCACCTTTCCCTGTGTAAGTATTCTCTCTTTTGTCCTGCTTACACACATGTATGACCCATTTTTATATTTTTATGATTGACCGACCGGTGAGGCAGAAGTCAAGGAGAAATGCTTATTGGTTGCTCTCGAGGCCAAATTCCTTCATATGGCATTGGTTTAACTCATTACGCTCTCTTTACCAACAATTAAGCATGATACTAATGTTCTTTTGTACTCCTAACTTCTTATTATTAGTGTACAAAAACTTTATGTCCTAATATATCTTTGGATGTTTGTGGCTTTGGAATACTTAGAAGTTGGAGTATAGTTTTGTGGGTATATTTCTTGTAAACCCTCACGAGGCTATAACTCATTCACTAGGGATACCTAGGGGTTTAATTGATTATTTCACATGCTAAGTGCAACCGCGACTTCAACAAAAATGAGTTGTTGTACTTTAGTTTAGGTTTGGTAGTTTGCTCGAGGGATCGCAAAAGGAAAGTATGGGGAATTTTACAGGTACATAATATACATGTTTTGAGTGTCAATTCCATACTTTTTTTAGTTATATTTCTTGCATTTTACCTTATTATTTTTTTCTATTTTGTTTCTCATGTTAGGACGATTTAACCTAAAGAAGTGGAAATAGCTTTAAAAGTGTTAAGGAAGTGAAGTGCTACAAGTGAAGAACATTAAAGAAAAATGGAAACTCATTAAAATCCAGGATTTCTTATCATCATATTTTAAATAATAAAAATACGAATCTGACGTAAAAAGAATGAGGTCATTCCGAGTTCGTATGAATGAATTATAAGCAAAACAATGAAACCAACTTGAATTTGGTTTCTGTTAGGCCTCTTTGGGCCTACGCGGGAAAGGGAAGAAGAGTTGCGTTTTTGGCTTGCCTTGGACGTGAAAAATAGAGTTTTTGTTGGATTTTGAGGAGGTTAAGTGTCCTAATTGGGTAGGGATTCAGAAGAGGTGTTAATATTTGAGGAGGTTAAGTTTTCTACTTGGATAAGGATCAAAAGAAGGTGGAAATATTTAATAGTTATCAGGTTTCCTAACTGGATATACATCAAGACGAGGTTACAAAATCCTATATACAATTTTATACACAACTTCCCCACAGAAAAGAGAGCAAATTTTGATTTACTCCTTTAAAGGGGGGAACTAGGACATTTTCCCTTTTTCTTCTCCTTTATTCTTTTCTTGTATAGTTTCCATGGGTTTAGTTTCTTGTAAACCCATGAGTAGATGATTCTTCTATTGGTTGGAGATGCAATCGGAAGTTCTAAAAATGAGAATCAATCTGGCTGGTTAGTTTTAATTTTCATTATCTTTTTTTATCGTTCATGTTTTACTACTTCTAACAATTATGTGATTGTGTTCATGTAATATGATTGGTTGTTTGGTATGTTCATAATTGCGAATTAAATATCTTTAATAACTTATCTATAGCTAACCAGGAATCTTAGGTAATTTTGTGAAGAACCCTAATAACTAGTAGTAATTTTTAATCACTAGCGGTGCGAATCGTGAAGGAAGTCACAAGTAAAGCTTGGTCTAGGTTGAATATGCCACGATTGTGCAATGTATTGCCTATGTACAAATCGTCTCACACATATTAATGTTTTCCTCAAGTTGAATATCTTAACAATTAGCACTAGATTATCTAGTGGAAAAGAATTCAGATATTAATGATTGCAATATACGTTGACATATGGAGGCGTAACGAAGTATTACACCGAGTGAGGATACTTTAGGGTTATTGGTATGAAGAGAGAGTGTATGTTGATTCTAATCCATTGATGAACATGTTTGGTGATGGAAGATGAAACCTCTAAACAGTATTTTTTATTATTGTTCACAACCTTTATCCAATTGGTTTTAGTTTAGTTAAAAAACTCAACAACCCCTGGTTACCTTAGAAGTCGAAAGCAAACAGTAATTTCCTGATCTTTGTGGGAACGAACCCCTACTTGATACTCTACTTATAATTTTAGAAACTATAGGAAATATTGGTCGTTTGACAACCCATTAAGGGGGAGAAATATATGGAGTGTAGAGTGATTCCAATCACTCGAGAAATAACGTATATGTTGTAGAAAGTATATATCTAACGAAAAGAGATAAAGCATTGGTTAAGGGGGAGAAACATATCATGCGGCATAGTATTGATACACTACAAAATAAATAATAATATCATTACTTCTTATAAGATTCTTCAACAACAACACTTATGTTGAATATTTGTAGATCAGATTTTTTTGTTGAAACTCGGATCAAGTGTATGAAGATAGAATTAAAAGATTGTTATGCTGTGTAATTTATCTATTAATTCTTGTATTCTTCATATGTAAAGAGTTTTATCACTAAAAGTGACAAAGGGGGAGATTGTCAGAGCACTTCTCGGTTGAACCCACCAAGCGTTGGTATGCCAAGTATAGCTCCAAAACTTGAGTCGCTTGAGTAGATTACTTAAGTCAACTTCGTTAGGTTCTAAGAACACAAAAATATTGAGACTTTATCTAGTTACTCGTGAAGACCTGAAGATGTATCAAAAACAAACGAAGACATCATCCTTCAGTTCGAGTGTTACTAACTACAAACTTGATTTGTTCACTTTCTATCTATTGTTCGTACAATTCTTTATTCATTGAAAACATAACATACAATGTCAAGTTTGTTACAGTGACTTCAGTATTGGTAACTTGATCACTATACTGTGATCAAAGTATAAATAAGAAAGGTATACAATAATTGCTTCGACAACTTAAGTATAAGGAGTTACGAAGTATAATTTATTTATGGACTTCGTATTATCGGCAATGCACTAATTTGTAACTTGTTATTATTTAGTTTGTTGAACTTAACGGTGAACCTGTACCTTAATAAATATGTTAGAAAAAATTTCAAAAATATAGTTTAAGGAAGTAGACTTGTGAAACTAGTTTTAGAATTAAAAAAATAATTCGAGACCGATATCAGGATCGAACCCTAGAGCATTACCGATCCCCGGAATAAGACCGACCCCAGGATCGATCCCTAGTGGGAAGGATCGACCTCATGATCAATCCTGACTATATCTAACTTTCTTTTACATTTTTCTTTGGTTTGTTATCTTCACGGGTTTTTGCAGACATCGAGATAGACAAGAGTTAGATTGAGAATGTTCATAAATGTCGACATAATGTTTGAACATGTGCTAAAATCAAATTTATTAATGCTCAAGTACACTCCTTTGATACTCAAGAAAAGATCATATAATATCGATTTTTCAATATCATTTATGGTACAAAAATTATATGCTTTCTATTCCCATAGGTTTGCATATATCTAATAACTATATTAGTAAATTACATGATTGTGTGCTAGCTAATCTTATTGTAATACTATGAGAGAAATCGATTATGAGTTGGAAATTACTAGGTTTTTGCTAAAATATATTTTTATTACATATCTTTAGAATTTTCAAAATTGGTTAATAGTATTTTCCAAACAATGCCTTGGTCATAACACTATAAATATGGAGTCTTATATTCTTTCAAACTCATCCAAGAACACACATTTTTCGAGTGGGAAAGCCAACTTGAAATCTAATTAGGTGAAACATCTTGCGTTTCCTTTCGTTTAAAATCTTCTTTGGGATCAAGCAACCTCTAGTTTTACCGTTGGTTGAAGGCTAGATTTTGGTTTAGTTTTCGTTAATTACTTGTGTTGAACTAATAATGTAGTTATTTTCAATGGATCCAACTTGTTTATTATATGGCCATTCTCTTCTGATGTAAGGACACTCAAGTTTGTTTAAAGACTTTCCTATCACATATCTAAGTGATTCTGGATCTGCGGGATATAGTTGTTGACTAATCAATATTAACAAACTTCGTTCTTTGCGTTTGATCAATTGTGGAATCAAGTTATATTTGAGCAATTACTTTTGAAGATTGAAAATAAATATTTGAGACTTTTCTATTTGGTTATGATCTTTGTGTGATTTTTTACAAGCTTGATTCTCTGGGATTTCACAAGAATTTTATTTATATAAATATCAGACTTGTAGAAGATCGAAAAAACTGTCTAGCAGCATGAAACTGCTTGGATAGATCTTGTTCATCAAGATTTATTATTTTGATAATCTTTGTCTTGGTTTGATCTTTTGACCGAAGGAGTTTATTGATAAAAACGAAAGATTATTTACTATACTTTATCAATGATCTAAAGTTTTATTTGGGTGATCAATAAGTGAGTTGGTTACTGAAAAAGATTAGTCCCTTGTTGTTTCGGGTTAAGATCCAAAGGAGTGAGTGCAGAAGTCTTCACAGTAGGTGAATCAAATCAAGATAGTGGACTTTGTCTTGCAATTCACATGCGTTGGGTAGTTTGGTGGTCGATGCGAGGATACTGATGAACTTGGTAACTTAGTTTAATTTACTTGGTCTTCACTATACGAAGTTGCAATGGTCAATTTGTATAGCGGCTTAACTATGAGAATATTGATAGACACATTTATGTATCTTATTCGATCTCACATTTATATTGTTAGTGCTTAATTTTTGTACTAATATTGTTATTTTCTATGTTTTAAGGTATTTTTGTAGTATTGACAAGTATGGAAAAACTGGATCTAAAAGTTTTAAAAGCACTCTCATTTTGGATAAGGGAACCTAAATTGATAAAGGCATCCAACATTGTTAAAGGCACCCACCTTCTCAAGTTTGAAATAAATTTTGGCGGGAAAATTTCTCTCTCTAACTATTGAATCTGCAAAGAGTTCCACTGAGATTTTTTGGTTATTTTCAATCAACTAAAACAAAAATATAATCTTACCTAAATTAGAGGAATTTGTACACGGAAAAAGACCCACAGAATCAAAAAAAATCAAAACAAATCTCGGTGATAATGGATTCACGTAAATCAGGTAAGAAAATAATCTCACTAGATTTTCTTCCCTGGCTAGTTTCATTTTGTTTCTACAATAATCATTAGTCTTCAGGACAACTAAAAAAACAAAGAAGATATACAAAATTAACGAGATATTATTTAAAAGATAAAAAAAATATCACCGAAGAGTTGAAAAAGAAAATATCTCGATTTTCCATTAAAAAAGAAAAGATATTCGAGAGATTTGGGAGATTATGAAACTTTAAATAAATAAGAGGTCGAGTGAAACATTGAGGTGGGAGGATGGCTCTTTCAGATTTGAGAAAAAAATCAGAGATTTTCTTTTAGAAATTAGGGTTCTTGGTCGAGGAGGAAGAAGAAGAAGAACAGATGACGTACAAAAACTGTCCCTGAAAACCGTTGCAGTTTCTTTTATATTCAACTGCTTCAGCGACGGTTTTCGCAACAGTACCAGCGACAACTTTTGAGTTCTAATACACCAAAAGTCCAGTTTTTATTCACTGCTCTTGAGGTGTGTTGTTAATTCGACAAAGAATTAAAAGAAAATTATAAGCTTTTCATGTTTAATAAATTCAAGTGAAATATCAATTTTCTTTTATTCTCTTCTCTATGAGTAGCTAATATTTTTTTTTTCTAGGGTAGAGGAGGAAGCTATTTTTGATGCGTACTTTTAATAATTGATTTCTTAGACATAATTTACTCTCTTTATTTGTGCTAGTAATTGTTTAATAGTTTCTCTTCTAAAATGCTTCATGTTAACTGTTCTGAATAGTTTTTAGGCTATTGATCTTTTATAAGCGAAGGAAATTATATCTTTACAAGACGACGTAAGTTGTATAAATATTTTACAACGTTAGATTTTCCAAGATATGACATTGGGTTCGAATTGGTCTTGAGTAGTATGAGAATATTATGTTTAAGATATTAAGTTTGAGTTACCAACATCAGAAGTAGTGAAATTCGAAACCCTGGACCTTTCTTTTTCTGATTAATTAATTTGTTTAGTTATTTTATCTTTTTATTTAAATTCATTAAACTCTTCCAAAATAGTTTCTTCATTTGTAACACATAATATATTTAATAACAAGAAATAATAATATCAATCTCTACGGACGGACCCGTATTTTCCGCTTCTACTTTGTTGACGTTGTGCGATTGCGCCATAGGTTTTTAGGTCTATCAAGTATTCAAAACTAGACTAGGTCCCGAGGTTTTTCTGCCAAACAATTTTTCCTAGTTAAGAAAATCTTGTGTGTTGTGTGATTGCTTTACTTTCCGCATTATTACAGTTATAGTTATAAATAAGTAATTATACTTCTATGTTAATCACATTTTGGCAAGATCCCACAGTTAGTTCGAACCGATCCAAGAATCACCTTGTTGAAATAATATTTTGGTCGTTATTGTTTCCATAAGATTATATAAGGTGAGTCTGTATAGGTTGATATCGAAAAGATTATGGTGCACTTGGTACCCTTGTCATTTCAAAAATTTTATAGATGGTTTCAATATACAATCGGCATATATATCAATTAATATCTTCTGATTCCTCGTGTTTTTTCGTGAATGAAAAACATCAAACCAGAATCGATGTACGTGGGCCGTTGTATCAGCCGATTTTGGTTTGATGTTCTTGGAAAAATTCAAATGTTTCATATTTTGAAGATTAATTAATACAAGTTAATTTGATATCTAATACGATTAAATAACGACTACTTAAATTAATTAACACTAATTAATCAGGGGCCAATTAACCATTAACAAAAATAGTTATATATGAGGTTTTTTATTTTACTTCAAAATGAACCTATTTTATCTTTTATTGTAGGCCTCAAATAATTTGAATATGCCTCAAATTAGTCAGGTTCTTTTTCTTTGTAAAACATCAAAAGCTAAGGTATGTCACCCGATAGTATTTTAGTGGGGCTTTCGAGAAAAGAGAGAAAAAATATTTTTTTTATTCGTTTATTAACTTAATAACAATTATGCAATTGTTATCATCTAGACAACACATCAAGACAAAATAAAGTAAGAACAAATTAGAAAGTAAATAAAGGTTTTCATATTAGGGTTCAACCTTTAGCTTCGAGACTATGGTCTTTATTTATAGAAAAATTCTTCATGATCCCATTTTCGGTTTCGAAACCTTCCTCGTGAATCTGTTTCCTATTCTATAATTGTTAAGTTATTAGAATTTCCTCATGTTTTGACGTTTATTTGTTTATATGAATTAAACCAAAATTTTGTAACATAAAAGTCGCATTACGAGTGTTTGTACCTAAAAAATGCTCTTAGGCAAAAAAATATACTGTAGAAGTACTTTATAGGTTTGAGGATCAAAATCGTACAAAACAAATACAAATAAGTAGGATATCTGTATTTGTTCTTCTTCGGTTACAAAGAGAGGAGATGAGTTGATCTTAGGGGAGGGCAGCAAAGAAAGCTCAAGGAATTGTGTGTTGTGGTAGAAAAAAATAGCAAAGCTTGTGAGAATGATTTTTTATCTCTTCTCCGTTCGTGGCTTGTTTCTTGTCGTTCTTAAAATTGGATAAGAAGACTATTTATAATGTTTGGTACCTCATACTTTCCTTGAAAAGTAGTGGTAGTTATGAGGAGATGGAGAAGTGGAGGTTGTGGGAATAACTTCCCACTTTCTCTCTGGGAATTTTCTAGAAACTTCTAAACCATGACTCAAATATCTCTTCAACCTCTCCAACTTACCACTGACTTTATAACTTCCTTGTCATGGGGTACTGCTACACCCATGTCGTTGTAAACCGTCAGCAGAAACCCCATGTTTTATCCCCCCCATTGTAATATGATTTGATGTCTCGTAAGAGTTAGTGGGGTTATGGATTCAAAGCTATGAGCCTTGTTGTAAAAGAATGCTTCTAGTGGATTTTGTGCCAATTTTGTCGCAGTAATGGCTTAAGTGATAGTGCTAGATAGGGAGATTGGTGCTAGCATAAATAAAAGAATGATGCAGAAGAAGAAAAGCGTGGAGCGGTAGCAATGGAGCGTGGGACCCAGTAGTGGTCGTGGCAGCAGCGATGGGACGTGGCCAAAGGAGCTTGGGTCCCAATATTGGTGCCTGGGGGCGCAACATTGGTGCTCGGGTTGCAACATTGGTGACCGAGTGCGCAGCATTGGCGCTCGGGTGCGCATCGGAGCTTGGGACCCAGCATTGGTGCTTGGGTGCACAACAGAGCTTAGGACCCAGTATTGGTGCTCGGGTGCGCAGCATTGGCGTTGCACATGTGTTGGAGTTACGCGGAGCGTTGGAGCGGCATAGGTGGGACCTGGAGCTTGGGGGTATGGTAATGGCGCGGCAGCAGAGCTAGCACTGCTGTCAGCCTTCTCCCTTTTTAGCGCTTGTAGCCTTGTCCCTTTTTAGCGCTTCGTAGCCTCGTCCCCTTTTAGCGCTTCGGCCAACTCGTAACTCAATGGATTTGGTAGCTTCGTAGCTTTGGTTGACTTTATTGTTTTGGCATATTTGTGCTAGAAGTTTGGATAGGACTTACTAAAGCCTGTAATTTGTTGTTGTCATGGCTATAGCCTATATGTTATTATTGATATTGACTAATGGTCTATTTAGATTTTCTCAGTCTTGTGTGATTTAACTGTTTGGCGTTTATGCCTAACTTTTATGCAGCGTACATATCACTTTCAAGAGATTCAGTCGTGGAAGTTTGCAATCTTGAAATTATGCTTGATGCGACTGTGCAATTATCGCTACTGTTCAAATATAGTGTACGCTTTATTATGAATGTTCGCAATTTGTATAATAAGTATGTTCTGTTTTATATAAATAGTTTGCACGGATGCACATGACATAACGAGGTTTTTGTGGTACAAAGTTTGAAAATTTCCATGGTTTATATATGTGCCAAAGAGCTATAGGGCTAGTTTAGCCAAGAACTGAATATTCATTCTCAATTCTCTTGCGGGACGTAAGATAGCAGTAATGTTCATAATTCTGATGCTCATCAGAAATTAACGTATATTTATTTCATGCTTCTGCAGCTAGGCAAAAAACAACATTATAAAGGGGAATATTACAGTTTTCTCCCTTGTCAAAAACTTACCATCAACATTAAGTCCCCTGCTTAGCGCGAAACAATAATATGTTTTGTGGTAAGCAATAAATGGTGATTTTTATTTTATAACTATAAGTAAAATAAATCAAATAGTTTAGTTGTTGGATATTACCAGGAATTTTGATTTGGTGATGCTCCAATAATGTCGAGTAATTGATGAAGGAACAATTGTTGGTGTAGTGATTCTTGTAGGATTATGGAGCATTAGCTGGAGAGCGTAGTCTGGTGAGGCACGGGTGATTTGTATGGTGGAGAGACCAATAATTGACCCATGTGCAGCGCAGAAGCGTGGTTTCAAATAGGAAATCCTGGTTTGACCTAAATTTGGGAACCAATTACCATAAAAGGGATATGAATCCTATATATATTTTTATTCTCTCTTCTACCACCATCACCGACTTTCTCCTTCTCTCCTTCTCTTTGTTCGCGGCAGCAACAACTTCCACCGGTAACACCATTGCCCGTCTCCCATCGGCAACTTTCTGCCGGATTCTGGCGACTAGGTAACATATATTTTTTTTACGTGAGCATGTTGCTCACGTGATGTATATATATATATATGAGTAGCTTGTTCATGTTCTTCTTCTACTATTTCACCCTCTTTTTTTAGGGTGAGTATTAAATTGCTTCCTCAACTACCATTGCTTATTCAATTGCAGTATGCTATTGAATTGATGTTATCTTCTCTTTGATCACATTTTGTAAGTGAACCCTAATTCCGCAATCGTTGGCTCTGGTTGTAGGAATTCTTTATTGACTTCACTGTGTGGATGTTAAGCTTCAACCAAGTATGCTAGTGTTTATAAAAACTTTTCTTGGTACTTGTGTACGGTTGTTCAATTGTTGATGTAAATATTATTTGACCCGTTGTAGATGTCTGACAATTACGAAGACATTACCGCTACTGGTTCCAGTCGCGATGGAAGCAAAAATTATGATGTTATTTCTCTGGATGACGTGCCCAACATCCGTGTAATGTTCTTTGATAGTGTTGTTGAAGAAGATGCTCATCTTGATTATGTTGGTACCCTCATTCCGAGTATCAGTAGTGCTCCCCAACCTCAAAAATTTTATCCGCAAGGTATTGTCAGATGTTATTTGCAGATAAGAGTATACATGCCTTCGTTTGTTAACTTTAAGGTATTCCAAAACCCCTTGTCTGAATGGGAAGGATGGTCCAAGGTTATGTTGAAGAATCCTCAGGTGAAGCTAGTTTTGGAGAAGGCTAAGATATTTCATGCCGTGCAAGTATCTGAAACTTTGAAAATCAACAAAGACATGAAGGGTATGCTTACTTTTTTCTCACATTGGTGTGGTCCAACTCGTTTATCAGCACTTGCTTAGGGTGAGTTAACAATCACTTTGGAAGATGTGGCTTCCTTGATGCAATTGCCAGTTATTAGTAGCATTCCCATATTATCTGAGCAGGAGAAGAAGTATGGATCTCACCTTTTTTCCGAAGATGGTGGAGTTGCAGAAATCTCGTCGTTGCAATAGCTTAAATTATACAATTTGGATTAACTAGTGGTGTAATGGTAGCACAAGCACTAATGGTCTTGCTATTGATCATCCTCTTTGTGTTTCCGCGTTCCTTGCACTTTGGCTCTTTAGAGACATATTTGAAGATTCTCATGGAGGTCAAATGAAGTCTCCACTTGTTCCACTTGTTGTTTTTCTTTCCAATGGAAAGACTCTTCCTCTTGGTAATTTATTTATGGGCACTTTTTATACTCATTTAGATATTTTCACTCTTGACATAAATATTTCCAATGTTTATGCAAAGATTGAATCTTTTATTATGTTATATTCATGCAAGCCTGGCTTTGAGAACATTTTCCTGAGTATGCACCAAAGACGCTTCCTTCTTTTCCGAGCGAAGGGGAAGAGTATCCTAGAAAAATTCATTGGAATAAGAAGAAACCTTCTCCTGTTAGTCTTATCAGTTTGATGGATAATGAGAAGAAAGTGGATTTCAGATCTTGGGGTTCGAAACTTCCTCAGGTGATTCCATCGGGAACTTTTGCTAAGAGGTCCGATGTTGTTTTACCCTCCGGCCGAAGTGATGAGAGTAATATTGCTAGTGATGGCAAAGCTACTTTTATGGTTAGTTGTCTCCAAGATTCGTTCTTGCCATCTGTTTTGATAGTTGCGTCATTCAGTGCTACCATATTGATAGGGTAGGTCAGCAAATTGGTTTTGATCAATCCACTCCTCATTATCTTACTGAGATGCCTTCAATAGACGTTCTTGAGGGTTCTAAGGGTACCTACAGTATCGTCGGTCGAAGTATTCCTTTTCTCCAGGTCAGCAGAAAAGGACGTGTTACTAATGAGTATGCTGGTTTCTGGAATGAACAACTTATATTTTTCAAGAAATTTATGTTGAGTAGTCCCTTTGATATTCGCGGCGAACCTTCTGCAAAGGAATTAGAACTTCAGTTAAACTTGAAGATCAACTCGATCGTCAGCTTGACACAGGTATTTCAAACCTATCTTTTGTTTAATTACTATTTTTTATCCAGTAATTAAATATTTAATTTCGCCTCTTGTAATCGTGGTTCCTAGAACATTTCATGTCTTATGGCCTAGCGAATGCTACTCTTAAGTCTGGGACGGAAAGGCCACGAATGATTATGTCTGGGAGTGGAGACCGTCCTTTGAAGAAAGTAAGTGTCTTATATTCCTCTCAGTCTTCTTTCTGTATGGAGTATATTTGTATTTTACTCTGACGAGCATGTTTATATAGCTTTGGAACGTAACTTTTCAAAGTGATTTGAGCATTTGACCCTTTGGATTTGGCGTCCCAGCCATTCTTGGTGCTTCAGCTGCTTATGTTGTGAGTAGAGCTTTCTCCAGAAATAATAATTATGTATCTTGCTGCATTTGATGAATTCTGACTTCTGTAAATAACCATTATGCTTAGATGACTAGCGGTATGAATACTTCGACGATAGAAGGCACCATTGCGGTTGGAAGCTCTGAGGAAGAAGATACAGATGACCAGTGACTTGAGAAATCTTCCCATGATGAAGTAGTTGAAGAACCTGGGGTCAAGAATGAAGGACTTGGTGATGAATCATATTACGAGGCACATTCTGCTCCTAATGACTCGTCGCAGCTCCAAGTAAGTCTTTTTCATTGTTTTGGAATAAAAGTGACATAATTATAAATCTTAAACTCCAAACCATGCATGATTTCATGTGGAATTTTGGCGATTTTCGTTGTCAGAAAAATTCAAATTCAAGTCTTTTTGCCGTAACGGCCGTAAAATCTTCGTCCGATCTCGGAATGAGGTGTTTGACCTTTTATTCTTTATATAAGAGATAAAGATAACTTCTCAAAAATAATTTATGAGTTTGGAGTCCGTTTTCCAGTTGAAAAGGACCTGACGCCGAGCGTCTAGAACTTTTCTAGGCAGAATTCTTTAGGTTTTCAGCTGTCATGTAGTCGACCGTTTTGTCTGTCCTTATTAGCTTGCTTTTTCGACTGTCACAACCTTTTAGCATGTTGTAGTAGAAATATATATGAATCGTTTGACATATAAATTACCCCCAAATTCCTTACCAATTAGTGCCAGATTCAGTTCTTCCAGAGAGTAATGTTTTTGACTGCATTTTTACAAAACGACTCATATCTCTTCTAAACCATATGTCAGGACCCAAAACAATTTTTAATGAATTTTTAGGTTGATAATAGACATATTTTATGAATTTCATGATTTGTGCTTCAATTCCTTATGCCTGAGACATAATCTCTATAATGTCTCTATTTTTAGGGGGAAAAGAGTTGGATCAGAGAAATGAATTTACAGGTAAAGAATTGGAGGTTACCATGAACCGTGACGCTGGTGATGTAAAATATCCACCTCTAAATCATAGGCAAGTTCTTCCAGATACGATTGTTGAGGAAAACGCTCTGGGTGACACCGTTATACAGAATGCTGACATGATGGAGATTGTACCGGTTGAATATCCGAACTTTGGGGTTTATTTTGACTTCAAGTTTGATAGGACTCGACTTGATTATGTGTTCATTGGTGGCTTCACTGTCCGATCCTCCCACGCTGAGCTGTATACTAAAGTATGGAAGAAGTTCGGCCATTTCTTCGTAGGTAACCCCAAGAACTACCGTACTCTGGAGAATGATGTGACTCTGTTACTGCCAACTGTGCATGAGATGATTTATCTTCTTCGTAGAGAAGTATCTGAGATAGTACTTCAAGAATAGAAAGATACTTTGGACGCGGTTAAAAGGGCTAAGCGTAATGTAGCATGGCTTCGTCGTCATTTTGAAGTTACTGAGAAGCATCTGCAAGATAGATGTATGACTCCAAGTTTGGAGAAGTGACTAAGGCTAAATAAGAAAGTTGAGAGACTGTCTCGGGAGTTGAAGCTTGCAACTGAGATTTTTGGGAGGTTGGAAAGACGCATTTTGAAGGTGTTGAACCAATTTCCAAGGAACTTTTATAAGTTTTCTGAGACATATGATTTTTTGTATTTTTATTTTGGATTTATTTTTTTTTGAATAGGTAGGGATTTTTTTTTGAATGGTTTTCAAGGATATATATATATATATTGAAGGAAATATTGATTTTCTTGATTAATAAATTGAAATCCTAAGTATGAACGCAAGATGTTGCAAACATTTTGGAGGGATTACAAATATTGTATAAAACAAGTAAATATTGTGAGATGGTGGTAGCATGTTTTTTAAGCTTTTTGAGTTGTAAGCCACTTGCCATGCATGACCACCCCTTCTGGCTTGTCAGTATTGAAAAGTTTGTAGTAACCGTCGATTATGGTTTTGGGGACAAGATACAGTTTTTCTTCAGGAGAGGCTGTGATCTTCTCTACTGTGACCCCGACATGGAAGCATCGGGTTCAGTCCCCTTAACTTCATGACATGTCTTCTGAGTGCCTGGGCTGTTAGCTTGTTTATCCTCAGTAGAGACAACCGATACCCATTTGATAAAATTTTAAAAAGGATCAACTTCCCATTCGCATCGCCCAGTCAGAGTAGGGTTGACATCCGGGTCAAGTCCCCAAGATTTGATGGGACGTGGGATTGCTGGTTGCAAAGAAGTTGGTTGAACGTGACTTACTTGTGTGCAAAACCTTTGGACATATGATGATGCGTCCTTTTCTGGTAATTGCTCCATGTTCAGCTCCATTGTGCGATAAAACTCGTCTGATCGGTCGTCCTCAAGATTTGTTGGCTTGTTTGAGAGTCTTGGAGGTAGTGATGCTGGCGAGAGGCATACACTTGTTGCTTCCATATTGTTGTGGAACCAAGGGCGTCCCAGAACCATGTCGTAATCTGGATCTTCTTTGACAATGTGAAACTTTACATGTGCTCGGGTGTCACCCATTTTTACTTTAAGAGTGATGTAGCCATAATCACTCATGGACTTCCCTTCATAATTCTTAATCACTATTGGCGAATGTACAACTTCGTTCCTGGAAATTCCCGCAGCTCTCAGATTCTTGATAGTGACGATATTGGAATTAATGCATGCATTGATTAGTGTTTTCTCGAACTTGGTGTCCTTGAAGCAGGTAGTGGTGAGAAGTCCCCAGCTAGGCTTCTCATTATGTTTGATGACTATGTCTTCTGGAGTGGTTTTGGGGAAGTCATTAGACTTTTCGGAAAAGAGTAGACACTTTCCTGATACAACGCGATTGAGAGCAGTGAAAATATCCTTGAGTTGTGCCTTTGATAGGTAAAGAAGTTCACATACACATTTCTTCACGGATTGGACATTTCGATTGACAGAATCTACGAAAAGAGTGAAACTCCTGACAGGCAGGGGATTTTTGTGGATACCTTCAGTCCCCAAGCATAGCTCTTCTAAGTCGACTTTTTCTCTGAATATGCGCCTCAAGCCATTGCATTCGCTATTGGGATGGTTGACGAACCTGTGGAAGTGACAATATTTTGGATTTGACATATCCTTTTCAGTAGGTGGTTGTCACACGGGTGGTAACTTGATAGCTCCATTCTATACCCATAGTTCTAACAACTCGAGGACCTCTTCCATGGGAAAGGGGAAATCTGGGATTGTTAGATCTGTCCTATTTCTTTGCGACTGACGTGGAGCTTCGGATGAGCCATTGATGTTGGTGCTGTCACCGGAGATGATGCAGTACGCTTAGCCTGTGATGCTAATTGACGTGATGCTTTTCTCTTGGATCCTTCATCAGTGATAACTCCTATGGAGTGCTGGGTAGAATATTGTTTGTTCATCATACGTCTGCTCCCACGAGTGTCTCCATGATTTTATTCTCTGGAGGGTCGTGTCCTTTCCAACAAGGCTGGAGAAGTTGTTGTTGATCTCTTGGCGACCTCGTGTAGCTCATAGATGGTTTGAAATCGTAAATTTTCTAATAAGGCACGATAAACAGGAATTATACTATTAGTGCAAAGATCCACCAATTGTTGTTCAGTGATGTTCTGGTCATGGCAGCCGAGAGCTTGTGTTCTGAACCTCTTTACGTACTCGTTGGGATACTCGTTGTTCCTCTGAAATATTCTTCCCAGATCCGAAAGAGTAATTTCTTCAGAGACAAAGAAATACTTCTTATAAAAGACATCAACCATTTGAGACCAACTACGGATATTGTTGGGAGCGAGGTTGTTGTACCAAGTATAGTCTCTTCCCGTAAGAGATTTCAAGAATTCTTTGAGCCTTAATACTTGATTATACTCATGAACTCCTAGCGATTCCAAGAATCGAGAAACATGTTCTCGAGCGTTCTCGGTGCCGTCGTATAATGAGAATGAAGGATATGAATATCCGCTCGGCAATGCAACCCTCTGAATTTATGTTGGGTAAGGGGGCTGGTGTTGATGGAACAAAGATGAATCTTCCTTTCCACGATTTCGCAGGAGCCTTTCTACGTGTTCACGAGTGAAAAAGTTTTATTGTGGTTGACTCCTTTTTGATGCACGGTCATTGATGATCTGTATTTCATCATTCTCTTGTGCATTATCTTTTGACGTGCTAGCACCGCCGGAAGTTTCGTTCTTGACTTGTTCTGTTTGACGACGACGTTGTTCTGGTGTTAACTGCTACTTTAAAGCCTTAAGAAAAGTAAGAACTTCCTTCTGAGTGGTGTGCATTATCTTTTGACATGCTAGCACCTCCGGAAGTTTCGTTCTTGACTTGTTCTGTTTGACGACGACGCTGTTCTGGTGTTAACTGCTCCTTTAAAGCCTTAAGAAAAGTAAGAACTTCCTTCTGAGTGGTGTCCATGGCTATTTGAGTTTCAAACAAGGTCTTTTGTTGCTTCATTAGGTTGGTGACGCATGTTTCTTGTCTTTGACACTTTCAGTGGTGCGGAGAAGAGTTTTGGTGCTTTCAGTGGTGGTGTTTTGAGGAATCGTTTCTGGGGTTCCACCACTGGAATTACCAGTATTAGTAACGACTGTCGAACTTAAATTGGGATTAGTTGCTGAACCTAACCTAAGATCCACCATTTTTGAAAAATTGAATTTTGCTACCGAGATGTTGATCTCCGCCTATGGTCGCCAATTGTTTGTACCTAAAAATTGCTATCAGGCAAAACAATGTACTGTAGAAGTACTTTTTAGGTTCAAGGATAAAAATCATACAAAATAAATCCATAAGTAGGATATTTGTATTTGTTCTGCTTCGGTTACAAAGAGAGGAAATGAGTTAATCTTAGGGGAGGAAAGCAAAAAAAGTTGAAGGAATTGTATGTTGTGGTAGGAAATAATAGTAGATCTTGCGAGAATGATTTTCTATCTCTTCTCCGTTTGTGGCTTGTTTCTTGTCGTTCTTAAAATTGGCTAAGAAGCTTATTTATAACGTTTGGTACCTTACACTTTCCTTGAAAAGTAGTGGTAGTTGTGGGGAGATGGAGAAGTGGAGGTTGTGGGAATAACCTCCCTCTTTGTTTCTGGGAAGTTTCTGAAAACTGCTAGACCATGACTCCAGTATCTCTTCAACCGCTCCAACTTACCACTGACTTTATAACTTCCTTGTCATGGGGTAGTGCTACACCCATGTCGATATAAACCGCCAGACCAAAACCACATGTTTTATCCCCCCATGGTAATATGATTTGATGTCTAGTAAGAGTTAGTGGGGTTATGGCTTCAAATCCATGAGTCTAGTTATAAAATAATGCTTCTAGTGGATTTTGTGCCAATTTTGTCGTAGTAATGGCTTAAGTAATAGTGCTAGCTAGAGAGATTGGTGCTAGCATAAATAAAAGAATGACGCGACAGCAGAAAAACGTGGCGCGGTAGAAATAGAGCGTGGGACCCAGCAATGGCCGTAGCAGCAGCGATGGCGCGTGGCCAAAGGAGCTTGGGGCCAGTATTGCCGCCTGGGGCGCAACATTGGTGCTCGGGTGCGCAACATTGGTGCTCGGATGCGCAGTAGAGCTTGGGATCCAGCATTGGTGCTTGGGTGCATAACGGAGCTTGGGACCCAGCATTGGTGCTCGGGTGCGCAACATTGGCGTTGCACAGGGAAATGGAGTAACTCGGAGCATTAGAACGGCATAGGTTGGACTTGGAGCTTGGGGGTATGGTAATGGTGCAGCAGCAGCGTTAGCGCTAGCACTGCTGCCAGCCTTCTCCCCTTTTAGCGCCGGTGGCCTTGTTCCTTTTTAGCGCTTCGTAGCCTTGTCCCTTTTTAGCGCTTCAACCAACTCGTGGCTCCATGGCTTTGGTATCTTTGTAGCTTTGGTTGACTTTATTGTTTCGGCACATTTGTGCTAGAAGTGTGGCTAGGACTTATTAAAGCATGTACTTTGTTGTTGTCAGGGCTATAGCCTATATGTTATTATTGATATTGACTAATGCCATGACCATGGATATGGTCTATTTAGATTTTCTCAGTCTTGTGGATTTAACTGTTTGGCGTTTATGCCTAACTTTTATGCAGCGCATACATAGCACTTTCAAGAGATTCAGTCGTGGAAGTTTGCAATCTTGAAATTATGCTTGATGCGATTTTGCAATTAGTGTTACTGTTCAGATATGATGTATCCTTTATTCTGAATGGTCACACTATGTATAATCAGTATGTTTAGTTTTATACAAATAGTTTGCACGGATGCACATGAAATAACGAGTTTTTTGTGGCACAAAGCTCCGAAATTTTCCTAGTACATATATGTGCCAAAGATCTACAGGGCTAGTTTAGCAAGGAACTGAATATGCATTCTCAATTCTCTTGCAGGACGTAAGATAGCAGTAATATTCATAATTCTGATGCTCGTCAGAAATTAACGTATATTTATTTCATGCTTCTGCAGCTAGGCGAAAATAAACATTATAAAGGGAAATATTACAGTTTTCTCCCTTGTCAAAAACTCACCATCAACAAGTCTTGTAAGGTCACCTGCAGTTAGGGCTGCACATCGGGTGGGTCGGGTCGGGTCGGGTTTGGCCCCACCCGCACCCGACCCGCCAGTTGGCGGGTGACTTGCTTTTTCACCCGCACCCAACCCGCCGTAGGACGGGTCGGGTTGGGTCTGACCCGACTTTACGGCGGGTCGGGTGCGGGTGGCCCGCGGGTCACCTGCCCAGACTCCACAAATATTAAGTATTGTTCTGTAACCTGTTCCTGAATCCTACAGTTCTGTACTTCTGTGCCGTTCCTGAATCTTAAGTTCTGTTCTGTTGTCTACAGTTGAACTTGAAAAAAAAAAGTCACAAGGAAAATTGAAGTTCAAGGAAATCAAAGAGGCCGAAGGCATAAAGAGAACAAATATGCTAAGGTATGCACATATAGATCCTAATAGATAATGAAATGATATTCCTAAATCTAGAGTCAATATGCCAAGTTGACACTAAAACAAGTATCAGAAAAATTTACATATGAAAATTTAAAGTACAACATGTAGAGCTAGTATCTCATGTCCCTGCAATGTAAAGATCATTTTGATATACGTGAATGAGTGAACTTGGCGTGAGTCGATCACGCATCATATGACGTGGAGTCAGTCGTGCTACCATTACACCACAAATTCAGAGTGGATGCTATAATTCTCAAATTACAGTTTATAACCACACAAACACAGCAGGACTTCCAATTGTATATGTCCAGGTCATATATGAAGTAGAGTTCAAATCTCTTAACCAAAATTTTCATGGTGAATATGATAATCAACTTAAATGCAAAATTTTAAGATAATCGACATATTAAACTATCTTATTATAATGTACCAGCTTCATTGTATAACAAAAAGGGAGTATATTATAGTCAACATGTCTAAAGAATGCACACAAATTAAACTGAAAGAAAGTTAAGCACCCGAAGTTCACGCTGCTAGGAAAGAAGTTTCATCTCAACCACCTTGTACTGCTGAAGCCTGCAGAACATCAGCACAAACACACAAGAAAGCTGCCTGATATAGCATACTTACTGAAAAATCTATTTATCAACATATAAGTTAAAATTTACTATTCCAGATTCCTTATAATTGTACCTGCATTTAATTTGGTGTAGCACCATCGAAAAGCTTCATACCCAAAAGTTCCCCTGAAATCCTTTCCTTTTTTCAGGTTCTGGTAGCTGCATAAGTGCATAGCAAAAGCGCGTGCTTTAAGTTCCCTGAAATTGAAGAAATTTACTTAACATATAACAATGAATTGAATGTTGGTTTTAAGTTAAGAACTAAAGAAAGTTGTGTTAGCTGAAATGTTTAATTGATTTGGTTTTAAGCTTGTGATTTAGACAAATGTTGATTCCAATTTCTCATTAGTTCAATCGTTGGTTTACCAGCATGTTCTGAATAAACTTGAGAATCTGTTAAAACATCCACCACATACCGATATCAAAGTTTTAAAATCTGGTGAATAACACGAGGTTCATATTCTGAAACACCCACTGATTTCAAAATTATTTTTTACTATATTTTCATCTCTCGGGAAGTCCTCCACTCCCTTCTCTTTATCCACCATTTTCTACAGAAAAAAACAACAACCAGTCTCATCAACACATACACTGAACAAAACCAAATTTCAAACCCTAAGTACAAAATCTATGAAACAATTGGTTACGCTCCATTCAGACAATTTAATAAACAGTTTGAGGTCATCCTTCTTTTTTTTCTTTTTTCTGTTTTTGCTGAAATTGCAACTAGAACAATGATTTATAATAAAATCAACATGGATTCTTTTCTAAACTGAAAAACAAGTAAAAATTGACGTTCTAACAATGTGAGCATTAAAAACACCATTTTCAAATAAGAAAATGGAATTGGGGATTGGGGATAGAAATAACCAGCTCTTGAAACTCAAACGATGAAGATACGACACAAATTAAACAACCCAAAATTCTTCTCATCAATTGTAATCTAAAACCCTAAACAAATTCAAAGATGAAGAAAGAGAATTTTACCTTTATCAATTATCACACAAAATCCCTAACTGAGAAATGCTTGAAACTAGAACTGTTGGAGTTCAGAAGCTTGTCAAGGGACTAAGAACAGGCTAAGAGAACAACAAGATTAAACGAAAGAAAAAAGTAGAACTGATCTCTCATGAGTCTCCTCTCGCAAAATCACCTGTGTAAAATCGAAGAAGAAGAACCGTAACTAGGGCTGCAAACTGCAATTCTGTTTCTATATATCTTTATCAATCAATCCCTCGTGGCGTGCGAAAGGCACGTGTGATTCTCTGGCGGGTGGGTGGGTCGGTTCGGTTGAGATGAGCTATCATCCTCACCCGACCCGCCAGAAGACGGGTAAAAAAAAAATCACCCGCATCCGGCTCATTCATCGGCGGACCGGGTCCGGATCGAATAAAATTGGACGGGTACGGGTCGGGTCGACGGGTTGGGTCGGGTTTGTACGGCCCTACCTGCAATCTATTAGCCGATCAAAATCTTAAATCACTTTTTGAAAGTGTACTTTAGTTTATATAGATTTTTGTAAATTGTTTTAGATTTTTTTTCCTAAAACACTTTTTCATTCCAAGCTAAGTTTTAGAAGGTCTAACAAGATTTTGAATCATGGGAATAGTGTTTTAAGAAGAGTAAGAACATAATGAGAAGAATTTGGTGCATATTTCCTTTTGCTGTCGGATGGATCTAGGGTTGTATATGGGTTGGTTTTCAACTAGGACCGAACTTGGTTCAAAGTGACCAATAATTTCAGAAATTATAAATATTCCGTGGGTTATAAGCACAAAGATGTCACTATCCAACTACATTAAACCCAACAAAACAAATTTGACACAAAAAACCCATTATAAACCAACTGTCCATATTACCCTCACTTATAATTCAGCCTAAATTCAGAAACTATTCACGCCCATCACGCCCACTTCACCTTCACCTTACATATTTTTTTCCCCTTCACCTTACGGAATTTTTTCCTCGTCTTCATCTTCATCAACAATAGATTCATCATCCTCGTCTTCATCTTCATCATCAGTAGCTTCATCATCCTCGTCTTCATCTTCATCATCAATAGCTTCATCATCCTCGTCTTCATCATCCTCATATGCAACATCTACAACTAGAATCAGAATCAAAACAATTTCAAAATATTGACGAAATTGTTGTTCGTCATCAGTAACAATTTCAACCTTAAATAAAAACAAAATCACAGATCAAAATCAAAAATGGTTTCATCATCTGTTAGGTTTAGGTTTCGTCTGTTTCGAAATCAATCTTTCATACTTAGGTTCAAAGATAGAAAGTTTTAATTCCATTTGTTTTCACCCTTATTTATTTATGATTCAATTATGTTCAGTTTTGGTTTCATCGTTTTTTTTCGTTCAATAAAATTTCAGATGAAAAAAAACGATGAAACCTTTGGGGTTTCATAGCTTTTTTCATTCAAATAAAAAAAAAACATATGAAAAAAACACTATGAAACCGAATAAGGTTTCATCCATTTCAATTACATTTTTCTTAATAAAAAATATCTCAGCATATAAAAAAACAATGAAACTGAATAAGGTTTCATATATATCAATTACATTTTTTTGTTTCATCTTACTACAGATGAAACAAAACAAACGATGAAACCTTTTGGGGTTTCATAGTTTTTTCATCTATAGTAGATGAAACAAAACAATCGATGAAACCTTTTGGGGTTTCATAGTTTTTCTTTTTTTATTCTAATAAAATTACAGATGAAAACAAAATGATGAAAAAACTATGAAACCCCAAAAGGTTTCATAGTTTTCCTGACATTTCACCAACAAAAAACCCAAATTTTGACAATGATGATATATCATTATATTTTGTTGAAGATTTTCGGCGATGACGATCTGGAGGTGTTGGTGATGTTTGTAGAGGATAAAAGGAGGAAGAAGAGGTGTTGTTGGTGGTGGATTTGGACATACAGTGGTGGAGGGGAAACAATAACGACGAGGAAGCGATGGGAAAAGAGGAGGTGTTGTTGGTGAAGGATACGAAGGTGTTGTTGTGGTGGAGGAGGTACTGTTGTTGCTGGTGATGGTGGCGGAGGAGGTATTGTTGTTGCTGGTGATGGTGGTGGAGAGGAGAAGAAGAAGAAGAGAGGTGTTGGTGAAGGATACGAAGGTGTTGTTGTGGCGGAGAAGGTACTGTCGCTGCTGGTGATGGTGGCGGAGGAAGTATTGTTGTTGTTGGTGATGGTGGTGGGGAGATGAAGAAGAAGAAGAAGAAGAAGAAGAAGAAGAAAATTAACATACCTAGGTTATATATGGAAGGGCATCTCGGGTATATTAAAAATAATTAAAATCTAAATTTAATTAGTATTAAGTGAAATGGGGTTTTTGTCTCATTTTTAATGAAAATGATTTTTCTTTATAAAAGATAATATGAGAGGGTTTTATGCATGATAAGTTTGTTCACCTTGGTTTTTTATACCAAGTTTTGAATTATAAAACCAAAAAATACAACAATCGAAGAAAAAAAAACCTTAGTAGTTTGTTTGGTTTCATGTTCCAAACAAACCAATAAAACAAAAAACTTGAAGGAAAACACAAAACCCAGATTAAGCAGCAAAAGAAAAAAAAACAATAATATGGGTCAACTATTTTTAACCTAATATAATATATGTAAACTGAAATAGATATCCCGATATAAATAAAACCCTAATGAAAAATATTATTACGTAAATCGTATAAGTTTAAATATTGATTTTTAGTTTATTTGGAAATCTTATAAACACATATCTTTTTCAATACCATAATCTATTTACGAAAGTATATACTCAATCCACCGGTGTATGATTTTGGTTATGATAAAATTAAACTTCATTGGTAATTTTTTTGAATTATAGCTAAATGTCAAAATTTATTAAAAAAATTGGTGAAGCGGTTTTTCGTTTCTTAATTTATAAATCTAAAATGATTTTATTTAGTTTTGATTTTATCTAAACAATATTGGTCCGGAAAAAAATCAAATCAAACCGAACTGAACCATTCACAAACGTAGATGGACCATTAAGAGGGAGGGAAATAACCGATTGTTTAGCAACGAGCGCACATATCTAAATTTATTGCTACTGAGTGTATCTTTACATTTTGGCTATTTTGAAGGTTACTTAAATTTGTAATTGGAAGGCTCTGGTTGGAAATAGCTAGTCCTCTTTTCTTTTTGAAACTTCTGGAGTCACTGCTTCCGTAACATCCCAGTTTTTAACATTTTTGCCCTTTTTTAATTAAAAAAAAAAAAGAAAAGAACTTAGCTTGTTATTAAATCCTTCATAAGAAAATTCTATACTCAAACATAAACAAAATTACCTAATTAAATTTTATTATCTCTCAATCTCACAACAATTTGTCAACTTTGACCTAATTTAATTTTACATTCACAATGTGTAATTTAAGTTTTTGTTAATTTTACATTCACAATGAGTGGAATAAAAGTTTTTGAATTTAGGAGTAAGAAAATTGACGATTGATCTGTCCATCATCTTTTTTATAACGATATTAAATCCTCTCAACAACCTAACCCTAAAAACAGTTAATCTCCTATTTCACCTTCCCTGCTTAAGATCTTCATAAACCTAATTAGTTTATTAATTACCCGTCGACCAGATTGAATCTTGATAATCATTAGGAATTGAATCAAATACAAAGGACAAATACAAAATCCAAATGGATGTTGAAAAAAATTAAACGACTAATAATGCAGCAAATCACGACCAATTGACATCAAACGAGTTAATAAACAAGAATCAGATGATATTGAACCATAGGTTTAAAAATCTGATACATGGAGTATAAGCAAAAATCATTTATTTATTGTTATCCAATCTTTGATGGTCTGCTTAGTCATCATCTTTAAGGGTTTTTATTGTTGAAGGCCTTTTTGTTTCATTTTCTTCCCTCATATTAACAATATTTTTAATTTAGTGATCCATCGTAAAAGAAAAATAGAAAAGGAGAAGAAGTTTTTAAAAGGCTCGAAGCTGAACGTAGTGTGTCCCAAAATATATCCCAAAAGACCCAAATCCACTTTACCAATACGGTGGATATTCCATGACTTTGACCGTAGTCGACCCATCTTTTTTTATAAAGTGGGGTAGTATTCCTTTCACTGGAAAGCACCACAAAGTCTTCAACCGACCCAGGGGTCATTACAGTTGATTAGTTGTTGTTCACTTGAATTAGTAGTTTCACTTTTGCTTATTTAGACTTCTAATCTCTGTAACACTAGCTAGTTTTCCCTCCCCCTCGCTTTCTTCTGCTTACTTGTTGGTAAAAGCAGCAGCTAATATTCTGAATGTTTGTGTGGCCCATTTCCCACCACTTCTCTACACCTTATCTTAAACCTCTCCTCTGCATATGAAATGTCCATCTCCATTCAAATTTTCGACTCTCAATTACCCCACATTAATAAGAGAGTAAGAAAAAAGAGAGATAAAACAAAATTGTGTGTTGTTGAAAAATAAATAAAGGGTCAAGTGTGGTCCACTCCCTTATCAGCCCCACAACTCCACTTTACCGCATCCCTGATTTAAGTGTTGCTGTATCTCCTAGCATCTTGTGCCCACAGATACGCTAACCTCACAAAACTTTGATATGGTTTTGAACGGCGACAGATTTTTTTTCTGAACAAAATAACAGTTCTTTTGAGGGAAGCATTAGGAGAAATAAGGAATCATATTTTGGAAGATTTTTTTCATTTTTCACCCCACTTTTCCTATTCTCCGTCCCCTTAATTCTCATAACTAATTATCCTATTCACCATTCAAATTAATTTTAAAAAATTCTAAATACTATTTTAAATATTTTAACTATATTTTTTACATTCTTATCTATCTTTATTCCACCCATCACTAAAAGAAACATTTGTAGTTGATCAATTCAAAATTAACCCATTACCACCAGAAATTGGATCATGACGACGGTGGTTTTCCCGAATAAAAATTGAACAGTAACTCTTCTCTTTCACTTGCTCTTCCAAATGATATTATTTTATATGAAATTATTACTAGAATACCAATTGATAGTTTGCATTGGTTGATTAATGTTCCTGGCGAACAGAATTTTAGTTCCATTAAGATTATATAAACACTGATGGTCAAAGAAAAATACATCATTAGTCTTGATGTGTAGAAAGTTTCTACACAATACAATCCCATGGGAAGCTTCCAAAGAATCTACTATACACGAGATGCTACATTGATCATCTCTCATAAGCGAAATTGAACTTATGGGTTTTGAATAATAATATACAACAGCAACAGTGTGAATGGATCGAGAACTTTTGATACTCCACCACTGTTTGTTGGTCCTTGTTGTCGATGGGAAATAGATAGGGTAACTGGTTCATATGTAACCCATTCAAGGAAGCACAAAGTGTTTAAGGTTTGAATATAAATCTAAACTAGTATTTCTAATTTAATGGGTTTATTTAATAAATAGGGAGAAATTAATGAAGAAAAAAAATAATAATCATATCAAAATTAATTTAACTATTGTATTTATAGATGGTAAATAGGAAAAAATTAAAATTAAAAAGTAAATCAACATAAAAATTTATAAGAGGATGTAAAACAGAAAAAGTTGGGTAGAAAATAGGAAAAAATATTTTATAACTATTAAAAAAAATTTGGAGGCTACTTTAAAAAATAGTAATAATAAAATATAGTAGCAATGAAGTAAATCTTGGTGACCTTCATTCATATATTCATATATTTTTAACATTGGCTAAGATGTTCTTATTGTTTTGGTGGCTATCTATTAGAGTTTGTAGAATTGAGGGCCTTTTTTTTTTCTATTTTTAAAGCATTGTTGAGGGTTACATGATGTTGACTTCTAAAATTCTAGAGTTAGGTTTTGAGTTTTAGAATGTTTGAAAAAGTTTTGGAGAAAAAAAGAAAAAAGAAATAGATGCCGAAGAGTTAGTAGAAGTGCTGAAGTGAGATCCTTTGATAATAAAAATTCCAACAATTAGGAGGTAGGCGAATGTTCATCTCCCAAACCAATTCAAATTTTTCTTATGCTAATATTACTCATGCCCTGCAAATGAAAGACTTTTTGGATGGTCAAAGTTAGACTTTATTCCAAACCCAAGATGAAGGATCAAATGTGGGATATTTTCAACAACATTACATTTTGTATGTTGTTACGATGGGAGGGGTTCCGAGAGGCGTTAACCCCCTCTGGGTTGTGGTCGATTTAACAAGTCAGGTAGCGGGGGTGTGGGACATCGTTTCGTCCCGAAATACTATTTTTTTTTTTTCAAATTTTAATACATGTGATATTTTCTATTAACCACCATTGATGTCTAAGGTATCTATTGGAGATGAACATGCAGCTCTAACAGATCCAAATCCCCTATAAATAGTGGCGGATTGATTATCATTCATTCACATCGATTTTTTTTTCCTTTTATTTTCTTCATAGCATTATTAGAATTCCCAAGAGCGTGTTCTTGGTTGAATCAAGGGAGTACAATCCTTGAATTGGATTATGACGTTAGTATTTCATTGTATCTAGAAAGCATTAATCCAATGACCTACTGTACTCATGTATCTATTCGAAAGGGTCGAATTAGTTTTCTAAAAGAATCGAAAGATCTTTAAAGTCAGTCCTATACTATTCTTTATGTTCTTTTCATTCTCCTAATTAAACAATTTTTTCCACATCAGATGAGCCAAATTAAAATTTTAATTGTGAGAACCCTTAGTTGAATTCGTAATAGAAAACCATGTTTTATGCAATCTTCACTCTGGAAATTGTAGGAACTTCATCCGATATATGATTTTAGCGGTTGACTCCAATTCTCGAATATAAAAGACTCATCTTTCATATCCAATATGGAAATCTGGATTTGGGGCTCGTTTAGTCAGCGAAAAGTACCTGCGAAGTCGAACTTATATGAAATCCAGAGATTTTCAGCTGCATTATATTCCAGTGTGTTGACCATATATCTTAGGCCGCGTCTTGGAATACAGATCCCTTTTAAAGTCGTCTAATTCTATACCAATTATTCACAATCGTCGAGTTAGCTGGATAAAGTGTGAGGCACATCTGAGTAAAAGAGAAGCTTCTGACTCGTTTGGACCCACCGCAAACCTTAGTGTGTCATGCATGCGTCTGTAGTTAGGGGAGGCCTCGAACATGTCCTTCCTTTGGTATGAGCCCTGGTACATGCGAGTGATCCACCGAGATCGAGAGTATTAGATGCACTCTAGGGCTAACACCACAATGAATAAGTTTCAGGGCTAAACAACAAACAATTTTACTTTAACGATGCCGGAAATATTCTAGGAACGTCTTCACGTAGGGAAGTAGTTTCTTGACCTTGAAAAATACAAGTGGAAATGTCATAAATTGTTCTTCGATGACTATACCTAACTCCGACATTTGGAGTAGCCTGACGAGCTGCTCTTCTTAATAGGGGAGGCTTTGACAAAATGGAGCGATCGAATATGATCCATGTAGAGGAGTAGCTTGCAACTTGAGTGGTTGTTGGGTATAGTCTTGGATCCTTCTCCTGTTTACTTCAGTGATAGTAGCAGGTTGTAGCTGTGTGTCGAGTAACGAAGTGTTTATGAGATTGCTTTCCCTCACGAGCATCACTACGACGATTTTCTTTTCCTTTAAAAAGTTTGGATCAACCAAACAAAGCAAGTGTTGAGGCATCAAACCGCTTAGCAGCTTTGTAAAGTTTTGAAAATATGTGAAGACAATGATTCTCCAGTAGATTCCTGTAAACGAGTAGCTATCGTTGCTGCAAATCTCCACTAGGTCTGATTCTGTCGCATTCTAATCGTGACCATCTAGGGTCTTATTTCCTTCAGAAAGAACAATACAGGTTATCTCAATTGGTTAAGGTCGGTAGAGCAGATCTGCAATATTTTGCTTGGGTCACGAACCTGAACTAGCCTCTCCAGGAGTTTTTTACCTTTGTCTTGTAGACGATGAAAAGAAAAATATAATAGAAAAAATAACGAGGTAAATCAGATAAATAATCAAAGAGTTATGATAAAAATAGTAAAATTAAAGAAAAATTTCAGAGTCCTTACGATCAGGTCGAGAGGCACTCTACTTAGCCGTATTTTAAAGCATTTTTTGTCAAAAACTTTTATTTTTTAGTGTCATCAAGCCACTGAGAGTGATGAGGCTGGTTGGATGCTTGTTTTTTTTTTTTAATGTTCGTCGTGGGCATCATCTTCACCGGTAAGATTGATTGCAGAGTGGATCCCATCTGTGTTATTCTTAGGAGTTTCAATACCCCTTCTTCGGTAAACATGCATTGGATCTTGATTTGTTAGTTCTAACCCTATTGATCGTTCTGCAAATGTTTTCATATGAGTCGGGATGTCGATATGAGTATTTGAAAGATCTTGTTGAGTATCTCGGAGCTTGTTTTGGTTATAAGACAACGTTTTCAAGGGTTAATAGTGAACTTTCACGGAAGTGGTCACTGGGACGTTGTTTCTATGGAGATTGGTGGTTGGAGAGTCGACTTCCTTCCAGGTAATGATCATGGTTACGATCTACGACTATGAATGAGTGGACATCCTCCCAATGTGATTTCCAAAATGTAGATACTTTAAATTGGGCGAAGGGATAAAAGTAAGATTTAGGGTTTCGATTGTGCATTATGAGAGGTTGATCATGGACAATCTTCGTGTAAACTAAGATTTCGGCCGATCGAAGACTGTTTCACTCACATGATAGAGATAATGGCTGGTCTTGGAAAGAAAAGCAAAGAGAAAGAGTGATATCAAAATAATTATGGTTGCAGAAAAATTTACCTAGAGATGTTATTTATAGCTAAGTTGTTGTGTTTTGAATGGCTCATTCTTGGTATATTTATAGCTACAAACCCTAATCACAAGTCGGTGGGATAAAGATGAAGTGACGTGAGGAACACTCATCACATAATTAAAGAAATAGCCAATAATTAAATGAGATTATCCATTGATTCTCGTAACCTCCTCGACCGACTAATCTCTTTAGGGATGAAAAATATAGTTGAGTATTTCCTACACGTGTTGTAGACCGCCATACCAAAATACTAAATATATCCCCCCGTTTGCATGACTGAGTCAGACTTCATGATGATATGTTGGTAGGGTAGCAATACTCTCTGTAGCAAATGTTGACTGAAATAGATAAATATTCCATGATATGTATGTTATGACTAGGATCAGTCACGTGGAAAGCACAAGATCATGTATGAGATAGAAAATGAGCTGAGGTTGAGCCTCAGCTTTTATGTGGCCCTCCATGTATGGTTTGTGGAGGTCGAACTGTAATGACCCGACCCTTCACCGATATTATCACCACTTACCCAATGTGGTCCTCCGGCAGAGTGGGGTTTTCACGGACACCGCTGCGGTCATCCAACAACAGCTTTCTGGGAGGTCACCTATCCTTGGATTGCTCTTATTCCGAGCATGCTTAACTGTAGAGCTTTTGCCAACTGTGGAACCAATTACGTTGAAAATTCCTTGATGTTTGTAAAGGACATACCATTACTTATATTCCATTCGGCGAACCCTACCTGCCGAATTGGGGTATTACAATACCACCACCTTAAATTGGATCCATCCTCGGCTCCGAAATATCCGTCCAGATCTCCGACGATCACTGTCACTTATGAGACCAATACCTGACCCAACCGTCCTGCTTACTCTCTTACCCTCGGCAGGTCACCGTTGATACCATTTGTAATGATCCGATCCTCCACCGATATTATCCCCACTTAGCTACTGCAGTCATCCGACAGTGTTGGGTTTTCAATGGGCACCAATGTGGTCATCCGGCAGCAGCTTCCCAGGAGGTCACCCATCCCTGGATTGCTCCTATCCCGAGCATGCTTAACTGCAAGGTTTTTTCGCCAACTCTGGAGACAATTGTGCTAAAAAGGCCTCGATATTTGTAAAAGTCGAAGCATTACTTATAGTCCTTCGGTAAACCTACCTTCCAAATCGGGGTATTACACGAACTCTACTAGTGAGTCCCTTTTGATGAATGTGAGAGACTTAAGGGTTATACTTGAGGATGAGGCTTATGTATGAGTCTTGTTAGTACGCCTGAATCTCGCGTTTGTACAAAATTAAGATAAACTCATGTCTCTTGATGAGTGATTGATAACATGACCTGATGTGACTAACGGACCCATCAGAGGGAGTGACTAGTATCTAATCTTGAGGCTCATGGGATTGAGACTTGAGTCATTCTTATGAGACTGAGGCATGAGTTCTGCCCATAAGAGTGAGGCTTGAATCCCGCTCATGAGACTGAGGTGCGAATCGTTCCAACAAGAGTGAGGCTTGCGCTTGAGGGTAATGCTTGCTAGTATGTCAGCTTCTTGTGTTTGTACGAAATTACGATGAACTTGTAGGTCCCAAGTTTCATGGAGTCAGCCGGGAAATTTCAGGAGCCTTAAGACTCGTAGGGTCAGCTAGAACATGCTTATAAGGATGAGAGTGAGGCATGTATATGTGTCTGAGAGTGTCTCTTGTTTATATGAGACTATGAAAAACTTAACTTGACCTATGAATTTCATGGGGATGTTACTAGGAATTAGTTGTGAATTGTGTATATATATGGGGGAGACTTGGCTAGTGTATCTCGTGGGGATGTGATAAAATTCAGTCACGGCTTGTAAGATTTGAGTCATGCTTATAGATACCTTTTTCTCATTCATTCCCATGTAATCAGATGTGGATGCATCATGAGGTAATGATTGGACATGACCATTGTATCGCGTGAGGATTTACTAGGAGTGTTAGCGCACTTCTCGGTTGAACCCACCGAACATTGGTATGTCAAGTTTAGTTCTAAAAATAAAATTTGCTTGAGTAGATTACTAAAGTCAACTTTTTTAGGTTAGACTAGGAACATAGAATGTTGAGACTTTCTCTAGTTTCTCTTGAAAACTTGAGGCGTATTGAAGACAAAACAAAGATATCATCCTTTAGTTCATGGTTAGTAACTACAAAACTTGACTTATCCCATTTCTATTTATTGTTCATGCAAGTCTATATTCATTAAAAAAATAACATACAAAGTTATTTTTGTTACAATGACTTTAATATTGGTGATTTGTTAACTATACAGTGATCAAATTATCAAAATGTATGATATATATAGTTGCTTTAACAACTTAAAGTATATATAGTTACGAAAAATGGTTTATCAACAGAGTTCGTTGATTATGACATTGCACTAATTGGTAATTTGTTACTCCCTCCGTTTCGATTTAGATGATAGTCTAGGGTTTTTTTTATGTTCCACATTATTTGATAGTTTTCATATTTTTCCACAAAACTACCAATAATACCCTAACATTTTATATTGGAACTATAAGTTTATTTATAAATGCACTAATAGCAATTAATGTTTGAAGACTTTTTTTTAAGGGCATAGATGGAAAATTATCATATCTCTCTCAATTTCTTAATCTGCGTGAAAACTCTCAGACTATCATCTAAACTGGAACGAAGGGAATATTAATTAGTGTGTTGAACTTCCGGGTGAATCCAAACCTTACTAAATATGTTTGAAACCAATTTCAGAAATACAATATAAGGAAATAAAATTAATAAACCTTATTTCAGAGTAAAAAAAGGGTTCAGGAACGATCCCTGGCGAATGACCAATCTCATAATCAACCCCTAGTGAGCAGGATAGATCATACGACCAATCCCTTGAACATGATCGATACCAGGACCGATCCTGAGTAAATCAAACTTTTTATTACTTTTTCGATTTGTCTGTTAATCTTCACGGGTTTGTGAAGATATCGAGAAGTGAATAAGTTATATTAGAAAGTTCATTATAATGTCGTCATAATATTTTGAACATGTGCTAAAAAAGTAATTCTTAATGTTCAAGAATACACCTTTGATACTCAAGACAAAATCCCAAGATATTGATTTTTCAATATCATATTTGGTACAAAATTATACGTTTTTCATTCCCAGAGGTTTGCATATCTCTAGCAAACTATATTAGTAAAGTACATGTTATGTGCTAGCTAATCTTAGTTTTTAGACTAAGTATGAAATCGATTATGAATTGGATATTACTTTGTGTTTACCAATTTTGAAAATATATTATTAAATGCATATCTTGGGAATTTTTGAAATTGGTAAATAAAGTATTTGCAAATAATGCCTTGGTCATAACATTATAAAAAAGAAATCTTGTGTTCTTACAAACTCATCCTAGAACACACCTTATGTGAGTGTGTAAAAACCAACTTGTTAAAGAGATATGAGTAATCTAATTAGGTGAAACATCTTGCATTGCCTTTTTAAAGTTTTCTTTGGGATCAAGAAGCTTCTGGTTTTTCCGTCGGCGGAAGGATATATTGTTATCTAATTTTCAGTTGATTACTTGTGATTGAACTATCTTCAATAGATCAAACTTGTTTATTCCAAAGTCATTATATTCTTCTATAAGGCCACTCAAATGTGTTTAAAGATTCGACTAGTACATATCTTAGTAATTCTGGATCTGTAGGGTAAAATTATTGATCAGTCAATGTTCACAGACTCTGCTTCGGTGCTGCGATTGATGTGTGTTGTTTGTGCAAGTTTAGATGTTTCCCACTAATTAACTAGTGATATAGCGGTAGTAAAGATCGTTCCCACGAGGAGCTGTGAATTGTTATTTGTCTTTGAATTCTTATGTAACCAAGGGTGGATTGTAGTGAATTAAACTTAAGTAAACAAAACTAATAAAGTAAAAAAAAAAATCGAGATTAAGGTGAGAAAATACTAGTTAAGGATTTCGTCTTCCATCGCCAATTATGCTCCCAAATCGATTAGAATCAACATCCACTCTCTCTTCATACCAATAACCCTAGAGCATCCCATCAAGAGCATACTCCGGTAAATTCCTTATGTCATCACATACCATAACGATGAATATGGAAATAATACTCAGCGAATAACCTAACACACGCGATTAATTTAAATCCTCCAAGAGCATTAGGTTCTTTGAGTTAGGATAATCAATGCAATAGAAGTACTAAGAGTAATCTATTTAACACTGGTCAAGCTTCACATGCAACCACACGAAGGTTTTGAATCCAATCAGTAATCACATTATGCTACTTGCAACCGTGTCTATTAACTATTCTGTATCTCCAAACCCTAGTTTAGCTTTAGATATGAATATGAGTTCACTTAGTATGCATCCTCAACAAACACACCTCCACTCATACATGGCGATATTAAAAGTAGATCATGAACGATAAAAAGAGATCTTGAACGTCAACAATAATCAGCTAGATTGATTCACAAGTTTAGGACTTCCAACTACATCCCCAACCAATAGAACAAAGTTACCCACTCATGGATTTACTAAAACCCATGAAAATTTTACAAAGAAGAAGATTGGTTTCCCCCTAAGGGTAAAACCCTAGGTTTTTTATGTAGAAGATGTTATATTAGAGGTAGGAGATAAGATATTACTTCAAAAATGTCTTGTTTAAGCCTTGGATGTCTTCTTTTAGAGCCTTCAATGCTTGGACCTCAAGTATCCTCTCTTTATAGGGTTTAGAATCCCACTAGGACAAAGTTATATCATTTTAGAAGTTCAAAACACGTCAAAACGGACCCCATAAGTTTGCCATAGTTGGCATGGTCGATTTCCATGAACCGTGCCAACTCTAGGACCAAAATAGCTCAAATTCTCTATCCCAAAACTTGCTACAATCGGCACGGTCGAAAACTGTTCCTACTCTAGGGATTAAAAATCCAAGTTTTTTGTCCAAAAAAGTGTTACAGTCAGCCTAGTTAGGAGCAGTGCCGACTGTTAAGCTGTTGATGACCTTTTTCTTGCTTCGGCTGTTTTGTCCATAACTTCTTCGTCCGAACTCGGAATGACCTCATTATTTTTGCGTTGGCTTCTTATTTCAATTTCCTTACAGATGTATGAAGAAATATTTTATTTTAATGAGTTCCAATTGTAGCACTTGACTTCCTTGTTCATTTTATGTTGTAATGAACTCTTTTTTTCTTCTTCTGGTGAATACACTTAAAAACTCCTAAGAACTCAAAAACAAACAAAATCAAATCATAATAATATGAAAACTAACAAGAAATAATGAATTAGAATATCAAAGTAATGAAAATAATGCACCTATCAACTTCCCCCACACTTGCCTTTTGCTAGTCCTCGAGCAAAATTCCTATCTAAACTAAACTAAACTAAACTAAAACACAAAAACTCCCTTTCGTTGAGGATACTATTACACTTAGCATGTGTAACAAGCCTTTAAACCCCTATATGTCCCTAATGGACGAGTTATAGTCTCGTGAGGGTTTACAAGAGGTATACCCACAAAACCTAAATTCCAACTTTTAAAAATTCCAGAGCACATGCATCCAAAGAGATACGAAGACATAAAGTTTCTGCACACTAACAATAAGAAGTTAGAAGTATAATAAATGTTATTCTTATGCTTAACTCTTGAGTTAGGAGAAAACCAACCATATGAAAGAATCCATCCTCGAGAGTGATCGAATAAGCATTCCACCTCGACTTCTGCCTCACCAATAGGGTTTTATGAAATTACACCCAGAAACACACTTTATGGTTCTCATGCATGCAGACAAGAGTGAAGATAGAAATCCTGCACACGTTGAATGGTAGGAACGAAAAGTAACCTTCTGAATCATATTTTGCTATCCTATAAAAAATGGGATGAAAAGAACCATTTTTTATGATCTCTAAGAAAGGAAATCAACCATTATGCGAGGATAGGAACGCTTACTTACCTTCTCACCCGATTCACATTTAGCACCACTCTCAAAGCGAACAGAAATGTCTTCGGCTTCGGCTTCAACTATTGATGATAAAATTCTGAACTTTGTAGAACTTCGACAACTTGTACCCATTTTTATTCGATTCCTTTGCTTGAAACTTATTTATATATTTCTTTTTTCTCATGGACTTAAATAATGAAATAACACACTAACTATGAAATTAAAATGCATATCTTTTTGTATTTTCGTTTTTTTTTATATATGATACAAAAAGATAACAACTACAAGAATAATTAAAATGAAATTAACACGACCATGGAAAAAGGAATTAAACACCTGATTCTTCACAACTTGTATTGCCTTGGTATCGTATAAACTTCAAAAACTTACATCTTTTTTTTTTTTTTTTTTTTTTTACTTTGTTTTTTTTAAAATTTAAAAAATTAAATTTTTTTTTTTTTTTTTTTTTTTCACTTTGTTTTGTCTTCACTTTTGATATAGAGTTTTTCTCCTCTTTTTGTTGATTGCAAACCTTGACTGTATTCAACTTTTTCTTCGTGATTTTGATGTTGCTCCGCTTATTGATGATGATGTGTTTCTATTGCTTCTTTGTCGAGAGAATGGTACCAACTGCAAACAAGACTACAAGATAGAGTTAGCAGTTCTGATGACACCCTCATGATTGACAGAATTAGCACTCAAGAGATCAAAAAGTAGTGTTGAAGGGGTGCGAAGTTGGGTAGATCAAATTCAAAGGTAGAATTTTTAAAACTTTTGTACATATATGCATGAAAACCTCCAACTTTTAGAGATTTTAGAGTCACTTTGTATACTTCAAGCTAAGTTTACATACAGAGTTCTCACCGAAACAACTGAATTTAGAAGTAAGTATTAGAGAACTACATTCGGGTTGCTCACTTGTTGAGAGGCTAGAGCTGACAAAAAGGGACTTAAGCCGTCGGTGGAAAATTAAATGCAAAGAGAATACAATATTAGAGAAGTTTATCATTCAATACCCATGAGTGAGGCACCAGACCTGCAATTCTTTGTACCTGTCTAAATTGTTTGTTTAGAGTGTTTCATCTGCGTAAATTCCGGGTAGAATGATGAGCTACCCAACTTCGTACCAAATTCAGCACTACTTTTTGATCTCTTGAGTGCTATTTCTATCAATCATAAGGGTGTTATCAGAATTTCTAGCTATATCTTGTAGTCTTGTTTGCAGTTGGAACCATTCTCTCTCTCAACAAAAACAGGTCCATATAAACATATCATCATCAACAAGCGGAGCATCAAAATTACGAAGAAAGTTAAAAAAATATTCAAGGTTTACAAGCAACAGTATAAGAAAGAAAAAATTTCATATTCAAAGTAAAGCAACAATACAAAGAGAAGAATTATATATATACATGTTGAAGACTAATGTAAAAGAGCAAAAGAAATCAAAAGATGAGAATTAGTGAAGTTCATGATATCAAGAGAATACAAGTTGTGAAGAATCAAGTGGTAAAGTACTTATCCCACGACCATAGTAGTTTTACTGTTCATTTTATTTTATTTTTCAGTTTGTATCTTATTTTGAAGTTTTTTCTTTAAAAAATAAAATAATAATAATAAATGAAGAAAAAAAGAGACAAGAAAAATTTGTTTTTATTACTTTAGTTTGTATTCATTCCATAAGACCGTGGAGAAGAAGAAATCTATAAAGAAGTTTCAAACAATAAGAATTAGAGGAAAAAAAGAGTTACAATTTTCAAGGTTCTACGAAGTTCAAAAGTTCATCATCAACAGTTGAAGACCGAAGATGTTTTTATTGGATGTTGTGAGAGTGGTGTTGATTGCCGATCGAGTGAGAAGGTAAGTAAGCATTCTCATCCTCACATAATGGTTAATTTCCTTTCTTAGAGGTCACTATAAAAAAAGGGGTTATTTTTTGTCCCACGTTCTATGGGTTAACATTTTCATATAATTCGGAAGGTTACCTTTCTTTCCCACCATTCAACGTGTGAAGAATTTATATCTTCACTCCTGGATACACACATGAGAACCATAAAGTGCGTCTTTTGAGTGTCAATTTCATAAAACCCTATGGGTGAGGCAGAAATCATTCAATCGCTCTCGAACCTGGATTCTTTCATATGGTGGTTTTCTCCTAACTCAAGAGTTAAGCATGAGAATAATGTTCTTTGATACTTCTAACTTCTATTTGTTAGTGTGCAAAAACTTTATATCTTTTTAGCTCTTTGTATGCATGTGCTCTGGAATGTTTGGAAGTTGGAACTTAGGTTTTGTGGGTATACCTCTTGTAAACCCTCACGAGACTATAACTCGTCCACCAGGACACCTACGGCTTTAAAGGCTTATTATACATGATAAGTGTAACCGTGTCCTCAACGAAATGGAGTTGTTATATTTTAGTTTAGTTTGGCTAGGTAGTAGTTTGCTCCTAACTCAATTATGGGGAATTTGATAAGTGCATAATTCACATGATTCTAGTGTCAAATCCATACATTTTTAAGCTATAATTCTTGCATATTATTTGTTATTATGATTTTTTTCCATCTTATGTCTTATATTAGGTAAATTATCCAAAAAGGAGCTACAAAGTGCCTAAAATGAACAAGGAATTGAAGTCTACAAGTGAAGAAAGCTTAAGAACAAATTCTACTCATTCAAATCCATATTTTCTTAATACCATTTTGAATAGAACGATAAGACGAAGCCAACGCAAAAAGAATGAGGTCATTCCGAGTTCGAACGAAGGAGTTAAGGACAAAACAACCGAGATGAAAAAAAGGTCACCTATAACTCAACAGTCGGCATTGCTTATAAGCAACACACCTATGTCGGTTGTAGAGAATTTAGTGGCAGAGAATTGTACCAACAATCGACATTGCTCATCAGCGACCAAACAATGCCGTTTGTAGCAAGTTTGGTTGCAGAAAGTTTTACAAACAGACGGATTGCTGGTGGGAAATTCCCTATGTCGGTTGTAGAGAGAAAAGTGGCAGCAAGTTTTATTAACAACCGGCATTGCTTGTGGGGAAATCCCTATGCCGACTGTAGAAAGCCCAAGGGGTCCGTTTGATACGTTTTTGACTTATAAAGCAAGAAAACATGGTTAGAGAAGGATTCTAAACCTTAGAAGGAGAGGAGACTTGAGTGCCAAGCGTTGAAAGCTATAAAAGAAGACATTTAAGGCTCAAACAAGACATCTTTACAATCCAATACATATCTACATCACCTCTCATATCACAACTTCTACATCTAAACCTAGGGTCTACCCCTTTAGGGGGAAACAATTCTTCTTTGTAATATGAGTAGCTAAACCTTTTGTTGATTAAGGATGAATTCAATGTTCTAAGCGTGAAGCTTTATTAGTAATACAAGTTTATTTGGAGTACTAATCATTATCGTTTGTTTTTACTATATCTAGGGTTTATGATTGATTTCTAGATTGTTCAAGTGTACAATTGGATTAATATGTTGATCAGTTTAATGCTAGTATTGAGTTATGAGATAAGTAATCGTCCATTGACTCGTACACAAGTTGAAATCGTGAGACCTTGCAAAGGGATTGTGTGGAGCAATTGCGAGTGAAGACAACACCAGCAAGTGGACCTTGATCTAAGAGTTTAAACTACTGGGATCAACCTAAATTCACAAAGCCTAAAACATTCGGTTGGGTTACACCTTGAGTGATCTACTACTTGGTGGTTCAAACGAATAAAATCTGGTAGCCGAGAACTTCTGTATCCAGTGATAAAAGGAGTTTTGGGGATAATACTAATATAAATGTTATTCTACGGTTGGTGATGAATGGTTCTAACGAAATATAGATAAATATACTACTCGAGTTAACGTTTGATAACGGCGAAGGACTCCCTAATCATCTTTCTTCTTATTGATATTTTTTTTATTTAGTTAATTAATTCACAAACCCCCCTTTTAATATTTGGAAAAGAAGGGTAAGGGACATTCATTGACCGTCACCATGGTTAAACATGATTATTTTACCAATATTACTTTTCACTTTAATTATTAGATGACCTTTTTGCCCACGATGTTTAAATTAATATTTTACCCATGAGTGACCATTTTTTCCCCTGGTGTGAAAAATTATTATTTTACCCCTGAGTGATTGTTTTGCCCAAGGTATATAAAATTACTATTTTACCCCTTAGTAAAAAATACTGATGTTACACAATTACACCCTTTAAAGAATCTCGTCCCGAAATACAACTTAAAAAAACCTATTGTGGACAAGCTTCATCGATTGGATTCCTTGCGCATATGTCCCATACCATGATGCGCAGGAATCTTGTAAGGGTCCTAACATTTTTTATGAACATGGATTATGAACTTCTGAATATAAGTCCCGTACCTAATACCCAGAAATCCTAATAAGGTCCACAATTTGTCATAGACACCGATCGAGATCTTCAGAGCATACATCCCATACCGTACACCCATGAATCCAAAGGGTTTACAACACTACCAATAAAATCGTTTTGGATTCCTAAACATGTGTTAGCAACTGTGACAGACCGGAAAATTCCGCCTTCCGGCGCTATGCGCTAGGCAGGCCAGAATTCCCTGATACGCCACTCAAAAGCGATCGAACCTCGTGACTTACCAAGAAAAATGTACGTCAATTTATCACTTCCAAGCATGTTTTGCAAGCATGGAAATTGAAAGTAGTTCCCATACGTTGTTTCACACTATTCCAAACTGACCCTTGTTCTGCAAAGGGTGCAAGGTCATAAAGGCCAATGATGATTCCTTCGGCATGTATCAAATACTTACGAGTATTGTCCAGGCCCAACTCATGCCTTGGACTAGCACATAGCCATTTTAGACCTTTTTTTTCGTTTCCTTAATTCTGCTTCGACTAAGCGATGGGTGCATGCACCGATCTTGATTTTGCCAAAAGTGTAGCAACCTTCACATTTCGTTCATACTGTATGGCTTGATAGGAACATCCATTAAATAGAATGCAACTACCTTATCAAGTGCGGTAACAATCATCTCTTGCCTCGCACTTCCGAGCCAGATGATATGAGTTACCAAAATATTGCAATCATCTCCAAATTAGATGACATGAACGCCAAGATATTGCACCTCAATGCATTACATTGCGGATGCCTACGTACCCAACCAGTACCTTGAAGGGATCAAGCATGACCGTAGTTCATCTGTAGGGTCATTTCGAAAGGAACTAGCAACTTAAGCCTATTAAGGCAAAGTCAACATTGATGCCAAAGACCAATCGTTTCGAAAATATATGCTTAGGCATATAAAATCTGCATCTAATAATTTCCAACTATGTGGAAAGTTCATAGGCCAAGCAAAGCCTAGTCCGTATAGGCCAAGAAACTTTCGCAATGTATAAACTAAATTATACATACCTATGCCACTTAGTATTCAAATATGTATTCTCAAGTAAGCAACACAGATACGCGTCATTCAAGCTTCATCGGCTAAGCATCAAAGTTTAAAATAGCTATCTTGGTAAAGCTCGGCTAAGCATGCCACTGCATTACTAACCTAAATGTGTTTTTCCCAATAACATGGCTAAGCATTGCTAACCGAAATCCGTTTTCCGTTAGCATAGCTAGGAAAATCCGCTTTCTCATTAGCACAGCTAAGCCAAAGTATCCCCTCACTATATATGTCTTAATAGCATTTTCACATATTTGGAATAGAAGGGTAAGGGACATTCATTGACCGTCACCATGGTTAAACATGATTATTTTGCCCCTCGCTCAAAACTTGATGAATATGACTTTTCACTTTAATTATAAGATGACCGTTTTTCCCACGATGTGTAAAATTAATATTTTACTCCTGAGTGACCATTTTTCCCCTGGTGTGTAAAATTATTATTTTACCCCTGAGTGACTGTTTTTCATATGGTGTGTAAACTTACTATTTTACCCCTTAGTCAAAAATGCGGCTGTTACACTATTACATCCTTCAAAGAATTTCGTCCCGAAATTCAACTTAAAAAAAACTATTGTGGACAAGCTTCATCGATTTGGATTCCCTGCGCATATGTCCCATACCATGATGCGCAAAAATCCTCTAACCAACGTTTGTTATGAACACTGATTAAGACCTTCTGAATATACGTCCCATACCGCATACCCAGGAATCCTAATAAGGTCAACAATTTATCGTAGACACCGATCGAGATCTTCTAAGCATACGTTGCATACCGCACACCCATGGATCCCAAAAGGGTTTACACTTCAAAAATCCTAAGAACTCAAAAACAAACAAAATCAAAGCATAATGATATGAAGACTAACAAGAAAGCAATGAGTTAGAGTGTCAAACTAATACAAATAATGCACCTATCATTGATCAATAGTGGAATCAAGTTGTTTTGCATCGGTTACTTTGATGATTGAAGACTTTTCTTTTTGGTTTTGATTTTTGTGTGTATTTATACGAACTTGGTTCTATGGGATTAAATAAGCATTTTATTCATAAACATCAGACTTGTAGAAGATCAAAAGTATCTACTTGTATTAAGTTGCTTGGATAGAGCTTGTTCATCAAGATTGATTATTTTTATAATCATTGTATTGGTTTGATCTTTTGACTAGAGGAATTTTACTAATAAAACGGAAGATCCTTTGACTCTACTTTATCTCTGATCTATAAATTTATTCTGGGAGATTAATAAGTGAGTTGGTTACTGAAACAGGTTAGTCCTTCACTGTTTCGGGTTACGATCCAAATGAATCTGGTGTCGAAGTCTTCGTAAGTGGTAAAACGAGTTGAGATAGTGGACTCTATCTTGATATTCACGTGTGTTGGCCAAATTAGTTGTATGTGCAGGGACACTGATCAAGAAACTGAGTAATTTAGGGTAGTTTACTTGGTCTCAACTATACGAAGTTGCGGTTTGTATAGCGACTTATTTCTGAGAGTATTCAAAATTGGACTAGGTGATGAGGTTTTTATGCCAAATAGTTTACATCGTTAAAAAAATTTGTGTGTTGCCTGATTATTTTACTTTTCATATTATAATTTTTATTATCATTAAGTAATCATACTAGTAAATTAATCATCTCTTGGTGGCGACCCCTTAGTTAGTTCGGTTCGAACTTTGACTATTACCAAGATTCATCTTGTTGAAATAAACTTTTGGTCGTTATTGTTTCGATAAGATTATACAAGGTGAAGTCCTCATAGGTTGATATCGAAAAGACAGTGGTGTAATTGGTACCCTCATTATTTCAATTGGTTTCAGAGCAGGAAAACATGAAAAAGATCTAACAATCTGTGTTTGGTGCGATCCAACCTATCAGAACAATGAATTCGGGTTCACATGAATTGAGTTTAGTAAACATACCGCCAAGATTGGATGATACCAACTATCTGTGGTGGAAGTATGCAACTAGATATTTTTTAAAATCTTTTGACTTTAATACCTGGGTATTAGTGGTTAATGGATATGCATATGATGATAAGAAAAGAATTCTTTCCAAACAGAACTTAGATGGTTTGAATGTTATAATTCATGCAGTAAGCCGAGATCTTCAACATCATGTATCCATTTGTCAAATATCCAAAAATACTTGGGAAAATCTTGAGACCGTATTCAAAATCAAAATGTTCCTAAACCCAAGGACTCCCATCTCCTTAAGTTTGCAAACAAAATCCCAAGCAATGTAGTACAACCCCTTTGTTTTTTTAGGATCCTTGTTCAAGAAGAAATATCTCTGAATTTTGTTCAAAATCCTTACAGGTTTGTTTAGTAAGTTTGAAGCAATTCATCTGGTAGGTATAAGAAGTAGAGGTAACATTGGCTATCATGGTAGCTCTTTCGGCTGGAGATAGAGTTATGTTTTCCAACCTTTTAACCTGAATTTAAGACTATCAATACATGGTTGGAAAGCCTGGAATTTGCTTTTCTTAGTGAAAAGAGTGGAACCAAGATATTTATCTTGAGTATTGGTCATCTAAACCCCAATCTCAGCTCTTATATCAAAGGTAAAGAAGGACAAGTGTTTTTACTGAAAAATATACCAGGCTTAGAGAAGTTAATCATTTTACCAGAGGTAGCACTGAATTGTTTAAAAATGTTTACCAGGTTCCTGCTCTCCACCAGGTTAGATTTACAGAAGACCATGCAATCATCATCAAAGAGAAGGTGACATATGGATGGAGCAGTATGATAGATTTTTAGACCATTAATCAGACCAAGACTTTCAGCATGAAGGAGTTTCCTGGACATGGCTTCCATGCAAAGAAGGAAAAGGTAAGGGGGAAAAGGGTCTCATTGCCTAATCCCTCTAGAAGGTTTGAAGAATTTTCCAGGGACCCCATTAATAAGAACAACAATATTAGTGGCAGATATACAATGATTTATAAGATTGCATTATTTCTCACTGAAGCCCATCTTAGCCATGATAGCAAGGAGAAAATTCCAATCAACTCTGAGATTTTCCTTCCATGCACAAAAGCAGATTGAAAGGGAATCTAGGTGTAGGGAGAAGAGGTTTCAGTCTATGAGCAAGAATCTTAGATATGATTTTTTAGGTGGTATTACAAAGGGATATAAGCCTGAAATGGGAAGGAGAAGGAGGAACATCAATCTTGGGTATGAGGGATATGAATGTTGAGTTCATTTCCTTAAACATAAACTCAGAAGTAAAGAAGTGTTGGACCATATTGACAATGTTTTTTCCTACAATATCTCAAGTAGCTTGAAAACTTTTTGGGGGGAAACCATTTGGACCAGGCGTTTTGTCGTCTTCCATGCTAAAAAGAACATTCTTTATTTCAGAGACATCTGGAATAATCAAGAGATGGTCATTTTAAGAAGTAGATATGGAGGTAGGAATAAGATCAAGGATAGAGTTATCAAGGAGAACATGTTCAGCGGTGGCCATTAGCTCAAAATGGTTGGTAAAACATTCAGAGACTAAAATTTCGTCAGTTATCCAGTTGACATTTCCATCTTGAGTAGCTTCAATCTTTTTTTTTCGCTTTTTTTTTGCAGAAGTAAAAAAAAAATGTGTATTTCTGTCACCTAGCTTTATAGTTTGATCTCTACTTTTAGTTTTCCAGAACTTCTCTTGAATATTGTACCAATGTTTAACAGAAACATTTGCTTCCCTCAAAGCCTGACCTCTATAAGAGTCAAACTTATTCTTGGTAATCCAATCCACATGTTTGATACTTTCCTCCAAGTTAGTTTTGATGTTACCATAAACCACTTTGTTCCACACACTGACTTTGATTTTAACTTCCTTAAGCTTTCTAGCAAGAATAAAAGCAGAAGAACCCTCCAGATTCATAGCCCAACATTTAGCTATAATATCTTTGCAGTCCTGGTGATCAAGCCAGGGACCAAAGAATTTGAAAGGTATTCTACCAGGATTCCAGTTAGGATTAGAGTTCATAAGGATTGGATTATGGTCAGAGCCAATGGAAATAAGATTAGAAATAGTAGAATTTGGGAATAAGTCTAGCCAATTTTCAGAAGCCGGACCTCTATCTAGCCTCTGTTCAATTAGTTTGTTCCCATCCCTCTTATTAGACCACGTGAAGGGGAAATCAGTATAGCCCAAATCCATAATATCCAACTCCTCAATTTTGTTACTAAAAATATTAGCTTCAGCTAGAACAATAGGGTTATTACTAAATTTCTCATGATCATGAAGCACAAAGTTAAAGTCTCCCATGATCAGCCAAGGATGGGATAAAGTCTTAGCAGTTTCCTCCAATCTTTTCCAGGAAATAAGTTTATCTTTAGTAGTATATGGACTACCATAATAACTAGTGAAGAGCCAAGGGATAATATTGGCAGAGGAGATAATAGCATTAATATGGTGTAGAGAAGAGTTCATAATGGAAACCTGAAGAGAAGATTTCCAAGCTAGACAAATGCTACCAGCTATGCCAATGTTACCCGATGGGTCAACAGACCAGAAATTAGTAACTCCTATATTACCCAAGATAGATCTAAGATTAAGATGTTTTTGTTTTGTTTCGGCCAGGAAGAAAAGGTCAGGATTATGCTTATTCAAGATGTAATTTTCCTACCTAATCCTTGGAAATTCCAAGCTTAGGAAGTAAAAAATTGCCAGAAATAAGACAATAGGATACAGGAAAATGGTTATGTTGTATCAAAAAATATAGACAAAATTAAGTATATGCATCATGAAATGCACATAGAGAAAAAAATTGTTGAGCATATGTATCATGATATATCTAATGTTAATGGACATATGGAAATGATTTTGGGTTATTACCTCAGAGGGGTGCACATTGAGGTTATCCACACTTATGCCAATAGCAAGAACTGGAACCGCAACAGAATCCTCAAGAAGGTGAGTGGAGTCCTGATGATTAGCCGGATGAGTGAAATCTTTGACCTTTTTGTGATTAACAACTATGATCTCCGTAAAGTCGTTTTTCCTCTTGATCTCCAGATTTCTTTAGCTATGATGTTATCCTCCTTGCCAAGATCAATGTCAAGACATATTTTAGCCCAAGCCTCTTTTTTGACACTTTTGTGATTTTCAATCATTCTAGCTTGGATTTCCTCAAGGGTAAGAGTGGCAGGAAGAGAGGTAGGTAACTGATGAATAGGCTGAGCGAAGTTATAAGTTTGGTGATCCAGATCATCAGAGCTAAGGTTTTTGACTTTCTTTATGGCAGCTCCTTTGATGTTAGAAAGATTCTTCTTGCGGGGTCGGTGTTTTGCTTTCTTCATCAGAAATAATTTTTTATGTTTTTTTACAAGCAAGGACATCTGGGTTTATGAATTGAATTTTAACTCCAATGGGGTCTTGCAGGACATCTTTAAAGATGATTTTCTCATCAGAACCATCAAGTTCATTAAAGCTATTAGCCAGGACTATCTTGCGTTGAGCATTTCTCAGCTTAATAACAAATTCAGTAGCTATGTCTTTATCTCATAAGCCTCTTTTTTTGAGCTTTAGCTATGATAAATGGTTATGATATTGAGCCATTTATGGAGATACATTGGGTGAGGGAACAACCATTTTGTTAGAAGTATCAACTTTGTATTCACAAACAGGACCAGGGTGGTCAAGAATTCTGCAAACCTTGCAAAACTGCAGACCATTAAGAGCATAGGAAAACTCTAACCAGTGAGTGATGGTGGATTTTCATATACGTTGACTCCATACTTCAAGGCTCTAGTGATATCTATGTTAAGTAAAAATTCCACATTCTTCTCATCGTGCTCTCTTCCATAAGGATTTTTAACTTCCTCGAAGATGGCGGCCGACCTTAAGAACTTCATCATATCCGGTATTATATTCCCTGGGATCCATTTGATAAGAACCCAAATTATCACAGACTAGAAGTTTGTTTCATCAATGAAGTATGGTCCAGAGGAAGGAACTTCATTGAGAACAATCAGTTTTCCAAAAATGCCTCTAGTACCACCTTTCCTGAAAACCATGTAGTCTTCAATACAATCCAACTTGATGGAATAGTAGTTTCTTCTTTTGTTACATAGATTAACCTCAGCCTTTCTAACCAAATCCCAGTTATTATTGATGAATCTTGATATATTCCTAGTGTCTTGAGAAGTTTTGTTGTAAAGTCTACTAATAAAGGTCCATTTCCAATCAGCTTCACTCTTCGGAAAGATGTTATCAGCGTTAAGATAGACATTTGGAAATAAATCTTCGGGTATGATGAGAGTAGAGTTCATTTGGTAGACAAGATTAACCATGAATTCTTCATATTTAGAGGTAAAAAAATTATCCATAGTTAAAGAGATAAGTTTGAGTTTCTCTTCTATTAGAATGAAAGAAATACATAGGCAGCCAGGTTCACACTTTAATTTGAATCCTTGATTTTGGTTGGTTGGTCAAATAAAAGTACATCAAGGGTCTGATCATTTGAGGTGACCAGAGACAAACCAAACACTTTTTCAGCAACAGATTGAATTTCGTCCAATGGGGAGGTACCAACACCAACATTTGAAGTATAAAACTTGAACAATGGAGCAGCCTCTGGGTCTAGTTTCCAGCCTACTATGGAAGTTGTGAATATTTTTCTAGCTATTGGCACAAGATTGTGGTTGTACCTGAAAAAATTATACAGAGATAAGAGGTGACAACAATAACTTGTGAGGATGTGATTATACCATTTATGAGTTATATTATCCACACGTTTGGACCAGCGCAACTAAGAAGTATGGGATTTCCTGCGGAAGCTAATGGAACATGTGCCAATCATATGTTAATATGAGAGAAATGTTATAACCTCCCCAGAAGAAGAAATGAGAGTCTCCCCATTTATTCTTTTGGCGGAAGTACTATTTTTGAGAAGACCATAGCAGATAAAAATAACCATAGGAAAGAATTGGGGTGCCCATTTGACTAAGATTAGTCCCAGCAATCAGGTTACCATACTGAATAGGGGTAATGTCGTTTGTAGTGAGGCGAGATCCAAATGTACCAATGGGAGTCAAAAGCTTTTTATCCTGCAGAAAAAGGCAATAAACAACATCATTAGTCTCTTTTTAATATAAAAAGAAACGTCGGGAGTGATTAGACAACAAAGAGTGAAGTTATTAGGAGTGAGAAGGTAGCAATTGTATTGGGAACCGCTTGTTTTAATACAATTTGAACCGCTAGGAGAGTTAAGAATCTATCTCTTCATTTCTCTAAGATAAAACCTAATTTGAAGAAACCACAACATTTCATCTTCTTCCTCTATCTAGAAGCTCTGCATCTCCAATCGCAGAGAGATTTTTCCATCCCAAGACCACAAAGTTAGAATTAAATCCAGAAGATCAAATGTTCAGGATTCTGTATGAAGATGAGGGCAGGTTTTTTGAATCTCCTGGATTGCTTAAAGAAGGGGACCTCAATTGTCATCCAGTGAATGAGTTCCTCAACTCTTTGCTTTATGGAATACCATATCCAAACGAGTGCGGGGATATAAAGTATAATCGCGACTTTGAATGGCATTGGGAGACACTTAGATACAATCGCTTGGTGAAGCTTGAAGAGGGATGTGATGGGTATCCTCCATGATTCACTCCACTTCAAGAGACCTTGAGAAGAATAGGATAGTAAACAAGCAGACTTCGACCGGGTACCCAAAAAGACCTTAGAATTCAATCTTAAAAATGGGTCTTTTTCTGATTGCTTTTTGAAATGATTATGCAGGTAGGATTCGGGGTGATACAAGCCAACAAAGAATTTCTTTTGATAATAGTAGGAATGAGGTCGGTAGTGGGTGTGAAAAAAACAATGTGGGTGTGGCTTATGATTTCGTGAACAAGGGCTTGCTCAGTAATTTCGTTGCACCACAAGGATTGGGGATACTTGATCTTCCAAGAGAGAGCAGAACAACAACTACTTTGGATGTAAATCAATGGACGATTATGACAATTCATCCTCGTCTTGGTGAATATGTGGTAGCAGAAGGGATTGCAGTGGTAACTGGAAAGGTAATTGTAGCAGGTGGGGTTCAAATGAGATTTGAATCCGTACATTTCCCCACTTGAACAATCCAGATATTGAGAGCACATGCAGTGCTATTAAGGACCAAATCCAGGTATGAAGGTGATTGATTGGTGTATCCTGTATTGAATGAATTTGACCCAGAACATGGAAGACTTACTGCTCTTATTTACAGAAGAAGGGATGTTGTCAACATGATACGCGGAGTTAAAACCAATGGTTTCAATGTACCAGGGGTACCAAGAGATAGCCAACCTGTGCCAGAACCACCAGAAATTTCTCCTCAACTACAGGGGGAAGCGCCACAAGAAGCACCACCTCTGCCAGAAAACATAAATGTTGCAGACCAGGATCCTAACTTTGTCAGGCCAATGATGTTGCACCAAGTTCAACCAATCTGTGGACAAACACAATTTCTGCAACCTCCATATCCTCAACAACGAATCAGGACTCAGAGGCAGCATCGAGGTTCTAAGCGTCAGAGGCATCACTAGAAGGAAACTCTCATTCAGGTACATGTGATACCAGTCTAACATAACTAGAATGATGTAAAGTTTTTGAACATCCATTCCAGAACTACTTAGTTTTTTGGGCTTTTTTGGTATACATACTAGATAAGCATGATTGGTTTCTGGTAGGTTTAGTAGGGTCTCTGAGAGAATGATGGATGGGTAAAATGACTCTTTTAATTTCAACTTCAAGGTAGATTTTAAAACATTTTGGGAAGGTTTGGTTGTAAGAGTACTTTGACTGGTTTATCTTTGGAATGGTTTGTCTATATAATATGGTAGCAAGGGACATATTCCTGAAGCATTGAATGTTATGGATGTTAATGTTGTGGTTGATGGAGATTTTAATGTTATGGATGTTAATGTTGTGGTTGATGATGATTTTAATGGTTTGAAGGTAAGATGTGAGATTGGTTGGAGAGTAGTCAGATAGCCTTCTGATTTTAATGTTAGGTGGGAGGTTTTGGTATAAGGTTTGGGTTCGATTTAGAAACAAGATTCAGGGAAGGATTGTTCTTTGAGAAATAGTTATGTTGATTTCTGGGGCTACAACTGCTAACCCAATTGAGAATTGAGTAAACACTGGCTTGAAAAATGTGAAAAAGATTGTTGGGTGAGGTCTGATAAGTTTTGATAAGAATGAGTTTGATTCTTTGAGTATGAGTTTTCTGGTGAGTTAGGTTATGTTGATAATGCCTTCGATTTCTGATGAGATTAGTACTTTCCTTGTGATTGATGTGATTCCATAGATTGTAATCAGATTTTTAAGTTTCTCTAGTAATTGATTCATAATGAGAGAATTAAAGAAGAACATTCATGAGAACGCTGATGAAAAAACCGGCAAAGAAATGGGCATAAATAGCCGTTGGAAAAATAGTTAATTCTTAGGCATTGACGCCTGAGGGACTAGAAAGAGAAAGAGACTTATCAGTGAGCAGGTACCAAACATTTCCTAAAAGAACCTCATTTACATGTTACTTTTTGGTTGCACTAGTTACTTGACTTCTCATAGGATTCCATCTATCAATCTATCCAGGAGATATTAGAATTAATGACAAATCAATTACCTGTGCCATAAGTATTTTTGCTTTTTCTTGACCAGGCACCCAACTTGTTTAAGATAGGACCACAAAAACAACCTGTTTTAAAATAATTCACTGATAAGGACTTAAAGAGTGCAGAAATCTGATTAGAGCCAACCTAAAAATAACCACTAGATTTAGTACAGAGGAACGCACGATTTAGAACAAAAATGGAAACACAAAACGTGTTTTAGAATAATATTATAATTTTCATCAATAACATTACAATACAATATGCACAAATGTTTTTTTTTTTTTTTGAAGATTTCATATAACATGCACCAGTTCCCTATTAGTGATTTATTTTATTTTTTTTCTGAAATGTTGTTGTTAATATCAACTTTGTTTAGTAAATAAGATAAGATCTCGCTGAAAACAAGCCCACTTCTAAACGACAAAATTACTGTCGAATAAACATAGAAATCGTTAACCAACAGGCATCAAGAGACGAGATCTTATGGCTTGGGCTGAAAGACCTCTTGTTAGATGGATAATATTTCTCTTATTATGCAAATCCTTAAACATCTTTGGTACGCAGTTCATAAAAATTCATAATTTTCGTCGACATAACAGTTTTAGGTAGTCTTTTCAATTATGTCCAACACGTAACACCAAGGTATTGGGATCTGGAACACATATTTCATGGCTAAGTCAGAAAAGCGTACATTGTGCACGTGTCTCAGTTCTGCAAGGCGTGTTAGTATAGTCAGTATCACGCTATCTGTGCACTGTAGGTGTACATTGTACACACTACACAGTGTATAAGCTCTAAGGGCGTTCACAGTGGGACGAGTATCCCAAACGACCAAAGACTAAACATTTTAATCTTTGGTCCGGCCTCAAAAACAATCGTAAATGGTCGGACGGTGGTTCTAATGTAACGCCTGGTGTTGGATGGTGTCCCAGCGTAACGCTTGTTGAGACGGACGTAATCCTAGCATAACGCTTGAGCTAGGCGGACTCCTAACATAACGCTCGATGTGGGACGGAATCAGAGGATAACGCTGGTGGAGGGTCTCCTAGGACCATGCCCAAGAGACGGACGGAGCACTAGAGAATCGCCTGATGGGGCGTTGTCCCAGAATCATGCCTGGTCGATTATCACTTGTGCAAATGGAGCGTGTGAGAAGAAAGGGACGGACGGTGTCCTAGCGCCCCGCCTGGGATTCCAAGCGAGTTGCTAGCACCCCGCCCCACCAAATATGAATACCAAAACACATTTAAACAAACCATTTCCCTCCAATTTGAACTAACCAAACATTAAGCATACTAAACATTTAAACTTCCCATTTCCCTCCAAACTAACTAAACATTTAAACTAACATAAGAATTTGTGAATCATGGATAGTAGCCAGGCGGACTCCTAGGGGCTCGATATCCTAGGGTTACGTTCAAACTGGGCGGTATTCTAGCGTTACGGCGTGATCCTAAAATTTCGTTCTATCAGGCGTAGTCCTAGGTTAGCGCTTGATCAGGCGTATTTCTAGGTTACTCCCCGTGTTTTTGAGCGTTGTCCCAGAATAACGCTTTGTGCCAGGCGGTTCACTATGAAACCGTTTGATGCTAGGAGGAACACTACGAGTCCGCCCTACTATACCAAGTTTAGTCCGGAAAATCCCAAATCTAGTCTGCTACAGTTGAATTTCTGGAATAAAGACTGTATTTGGTCGCACCGTTGCGCTTCAATTTTCCGGACCAAAAAGTATATTTGGTCTTTAGTCCGTGTTTTAATCGCGTTATTGTGGATGCTCTAAAGTCTTAAAAAGGAAAACGAGCTTGGCCACATGGAGAAATGTAAACAGAGTGTAAGCAAATAAATGTAATGTAGAAGATGGTAGTGCTAATGTGGAAAGGATTTGGTAGAGGAAAAATTGAATCTAATCTGATATGATCTAATCTGTAGTTGATGAGATATTTATTACACCAACAACTAACTCTGAATAGTAGTTGTGTGAAAGAAAGAAACTTAACCAGACAAGATTAGAAAAACTCTAGTTAAGGAAATGTGTGGTTAATAAAGAAGCAACCGAACCCATTGATTTTATTTACTACTTCTTCTTCTTCTTCTACTGCGTTTTCTTATCGTCATCATCATCCCCATCTTCAATCATGCAGTCCCATCTCTTTACATTGTCTTTTCTGTTTCTCACTTTCCGACCATTTTAATGGAATTTCTTTCTTTATTACCACCCATAACCATAAACAAAAACAAACAACCTAACCTTAAATCTAACCCAATTACATTAAACCCAGTTTAAAACCATTTTCTTAAAGAAAAACATAATAATCATGGATACAACAATTAAAACTCCTTCATCTGATACTGAAGTAGTCATCACAACTCCAACACCAACAAAATCCTTTACCAATGGAGTACTAAAACGACACCACCATCATAATCATCAACCACAACCAACATCAGCAGCTATTGTTGTATACAGAGAATGTCTCAAAAATCACGCAGCAAGTTTGGGTGGTCATTCCTTAGATGGATGTGGAGAATTCATGCCATCCCCAAATACTAACCTAAGTGATCTAACTTCATTAAAATGCGCAGCTTGCAATTGTCATCGCAACTTTCATCGTCGTGACCCTGAAGAAGGTACTCACATCATCGAATATCGTCATCATCAAGCACCACCTGTTCTTCCAACACCACAACAGCAACAACCAGGAGATCAGGATGTAGGAAATGTTAGTCCTAGCTCATCAGACTCACCGCCTCCTATTTCATCTGCTTACAATTATCCAAACTCATCTGCACCACATATGTTGCTTGCTTTAAGAACAGGAGGGTTATCTGGAGTTCCATCAGATAACAACAACAATAATAATCATCAAATGATGATGGGTGGAGGTAAGATGACAACAACAGCAACAATTGGGGGATTAAATAGTCCTAATGCTAATGGAAATGTTAGTAATGGTAGTGGTAGAAAGAGAATTAGGACTAAATTTAGTCAAGAACAAAAAGATAAGATGTATTTGTTCTCAGAAAGATTGGGATGGAAATTACAGAAAAGAGATGAAGGAATTATTGATGAATTTTGTAATGAAATTGGCGTGGAAAGAGGAATCTTGAAGGTCTGGATGCATAATAATAAGCATACTTTTGGGAAAATAAGAGACTCTACTACTCCTAGTAATATTACTACTACTTCTGCTCCTCATGTTAGCCTTAACGATAACAACAATAATCACCACCAAAATCATCAACCCCATCAGAATCAGAACCACCACTACAATAATGGTGGTGGTGGTGTGCTTCATCATAATCACCACCACGAGGTTCAGGTTACTGCTACTAACTGTTCTTCTTCATCATCTTGAGACTTAATTATTAATTAAGAGTAGCATGTACTATGTTTCTTTTTTAAGGACGAGTCATTAGAAAGAGTTGTACTTAATCAGTAGTTTCTTTTCTATTTGGGATTAACTCTTCTTTTTCATATACTATTTGTACTTTGATTTAGCTTTAATTGGTTATTAATTAATCAATTATTGTTAACTTCCTCGTTGGAGATTGAAGAACAGAAGAAGAGAAGAAAGGAGAAAAAGGGAATTTTGTTTTTTTGCCAGTATATTTTTAAGTTTTGTTTGTCGGGTTCCCAAACTCAAAGTAGTTAGTTAGTGTTAATAATAAGTAATAAATTACTTCTCATTTTGGGTTATGTATGGAAAGCAATACTGAGTAAGTTGGATTTTGGGTCAAGGCATTATTGGATCGGTGGGTTCGTTGAATGTAGTTTAAATGTTGATCTGTATGCAATATGCATAATTGCATATCCTATCTTTAGATATGGAGAGAATCACCTCATGGATAAGTTGATTATGATCTTCTTCTTATTTCCAAAGGGACAGAAAAGCTGTTACCTTCAAAAATATATTGTACACGAGAGGATAACGGAAGCTGTTATCTTTCACCTGTACCAAATCGACGGGATAACGCCATTCGACTGAGTGAAAAATATTTCATCCTTAGGGGTTCAGCTTGTTTTTTTTCCGGGCTTGTTGAACTCTATGTGTGATGCTGCTGCCATATCCATCGTCAATTTGCTTTGTGCCCAATTTGACTTATCATACTTTTTTATGCTCGAAAATGTATGCTGTCAATTTGGTCAATTTGGTCCACAGATATGGAAATAGGTATACCACCAATGTCGAAAGTAAATTCATCCATTAATATTTAACCATACTTTAAAACGAATCTTGTTACTTAAGATTTCTACCTAAATTTTTACACGATGACAAGATATCTCGTGGCGGAACCAAAGGTAGGTTAGACCTGACTCTAGCCTCCTCTAAAATTTCCATAATCCTTAATTAATCATTAGTTTTTTTAATATTTTATATATAATCCTTAAAGTTTTAGAATTTAGTCTTCCGTATTTTAAAGTTTTATAGTTTAGTCCACTTAATTTAGGGTTAATTAGACTTTGGTACTCATGTTTTGACCAGGTATAACGTTTGGTCTAACATTTGTCCAACGTTAGTGTTTGGTACCTGGACTGACGGTTGACTACTATTGACTTGAATTTAATTAATGTTATAAAATAAATAAAATCTAGTTACAATTGTACCCCTGAAGTGGGGTTCAATTAACCTTGGGTGCCTTTAGCTATCCCTTTCTTATAATCTAAATGAAACTAGGTTTGTTCTTCCCCAGTAGCAAAGAGAGAAATGGAGGAGATAGCGAGAGAGAAATGGAGAAGATGACGAGAGGTTAATTTTGAGATCGAGAAATAACATAACAAGAAAGAGGGAAAAACATTACCGTGAATGAAGAAATGTCTTTTGTTGCCATAAATGTGGAAGATGGTGATTGTTTGAGTTGAAATTCAAGGTCGAGAGAAGATGGAAAGATGGGGTTCTGCTGCCATCGATTTGAGAGATGATTATGAAGGGATTAGACTATTTCGAACCCAACAGAGACAAAGGAAATGATGATATTAAGAAGATTATGAGCCGAGAAATAGACAGTGAAGAGATGGAGGGATTTGGCCTGAAATTATGTGAGTGGAATGGTTGTGAATGAATAGGTTTACTGTTGAATGATTAATGAATGTAGAGAGAAGGATTTTGGACCTTTAACAATAACGATTTGCTCATTTCTCTCTATCTCTCTCTTAGGGTTTACTTTCTCTCCCTCTCAGGTTCGATTATCAGGAAGAAGAAGAACAAATCGAGGTTCGATTTCTTAATTTTCAATTTCAGTGATTAAAAATCATTGATTTATCGTTTTTTCTCTTTCCTTTTTTAATGGATGGTTGTGAATCAAAGTACTGATATTTAGGTTTGTGGGTATTATAACTGGGGATTCAATATATCAAATGTTAAATCTTTATTGTTTTAGATTCGATAATTATAGAGGAGTCGTCATCTGGGTTTATCTCGGTTGATGATATGGTTATAGTTCGTGTTGGAACATGTTTATGTTTCAACAATTGAAAACATTCAGCTGAGTTGATTTGTTGAAATATTGGAACATAAGGTGTAATTATGGAATCAGTGGGAATTTTTAACCTGATTATATCTTTCGTTTTTATTTTTTTTTCTTTTGTTACTATTTGATTGTATACACTTCTTATTTACATGAAAATTTCGTTACCAACAGATCACTAACCAGAAAAAACCTCTCTGAACTTTTGATGGCAAGATGTGACCAAAACTTGGTGCATATCCCAGACAAATTGGTTCTCTTTCCATTATGTGATTGCACATCCCTAATACTGAAAAACATGAACAGAGGGACCCAATAAAAACATGAAAAGAAAGAGAGAAGATTATTAAGAGAAGAATTATAAAGCGATTAGTCTGTTAGAGTTTTTGTTCTTTTGGTTTGTTGTTGAGTGATGATGATCTAACTTGGGGCTTTGTTTTTTTGTTTGGTGAAGGAGTTTTTCAGAAGTGTGGTGGTCTGCTAAATCAAATCAAAGTAATGGAGGGTTTTTTACAGGTTTCAATTGCTGACTTATTATTGGTTATAAAATTTCTTCTCATCTTCTTCTTCTGTTGTTGCTGCTGTTTTTTCTTCATGGTTTGTTGTTCCTTTTGTCCAGACGAATCACAACTTCTTACTTAGATGAACTTTTCCAGCAAAATTTGGATCATCCGGTAGGTATATGTAATTTTCTTTGTTGGTGGTCGAGTTACACTGGTGGTGGATTTGGTGATGTTAATGAAGAAAGGGAAGATAGAAAATGAAAGATATGAAGCGTGTGAAAAGTGTGTGTGACAATAAGGGTAATTTAATCCAAGTGAAGGGTATAATAGTAAATGTATAAATATTTATATGGTAATATTAATTAAAATTACACTTAACTGAGTCAATTCGGGTAAACATCCAATCCATGTACAAAACACTAACGTTGGACAAATGTTAGACAAAACACTAAACCTGGTCAAAACCTGAGTACCAAAGTTTAATTAACCCCATAATTTATTAAAAATTTGTTTAGCCCCCCTCCATCTTAAAACCTGGTTCCACCACGGAAGATATCCAATGGTTATGATTTTAGAGCCAAAATCATTTAATTTAGTTGATCGGCTTGGTTTGAGCCGAGCCGAGCCAATTATCTTTGTGTCCATATATTTTCTGCTACATAATTAGGTAACAAAATCTCCAAATATTCACTTTTGTTGATACGAAAAGTAACATCAAAAGATATTATCTAAATCTAAATGGCAAGCACATAAAGAATTCATCTTCTTCCTCCATATCCATCTCATCTTCATATCTGTTTACTTTATTATGATGTCAATGGATGTTTAAAAAGAACACTAGAAGTTTGAGTGATCAATCGAAATAGGAATATAGTTTTTCAATATGGACAGGTTATATGAAGATGGGCAGAATCAAGAGAATGGTGTTCCAACATATATAAATATTAACAATGAGATCCAAAATGAGAAAGAAGATTCCAACCACACATCTACCCCAGATAAAAGAAACTACCAATACTGCAAAGAGATCATCTAATTTGATGATATTTAACTCATACGAGGAGGCATATGAATATTATACCGAGTATGGAGTACATGAAGGTTTTGGTGTCAAAATTCGATCAACAAATAAAACTCGCGCGGGAACCGATCAAGTAACATCAACACACTTTGTTTGTTCACGAGAAGGAAATAGGAAAAAGGAAGTTGTAGATGGAATATACCCCAAAACTAACAGTTGTAGTACTATCCAATATGGATGTAAGACGGAGATGCAAGGCGGAGATGCGAGTTCTATACAATATTAACACCGACAAGTGGAGAGTAACAAAATTTGTGGATAAGCATAGCCATAAATTTGTGTTTCCTTTGAAAAGGATACTGTTATGGCCTAATCGCTACATGCCAGAAGCAGCTAAAGATCTAACAGAGATATTCAATAGAGAAAATATTCGAATAGCAAAAGTTCCTTCTATATTTGGTAGTTCAACTATAGGATTCGACAAAAGAAATTGTTATAATAATTTACGCACAATCAGGCGTTATGAGTTGGAAGTTGGAGATGCTCAATCAGTTCTCAATTTTTTTCAAAGTAAGCAAAGTGAAAATCCCCAGTTCTTCTACTCACTTCAAGTTGATGGAGATGGAAGAGCAGTTAATTTCTTTTGGGTGGATGCTAGGTCACGTATGGCTTATGAGCACTTCGGCGATGTGGTTACGTTTGACACCACGTATTGGAAAAACGAATATCAAATTATTTTTGCACCTTTTAAGGAGGTTATTCATCACTAAGGTTCCATACAATTTGGGTGTGCACTTCTTCAAGATCCGAAACCGAAGCTACTTTCATTTGGTTGTTTAAAGAATGACTAGAGGCGATGGTTCTTTTCTTTTGGTGTACCATATTTTATGCCTGTGGATTTTCATTACGTAACTACTTATTTTTATCTGAAACTACTCATTCTCAGGTTGGGACAATGTTTCAGCTGTGATTTTATATTTTTCCTTGTTGTATTCTTGCAAGGAAGCTTCAAGCTTTTGCTTTTCTTCTTTACAATATTGAAGGCTTATCAAAGAGCATTCGAGCAAGTACTCTTTGTAATCCAGACTCCAAATACAAGATTTTAAATTACTGTTCTTCATTTCTTTTTATTTGTGAAGCCTCAATATGTCCACCAAATTGTGTACTATTATCTTGAGCTGCCGGGGCTAACTATCTCTCTAGGTTAGTCATTTGATCTTCGAGGTCTCCAACACCTTTCAATATGTCATTTTTCTCAAGGTTTAACCTTGAATCCTTCTGCATTAGATTCTCTGGGAGAATGATATGAGTCTGCTCATACACTGCACGAGTGGACTCAAGAGTTCCCATACCCTCCTCAAAATCTGCATACAAGGTCCACAACCTCACGGGCTTACGCAATTTCAACTTTCCTGTTTGTTGCATGTCTCAATAGCTCCCGCGCTCCTTCCAAGTTGTTGTGCTTTAGTTCTATTTCGGCCCATTCACAGAAAACAATGGCGAGATTATCTACCATTCTGTAATTAACTTGTGTTGCCTTGTGAAAGATCATCCTTGTATTTCCAACATCGTTGTGCTCTACATAGAGCTTGGAAAAAGAAATCCATAGAGTGTGAGGGTTACACACTGCTTGCATGGGATCCACAGTTCTTACAGCTTTGGTGAAGGTCAGTATTTGATGTGTTGGATTACCTTCGAAAAGCTTAACCCTTCTATATATTGTTCAACGTTGTGAGGATTTTGCCGCAGAAGAACACTATTAGCAAGCTCAGGCATTCTATCCATAAGATGATTTAATCTATCTAACCTCAAATCAACACCATCATGATAATTACACTATGAACCATGAAGATTCTTGTGTTATAAACTTAGAAAATGAAAGTTTAGCTCTGTTTCTTCTTCTTCCTTATCTCGATTATCATCTAATGAGTCCATATGAGAAGAAAGTATACTCAATTCAAATTGAGAATACCCATCAAAAATGACACTAAAATCTCTAAACGTTACCAAACTATATAGAGAATACACTCGGTTAAGCTTATAAGAGGATATTTGCCCACACACTTTATTGATATAAATATATGAGTATATATACAAGATATTACAACTTAATATAGGAAACACGATATGTGTAATTGCTAGAAATATGCCTATAGAATCTGCCAGGAATATTTGATTGATCTGTTAAGAATATGTGAGTCAATGCCAAGATATTCTTCCTTCAATGTAAACTAAACATGCTATGTACATGTTTCCCTTATACGCCCCCGTAAGATTGGGGTTCCATCGGCAAGGCCAATCTTGTTGCGCAGCACAGCTGTACGTTGTTTCGATAGTGGTTTGGTCAGAATATCAGCAAGCTGATCCTGGGTGTGAATATGCCTGACTTGGAGAATTTTCTTCTGAACTAGGTCACACACAAAATGAAGATCTATTTGGATATGTTTCATGTGTGAGTGATTAACTGGATTAAGACTCGGATGTGTGGCTCCAATGTTGTCACATAGCAGTTGAGGAGGATCTTTGAGTGGAAAGCCAAGTTTTTGAAGTAGTGTTAACAACCATATTGATTCAGAAGCTGCATTGGCTAGGGTCTTGTATTCGACTTATGTGGAGAATCTTACAACTGCACATTGCTTCTTAGAGCACCAAGTGATTGGATTTGAGCCCAAGAAACTGATGTAGGCAGAGGTTGATGTGCGATCATCCATGTTTCCAGCCCAATCAGCATTTGTGTATGTCCGAAGAAAGGAAGGTTCATTTTTAAGAATCTGAATGCCATAGAAGATGGTTTGCTTTAGGTACATGAGTAGCCGTTTGGCAGCTGTCCTGTGAGTTATAGTTGGCTTGTGCATGAATTGAGATAGTTTATTTACTGCAAAGGAGATGTCTGGACGTGTCAGGGACAAATATTTAAGGCTGCATATTAGTTGACGAAACTCGGAACTGTCCACAGCGGATGTACCATCAACCAGTTGAAGAGGTTGTGATGTAGAGAGAGGAGTGGAGATACCTTTTGCATCACTCATGCTTGTAGTGTCTAATAGTTCTCGAATGTATTTATGTTGGGAAAGAAATGACACTGGCTTTGTGGGAATGACCTCAATCCTAAGAAGTAGTGAAGAGAACCCATGTCTTTTAGAGTGAACATATCACCCAACTTTGTAATGGTAGAGTTCACAAAATCTGAGTTGTTGCCTGTGATGATAAGATCATCAACAAAAACCAACAGGTAGCAGATTATAGCCCCTTGACTGTTTAGAACAGAGAGTATTCTGCCTTGGAGTTTCGAAAACCCAATTGGAGAATGGCAGTTTTGAGTGCAGTGTACCAGGCTCGTGGGGCTTATTTTAGCCCATAGATGGCCTTTTGTAGCCTGCACACATGATATGGCTTGGAAAAATCTTTAAATCCTGGAGGTTGTATCATGAAAATAGTTTCAGTTAAGGCCCCATTCAGAAAAAAATTGTTGACATCCATCTGCCGCAAAACCCATCCATTCATGACTGCAGTAGATAGCACAATTCTTATTGTTGCTGGTTTAACCACAGGACTGAAGGTTTATGTGTAGTCAATGCCCGGCCGTTGATTGTAACCTTTGGCCACAAGTCTGGCTTTGAACTTTTCAACTGAGCCATCAGCTTTTCTCTTGACCCTGAAAATCCACCTGCACCCAACTGGTTTACACTCACTTATGGGTAAAACTAGATCCCAAGTACCATGTTTCGTTAAGGCTGTTACCTCTGCAGACATGGCTTCACGCCATTGAGTATGAGCTATTGCTTGGCTTACAATGGTGGGTTCAATGGTGTGAGGAAGACGGTGTTTTGAAGTTGTGTGTACCTGTTTTGGTTTGAATATTTGATTCATGGACCTCGTGGTCATGTTGTGGGTACGTTGAGCTTGGGATTTTTGGGTGAGATCCTGATCTACATGAGATGGTGTTGTGCAGGGATATACACCGGTTCAGGAAGTGTTGGTGATCCTGAGAGAGGTTCAGACCAGTTTTTACCTGGGGAGGACTCCTGGTGGTTTTCTGCAGCTGTGACCGGCAGTGTGGATGGATGAGTACCCTGAGCTACATGAGGTGTTGTTGTGCAGAGATGTACATCAGATTCAGGAACTGCTGGTGATTCTGAGAGTGGTTCAGACCAGTTTTCACCTGGGAAGGACTGTTGGTGGTTGTCTGCAGCTGGAGACACAACATGAGCTAAAGATTCAGGGACGGCAGAGTTACCTGGAGAGGATATAACAACGACGGACACACCTTCTAGAGACTGTAAGGTTGTTTATGCATCTGTGACCGGCAATGTGGATGGCTGAGCACCGAAGTATAGTGGTAAGAACTGGTGTATATCTGGAGGAGGCCGAGTGAGCTCACGGGACACAAGGGGAACTTGAGTGAGAGGTTTTTGGTATTCATCAAATATCACATGGCGAGAAATGAAGATTTTTTTTGTTTGGGGTTCAAAACATTTGTAACCATTTTGAGTTGGTGAATAGCCAAGGAAGACGCAGGCTTTGGATTTTGGTTGCATTTTGTTTGAGTTGTATGCCTTTGTTAGGGGATAACAAATACACCCAATTTTTTTTAACTTTAGATAGTTTGGTGATTGACCAAAGAGAGTTTCAAAAGGGGATTTGTTTTTGAGAAGAGGTGTGGGTTGACGATTTATGAGATAGGAGGTTGTTTGAAAAGCATGTGGCCAATACGAATAATCCAGGTTGGCATCATAAAGAAGGGTGAGACCTGTTTCGACTAGATGACGGTGCTGACGCTCAGAAACACCATTTTGTTGCGGAGTGTGAGGAACAATGATGAGATGAGTTATTACATGAAGCAAGAGATATGATTTTGAACCAATGAACTCACCTCCATTGTCAGAGTATAGTGTTTTCATGGATTTCTGAAAGCGATTTTCGACAAATTTTTTTAATTGTGGAAAAATTATAGAAACACCAGATTTTGTGACCATAAGATAAAACCATATATATTTTGTATAATGATCCATAAAAAAAAGATAGTAACGTGAACCATCAATCCCAGTATAATTCGCGGGTCCCCACTGTGTAAATGAGTTCAAGAGGTTCACGACTTTGTGGGCTTGTGACACAAAAGGGTTGTTGATGTGCTTTATTAATATAACATGAATGACATATTGAAGATAATTTTTTATGGGAAGAAATAGGAAGGGAAGAATTCTTAATAAGACGATGGAATATTTTAAGAGAAGGATGTCCAAGACGCTTGTGCCATCCTTCAACGGAAGTCCTTTCATGCACATTAGCAACCTTTGGTGTTGCCGTCAATGATTCCGGGAAGGTGTAGATGCCATTGCTACATGCTCTTTTTAGTAGAATCGCCCTCGTGATCTTTTCCTTCACAAAAAATGAAACAGATGAAATTCAACAAAGACATCATTTTGTTTGGTTAGATGATGCACAAATATTAAATTTTTGCAGAGATTGGGAACACATAGAATATCTCTTAGTGTAAATGTTCGATGTGGCGTTTTTAAAGCTAATGAACCAACATGTGAAACAGCCAAACCTGAGCCATCACTAAGAATCACTTCGTCAGTTCCATCATATTCTGAATGTATTGATAAATTTGATAGGTCACCAGTGATGTTATGAGAGGCTGCTGAATCAAGGAGCCAGTTTTTATCTTTTGATACAGATGTGGTAACACAGTTTACAGACGCTGGATGTGAGTGAAGCTGAGAACAGGCTTTGGATGTATGTCCCATCTGATCACATAGTTGACACTTTGGTTTGTAACGCCTGGTGGATGGATTGGGCTTACCGGTGCATGTGTTGAAATTTCTTCCATCACGCTGAACTCCTGTTGAGTACCTGCCTGGATTGGTGCTTGAAGGCTGTCTGGAGTAATCATTCTGTTTGTAAAATCTCTAATAACGTCCTTCCTGTACTGCTGACTTTGTTCTTGTATATTTGGGTGACACAACAATACTTTGTGTTGTAGTTTCCAGACGCCTTAGATAGGCTTCATGACCAACTAGTAGGTCATGCAGTTCTTCAAATGTCAGGGATGTTTCTCGGGTACGAATTAGTGCTGCAATCTCCCTAAATTCTGGACCATTTAACACATAAAGGGTCAGGTCATCATCCGAAATAGAATGATCTATAAAGGCTAGTTCATCTACTAGGTTTTTCATAGCATGAAGATATTCTGTGATATTTCTGTTTGCACATTGAATTAATGTGATCTCTTCCTTCAACTGCATTGCTCTAGTCCTGGATAGGCTAGCATAAAGGTGAGTGAGCTTTTTCCAGGATGCATGAGAGGATTTTGTTGTGGCTATCAAGGGTGTAATGGAGGCTGAACTAGATGCTAATATTGCACTGAGGATAAGTTTATCCTGTCTGATCCAATGAGTCTTGTGAAGCTCATCTGTAGGGGATCCATCTAAGGTTGGACATGGGAAGGTTCCTTCAACATAACTGAGAAGGTCATAACCAATGAGAAGTGTTTCAAATTGAGCACAACATTGAGAAAAAGTGGTGGGGGTTAGTTTCTCATTGATTTGGGTAGTGATGTTGAGTGCAATAAGAGTTTTGTCATATGTAGAGGGAGGTTGGGTATTGATAGTGAAGTTTGGTGTCTGACTTGAACTAGAGGAAGCCATTGTTTCTCGCTGGAGATTTTATGGCTCTGATACCATATAGAGAATACACTCGGTTAAGCTTACAAGAGGATATTTTCCCACACTTTATTGATAATATATGAGTATATATACAAGATATTACAACTTAAGATAGGAAACAAGATATGTGTAATTGCTAGAAATATGCATATAGAATCTTCCATGAATATTTGATTGATCTGCTAAGAATATGTGAGTCAATGCCAAGATATTCTTCTTCAATGTAGGCTAAACATGCTATGTACATGTTTCCCTTATACACTAGTCATTCCCTCCTCAAACACATCTCTTTTGTCGGTCTGGCTTACTTGTTCGATTACCAGATCTGGCGCATGGAGGTTTAGATACATATCTCTAACTTTTATTTTCCTTATCAACGAAAGATGAATATTTGAAGATTTTGTTACCTAATTAACAAACAGTATATTGACACATAGATAATTGGCTCGGCTCAAAGCCAAGCCGACCAACTAAATTAAGTGATTTTGACTCAAAATCACGACCGTTGGAATATCTTGGCATTTATGGTCCCTAAATAGTGTATAGATTTAGCTGTGATAAACTATGATATTTTGCTCAATGATTCCTTATAAACCATTGAAGATTTTGTTAGACACGCAACATTTATCGCTAATGAGTACCCATAGAAAAAACACTCTTTCGATTTGAGGATATTTGTCTAGTTTTATTGAGCCATTTTTGCACCCTAAATAAGCCTTTAACCCTACGTTAGGTATTCCATCGCCTTTTGATTCCAGATGATAGACTACCGCTTCTAAATTATCCATATACAATGGAAGGTCCACAACCCATCTCCAACCAGACAACCACTTTGATTGGTCGAATTGAACCATATTTTCTTCACACTGTATTCAACAATGATAAGTGGTATAATTAATGTAACAATAATTACATCATTTAAATCTTGTAAAATTTAAAATCGAATAGATGTGAAAATAAAATAAAATCTGAAAACTTGACAAATAAACTTACTTATTTCTAAGTCCGAAAAAATTGAAAGTCTCTTGTAGGCCACCAACGTTTTGTTAATACTTGAATACATTTGGTTTCATGTCTTTTATGGTTTATAAAATATAACTGTTTCCTAGGATGTATTCAGACTTTATTTTATCGGATCAGGTAGGTACTCGTACAACAACAACGATTTTTCACCACACATCTCTAATTTTGTGAAAGTGATCACGCTTTAGATATCTGATATATGATTTGCATCTACACCTTAGCCAGACACAACTACTGAATTTGCAAACTCATGATTAATATCCTAACATTCCGGGGTATATGCTCGAGTATTGGGATCATAACTCTGTTTTATTTTTCCAAACAATCGACATGGTGAATTGGAAGAAAAATTAAAAGAATTTTTATAGAAGATTCAACAGAAAAAAGTATAAGAATTTGTGCATAAGATTTAGTAGAAAAGAGTAGAGAAGGTGTGAGGTTTCAATAGAGAATGAATGAGTATTTATCTGTGTTTTAGAAATAAAGATGTGGATACCATATTTTATATGTCTCTTACAATCCCACAACTTGTATTGTAAGGGTATAAGCCTAAACCTATTACCAAGAATACTCTAGAACCTTAGTGTAGCTTAACTCTCATAGTCTTTGAGATTTATTAGATCAAAGAGGTTTGTTCCTTAATCTCTATACATAAATACCTCACACCTCTTCATAGAGGATCCTGGATCGGCTTCTCTTTGTATATCCCAAGTGGTATTCTCTTAATAAGAATAAAACCTTCTCAACCTCCTTTGGTTTAGCTTATTAACTTGAGTATTTTATACTTGAGTGTGTTGTGTAGTATTTATAGCAACTACAAGAACTGTTGGGGTAAAATATCCGTTTGAAAATAGTCGAGCGCTAGAAAATATCTTCACCGCTCGACAGAATCTTTGTCGTTGGTCATATTTTACAAGAATACGATTGTCCGTTCATGTGCCTGCTTTAATTTTTTGGATTTTGTCAAGTCTCATTGAACTTGCTCTGACCAACTTGTAATAAGGTTCATGTATGTACAATAAGTGTGTGGTGGTGTAAATAGAATGTTATGAACAATTGATTTCCAACTAAAAATGGATACACAAAAAGTCTAATAAGAGCAACTCATGTGGTATTATGCTTTAACGACTAAGTATAAAAAAAAATCATAGGTATAAATGGAAGATAAAAAATGTATTTGGTTACTAGGGTATGGTCGTGCAATGACCATTTATTTGAGATTTTTATTCTGGACTTGATTGAAATGTAGATTGTATATTTTGTTATATGAGCAATTTTTGGTCCATACTTTGTGGATCACCGTAAAATTGTGAATTTCCTCAAAAAATGTACATGTTGTTATCTACAAATGATAAATCTCATTAAAAAATTACAGTGCAACTGATATAAAGTTTTAAAGCTTAATTTTAACACCACAAAAAAATACATATATTAGCTGCATAAGAGAACTTATTGCCAATTTGCAATACAATTAAAAGGATAATCCCATTTGATCTTCATAACATATGTATAAATTTTGAAAAATGAGGTTTGTTTGCGTGAAATATATTTTGATAATTAAAAAGATAAGGGTACATAGTATACCGTCATTTTTTTTAAACCTACACAGGCACTTCGTGAATGATCTTCTGTGAGAGAGACGATCCTTGAATAGACACGAAGACTTAACGACCTTGTGCTTATACTTTAATTATAAAGACAACAATATAATTAGAGCATCGCTAGGTTGAACCCACATGTATTGGTAAGTCAAGCTTTTTTTCAATGTTAGTTGACCAAAACTGTGTCTTGATTTGTAGTCTACTAAAGTCAGTCTCGGACTAGGATTAGAGCATGGTAGTTGAGTATCAGAAATCACCAAATACCCTCGAAGATTCAAGAGTGAAGAACAAAAATGACATTTCTGGGACCTTCATCGACAAAGGTATGTGGAGACTGACTATCATATTTACTTATTATTTCGACCATTTTATCCTCTTAAATAATTTTGTATGGCCTTAATATATGATGAATTACAAAGAAGAAGTTTCGAGTTCAAGCTAGTACTTGACTAATCTCGAAACATGAATTTAAGCATTAGATGTTCCTAGGTCTTATCGCTTTGGAAATTGATAACAATTTTTATTGTTCAAAAAACTATGTCTGGGAAAGAAAAGCCTAAATACATCAATTGCACTTATGATCACGAACTGAAACTTTTGGTTCTTGAACTGTGGATACAATTTGTGTTACTAAACTCCAAGGTGTACAAGGGTTCACGAACTGATTTTTTTTAGTTTGCGAACTATGCAATTTCAAGATACTATGCACTTTTTGGTATGTTCCTAGAAATCCAAAACATATTGAGTTTGCGAACCAGCTTTTCTAGTTCGCGAACTGGTCTGTTTTTGGATGTTACTAAATTCTAATATTGCTTGTGGTTCACGGACCTTACTTAGTTATTCATGAGCTAACTTATGTGTACAATTTTTTAATCGACAAGTACGTGGGTGCACATTCTTTTTTGCATTACAAGGCAAACTTCTCACATGCTTACATGGTTTTCATTCCTTGGAATCAATCTATATTTAGAACTTAAAGTTAAATTAAGATCAAACTATTTCGTGAACATGGAAACTAGTTCACGAACTTGTTTTGGCCGCAAGAAATAATTTCTTGAACTTTACGCAACCTAGCATGTTTCATCATTATAAATAAAGGACTTTCTGCAACTTAGAATTCTAATACCGGCATATTGTGTACTAGTAGCTGCTAGATTCGTTCTGTAAAGACCTAGGTTTCTCTGAGAAACATAATTTGGTTACGACTTTGAAGTCTTCATTAAGGGATTCGTGAAGTCTGGTCAGACTATCACTAGTACAAAAATGGGCTTAGGTAACAGTTAAAAACTAGCACCGAACTACTAATGTGACAGTTTTGAATTTATTTTGCACTGTCACCAAAGGCCCTGTTACAAAAGGTCATAAAAAACTGTTTTGGTATCATGACTATAAGGTAGCAGTTGTGTCATAAACCTGTTGTTGTTGACTAGATGCAGTAATATTTTCTAATAAGAACTATCATAAAAAACTGGATTTGTTGTAGTAAGGTAACAATTTCTTCATAAACTTGTCATTGTTGACAAGTAACGGTAACATCTTCTAATCAAAACTGTCATCGAAAATACGATTTCTTGGACTAGGGTAACTGTTTTCTCATGAACCTGTCATAGTAGGTAACTATATCGATAAAACTGTCATGTAAACCGTATTATGTGACAGGTTACTTGTTAAACTTTCATCATACACCTAGCTCAGAGGTAACAAATTTTCTACAACTATCATATATAACTTATTGCAAGTTAAAGTTACATGTGATACTTCAAAGTGAAAAGGAGAACTAAAAAAAACAATTGTATTTCTCTTAATTTAAGGTTCAACAAAATGATAGAACTAAGGATAAAATAAATAAAATATCATTCCTTCATTACAAAAGAAGAAAAATCATGAACTTCAATGCACTAAATTCAGTAGTTTTCACTGCCCTCTTGTTTGGAGGTCTTGCTCTCGCCATCTTTAGAAGAATTTGTACAGTTGTAGCCTTCACTATAAACTCATGCAGCAAAGTACTCTCGGTACCTGCAAACCAGATCATGTTTCTAGACAATAAAATATCGATATCCAGAACATGCCGGGACCAAAAGAGAAAAAGAGAAATCAAACATCCTTTATCCTAGCCCACATCAATTTAGTGAACTCGTATTCACAGAAATGAGGGAAAAGATCCGATGGTAAATAATGCATCCCACTGATGCAACTACCTATCACTTTAAGTGTTACTTGATTATTCCAAACCTACGAAAGTATTTGGCAATCATGGAAATGAAAATGAATAAGAGAAACAAATATTATTGTTACATCAAAACATCATTATAATCGTAATTAAGATAATATACAAATGTCAAGGTATCAAACCTGATATATGAAGGAATATGGATACCGTAATTAGAAATAATTATAATCGCACAGAAGCATACATGTTTCCGCAAAAAAAAACTGGAATATGAACAAACCTGAAGGCCAATCTGTGAAACATTCTTACTCATTTCTACTGTAGTTCTCTATAAAAACCTTATACTTCTTCTTCTAAATTCAGAGCTTTGGCATAATGAACACTCAAAATCTTTTTTAGAACTACATGTATAGCTACAGTGCAAGCTTTCTTTTATAATTATCTTTTTATGAATTTTTAATTACTTGAATATCAGGTATGGAAAAAAATTAGAAACACATAAGGAAGTACCACGATAGGCTACCTTTTTTACAATAGGGCCATGGTAGAAAACCTTTTTTGAAATACAAGCTTCAAAAGTTTCCCTCGCACCACACTATGTAAATTCTTTAGGATTATCATCACAAGGTTCTGTTGCAGTTTTGAATATTGCTAATGGTTTTTTATCACACCATCCCCTTCACTTGGGAGTTGGGTCCAACAGAGCCTGTGTACCGCTTTATATAACATAGAATTCGACCAACCAATCATCTACCAGCTTGACCCGCCAGCCTTGGCAGATTGCCACTAAGTGATTGTTCTCCTCAAATTAGAAACACAATCTTAGTTTATAATCAAACACATATACAAAAAACATATAAATGATGTTGTGCCATTATTATACTAAACGATACTGGAAACATAAAAAGATACACGCTATCACTTATATGTCCAGCCTAATTCACATGAGCGCTTTGGCTTGCTTGAGAGCATTGAACTTTGGGAAATGTTCGACTCGCTAACATCATTGTTCCTAATAATTCTGTCTCAAAGCGGTCCAACTACAAGACCACTTAAGCTTTCCTCCATGAAAATAATGAAAGATGCAATACTGGAAAGGTTCCCTATCCATTAATTATTTATTGGACGAATAACTCTAAGAATTTTAACAGATCCTTTAACTGCACTCTATGCTGCGAAGATTAACAAACATCCTTTGTTTAACCGGTTCTAATATCATGGAGTAAAATAACTGAAAACAACATAAAGGATGCGAATGACTACCTTAATACAAAATGACAATTTGTTAAATTTGCCTGATTCTGAATTTTTTTTCCACCAAAATCATATCCATCTCTGTTGAACCTCCATCTGAATCACATAGAACAGATAAACAACAAAAAAGACTATGTCTATTTGCAATGTAACAAAAATGACAAGTGAAGTTTATAATTATAACAATCTCACGGTATTATGTAGAAGTTTATACAAGTAACACAGTTGCAGATGCAAAAAGATCATAGGGTGATGCATGCATAAACAGTCTCACCAAGACTATGATGAATGCTTTATCAGATAGTCATCAGATAGTATAATTATAATACATAAAAGAATGAACATTCATCAGAATAACTAAAAATAAGTACATGTATTTTGGAGGATATCAAGTTATCAACTAAAAAGACAGTTAAAACTGAGAAATATTTAGGCTACCTCGGCATAACCAATACGTTGTTTCTTCGCGGCCTTTTCAGTGGTAAAAGGTGTCTCACTGAGATCCTTTATATTTTCCTCTTCCGAACCTTTTGTCTTACTTCCATTTGTATCCTTACTCTCAACTTTTTCATCAGCCTCAGATTCGTTCTCTTCAGAAACTTACTTGCTAGCAGCGGGAAACTAATGAATATTAAGTTCATGATAGAGATAGAAACAAAATCAGAATCATACAAAAGAAACTTACTTGCTAGCAGCGTTCAAGAAAGCAATGTACTCCTCCAAAAGGGTTGTCTGCATATCAGTAAAGCATATATAGTTCATACATTGTCAGTATAACAAAAAAAGGAGCGATTAAAGGAAATTTGGATAGGTTTTAAGTAATTAAATACACCTTCAAATTCGAACTACGAGCACAAAATCTGTCAAGTGGAGTGTGAGACTCTGTTGGTTCATCAATACGGTGGCTCAAAATAGAAGGGGCCCTGGGAGTACTTGGCTCAACCACAAACAAACAACTCGAGACTTTTGGTGGGAGATCTTCCAAGTTCATGCTTACGTTGGAATTGATATGCGAAAGAGCTTTTCTCACCGAACCTGTTACTGTTTTGACCCTTTCACTATTTAACGGGGATTCAAATGTATTGACTGAAATCGTTCTCATTTTCTCCTCTAGGGATTTATCTGCACACAACAAATCGACAATTTCAAGCTCTCAAATTCTTAAGCAAACTTCTTTGACTAGCTCAAATCAAGTCGATTATAAAGTACCAAGTATACAGGCTTTTCCATCTTCTTTGCCATCTTCCCCCCACTCGTTAGTGCCAGTTTCTTTGCCATCTTCCTCCCATTCATTAGTGCCAGTTTTCTGCAGTAAAAAGTTCCTTCAGAAGAAATAAAAATACTGTATCAACATCTGTTCAAACAAATATAAGAAAATGACTTACATTGAATGGTTCCAAGTGATCCTCGACACTATTTAAACTCTCTACAAGGTCCTTTTGGATTCCTCTCTCGGTAATTTTTGAGCCATCACCCTGCACAAATACAACCTTTGTAGTAATTTATACAGTAACAAACTGAAGAACTGAAATGACACATGAAAGGTATTTCTCACTTCTAATACTTACATACGCCAACGAGACAACCATAAAATTCTCATTTGGATCCTCCAGCGCTTTAACACTGACCTCCAAGAATTTATCTGCACAATAGAACACATTATTTTCTTTCTCAAATTCATAAGAACACAAGTACACAACTTCTTTGATTAACTAGAATCCAATTAATAGTGTTTGTACCAGTTATACATGCTTGGGATACTAATACATCTGTACACCCATTATTGGTCTTCTTATCATCTTCCCCTGACTCATTAGTAGTTTCCTGCAGGAATGCAAATTGTTTATCCTTTGAAATCACCCCATGGAATGCTTTTCTCACTTATAATACTTACATTTACCAAAGAGACAGTTGTAGCTTCAAAATTGAGCATTCGTCTACAAGTACAGACATTTAACAAGAAATTTAGTGATGGAACGTAAAACGCTAGCTAGGTGATTCTAGAAACACACTTCAAGTTATTACAGTCTGTACCTTTCTTTTGCCTTTGATACACTTATACCGTAAGTAGCACAAGCTGTTTTTCCAGAATTTTGAAATAAGTTATGTTTCTTCAAAGAGCTCATGTGAATGGGAGTTTTGCTCGCACATGGAGAAGCAAGACCTGCAATTCTCTTTGTACTCTTTGTTTTCCCTTTAGACTCAAGCCAAGCACGAAGCTTCTCTTCCATGTCAACTTTCACCTTCGGAGTCTCTGGGTTTTGTCTGAAGAAGCATAGTTACAGAAGTGGCGGGAACGAGCAGCCAAGATGACAGTGTAAACAGATTCTTGATACTCTCCTGGATCCTGTATAGAAATATAAGAACCACATAGTAAATCAAGGCAATTATGAGATTGTATAACCAGTAAAAAGTCAGTAAATAAAGAAGAAGAAAATAATCTCAATTCCTCACCAGACAAGCAACCATTAAAGACCGACTAGTTCCTCCAAGAGAATCCTGCAATATCCGAGTCAATTTGCTTTCTCGATAAGGCACTCGAGGTTTGTTATTATTAAGAGCATAAATCACATTCGACATTGCAAACAAGGATTGACTGATTTTTCCACTTTCTTGAATACGGATCCCTTCATTGCAACTCGTTCTATTATCTTCATTTCCTGATTTGGATTACAAAACACATTCATACAGAATACTGATGTGTCGGAAAACCGACTTTGTTTTACCGCAAGCGCACAATGTCGAAAGATGTAGACAAGAGCAAATACGGTTCGTTCCCACGAGGAGTTTGGATTAAAATAATTTTTTTAGGTTTTTTTTATATAAGGAATTAAATTAAATAATGAATTAAAATTATTTAATAAAGTTTTAAAAACAGTACGAGGAAAATGTTAAGGTTCCGGGAATCCGTTGTAGGTCAGGGTTTAATTGTGTTCGTCACATAGGGTCTCAATTTTACTCATGTACAGTATCAAATCTAGCTACTAATACACGGAAGATTTTTAATTAAGCACTAAAGAAAGAATTTTCGAAAAGAATTGTTTGTTCTCAACCTAAAGTAGAATTTCGAAGTACTAAATATACGGGGCATAAAGAGTCAAAGAATATTCATAAAACGATTTAATACGAGGTTTCAACGAGTCCTTCTACTAATCAAACAATGAACTATACGTGGCATAGAACATGAAAAATCATCGAGAGGGTAAAACGTTGAGAGAGAGACAAATTAATAATATTTAGTTCATACAGTTAAAAAACCCTAGTTTCGAAACACAAATAAAAATCGTCTCTACGAGTTCATCCTTTCGCCCTAACAAGGGAATTAGCCCAACATGGCTTTCTTAAAAACCATGAAAATTAATTAAGAAAATAATACAAACTAACCCTTTAATCATGTTAAAAAGTGTCCGGGCAGGTCTGTATATCCGGGAGCTTGAATCGTCGGAATTCTCCTGTATGCTTTCTACGTCAAAGAGATTGTCTGGCTCCGGGTATGTGTATCTATGTCTATCTCCCTCCGTATGTGAAGGTGTACGCGAGTCTCTATTTATAGAGGCCAAATCACCGCCTCTTTTTTTCTTTCCGTCAAAGACACAGATTCAATCACCGATTTTAAACTCTAGAAACAATACGAAGTCGGCTGCTCAATCCTAGTGTTTCTTCATTAAAAACTTTCGTCTTTCTGTTTTTCCCTGACTTCTCTCTCAAGCCTTGCCAAACTAAACTCCACCAGAATCGACTATGAACCAACAGTTTTTGAGTAACACTGTCAGGACTCGACCTCCATTGTCACAAACTCCTCTTCGACTCAAACCTTGCCCTGACTCGACAGCCTCAACTCTCCAACTGACTTTGTTTTTCTTCTCATCATTGCCATAGCTCCAACAAACTCAGGCTACACCAAGAACTATCTTCTCTTCCACAGACTCGACTGCCTATCTCGATCCTCTAACAGTTCCAACAATCACTAACTCTGCTACCATCAATCACGAGCAACAGCCTCACATCATCAAACTCATCAACCATTGATTCTGCCATGATCGGGTTCATCACAGCTGCTAGGCTTCAGTCCATCCCTTCAACTGCCAGCATCTCAAGTTTCTCAAATCACTGCTGATCTCTCAACCAATTACATTCTCAGCCATATCAAATATTATTCTCGCCTGAAATAATGGCAGTAGTTCTTCTTGGTTGTGATACTTCACTCTCGTAAGTCCCAAACACCACGAAAAACCCCTTGAACTAACCAAGCTTCGCTGCAACGAAACAACCGGAAAACACTAATCTTGATTCGTTGTTTGAAATAAGGAAGAAAGTGGCCCTTAACCTAAAAGCTAGCGCCTTTTGTATTACTTAAAATAAACATTGGCATCCCTTAGTAATTTCTCAGGTTGTTAATAGCTTTGCAGTTAAAACTTGTTTAACTGTCAGTTCCGTGAATCCGACAGTTATAACGTCTCTTTTCGCCCATAACTTTCTCATACTAAGTCGGAACGACCTCGTTCTTTATCTGTTGGATTTGTAATCCAATTCTCTACAATATGAAGAGTAGAAATCCTAGAGTAGACTGAGTTTCACTGGTTTTTTGACAATTCTTCTCTTGTAAAGCTCTATTTCACTTGTTTCAGAGATGTAACCTGATAAAACACACAAACTAGAAAAGTAATAATAAAACAAGGTAATTCACACAAAATATAGAAAATAAGAATAAGGAAATGATACTTAAAATGTATAAATTATGCACTTATCAAATACGATGAATACGTTTCCATGATTTTAAAAACAAACGAGTTAGCCTAGCACGAACCTTCCAAGTCTATAAGTTTCAGCTTTCCGGTAGTGATACAAGTGGAATCATCGCCATTTTTATATGTTTTAGCAACGACAATAAGCAGAACACCGTGACTTCTACTCGAAACATCATTAAGTCTTGTATGAACAACTTTCCTCCTCTGAATCACAGATGAAAGAACCTCATGGAATTCAACCATTGACCTTATAGGAACAGTAGAAAGTCCCCTAAGTTGAACTTCCCCATCTTTATCATCCAACACAGAAATTTCTTTTGTCTTTTGTTCTAACAAATCAGAACACCTATCCATATAAACTTCATACTATGAAATATCTGCAGAACACCCAAAAATCTCACACATGGATAAAACACTTGACATTGATAGTATAATCGGACCCGGCACTTGATCAGTTCCCTACAATTTTATAAACCCCAATTCCAGACACGCCACAAAAAGAAAGAGAGAGGCGAGAGCGAGAGAAAGGAAGTACCCGCATAGTGTAGGTTTTTCTACTACCTGTTGCACCATAAGCGAAAACTGTAGCATTAGAGCCTTGAAAGATCCATTGAAGCAGAGGACTAATTTCTTCGCTGAAGATCTGAGAAACATTATCATCTTACTTCCCATAGAAGGAATCTACCTTGTAACACTCTTTACGACTGAAAATGGGGGAAAACATATTGTCAAAGTATTAGATGTCTTGAACAAAACCCTAAAAATTCCGAAAAAATCATTTGAAAAGTTAATACGGGGAGAAATGAAAAATTTACTGACCTGGTTTGCAGATCTTTGAGTAGTACTGAAACTTCGTTCGTTGATAGAAATTCTGAAGAAATACAAGATCTAGGGTTTAAATTCGAATCCTTTTCTGAATCAAGAAAAAGGCGTTCCCTAAAAATCACCCTGACTCCTGGTTGTTTAGTATCCATATAGAAAATAGACTCTATTGCTACAAGGAAAGCAAAAGAAAACATGAAGGAAAAATACAGCTACCATCTTTGGATTCTGGTGTGTTTATGTGTTACGTAAAGAATCCTCCGAGTCCTGTTAAATACAGTAAAAATCTCTCATCTCACCTCATCTCTATGTACTTGAAATACATCGTCTCCACGTCCAAGGCATGCTCCTTGACCCCATCAAGCTGTGAAAAAAATGCATGAAGACAACTCATGAATATGAAATCTTATCATACACTGTAAAGTAAAAAAACGGTTATTTTTCATCCTTCATTCATTGTTATACGATTCCAACTCTATCCTTTGTGACAGGGATGGTAGAACATCATGTTCTCAAAAATATGAATATGTTTCCATCTCTCAAATAATTGAAACAACATGGACTACTGGACTCTTCAAAAGGTTATATTACTGGTATGAAGGATAAAACAACTCTGCCTAAAGTAATGCTTAAAAAACCCATAAAGATAAGGCACTCCAGTAGGCAGTAGCTAATTTGGTTATATGAGTACATCATCAGAACATTGGACACTTCATCTTTTCTATTAACCATCTCAACGAATCTTACATGTGAATTTCTACGACATCCTATAGCTAAGTGTGATTAACTTGGATCCAATTAGGTCTATCTCTATTAACTCACACCTAGCTAACTAAACCGATCCTTTTCTGTGAATACCAAACAAACCATGAACGTTAAGCACTACTGTCTATATTACCATGTCATGTACAACATAATCCATACGAAATTTCCAAAACACCTGATATAGGTACATAATTAATTTGCAAAAAAATTACAAGAATGTACTCTACATGAACTATACAGGTAACAAGTTGGCATTTCTGTATTAGTTCACACCGAGTAACTAAACTGATCCTTATCTGATGTTACTAAAACAATACAGAGTTACAACATCATATACACCACAATGCAGAAAATCATTCACCAGTGCATCTCAATATCATTGGCATTACCAATTAGGATTCCAGAGCTAGATAAATAATGACTTATAAGGTTTTGTTGTTGTTTTACATGCTGATTACACCAACCTAAAAAAATATATGAATAAAACTCATTCTCTAATCATATCTAACTTTCAAGTTAGAGTTTGTCAATTCATGATTTAACATCAAATAAATTCAAAATAATACAACACCTAATAAAAAAAAAATGAAACTTTACCTCTAAAAACTAGATACTAAACCTAAACCCTAAATAAGAAACAAACCTAGAATGAAAATTTTACCTCTTCCTCATCGGGTAAAGCTTCAAACTTGAATGCAGCAAGGGTTTTAGAATATCCTTGGCGCTCAAAGAAATCAGCTAATGAAAACAATAAAGGAGTAAGATTTCTACTCTTCTTCTTGTTCTTCTTGTTTTTCTTACTGTCTTTAGTCAATTTTGGAACTAGGGATTTATCAGGAATGTCTTTTTCTGATGAGGATGAAGATTAAATACAATACCATAAGAGGAACAGAAGAAAAGTTTGGGAAATAAAAAGTTCAAGATCGAGAAGATTAATAGAGTAGAACCACAATTGTATACAGATTAAAGCAAAAGAAAAAACCTAGATTGAAGTATAAGATGAGATCCCAGATTTTGCTAAGAGAAAAACCCAAGAGATAGATGGGTGATAGTATTGAAAAATTATGTTTAAGCTTATGTTGGGGTTTCAAACAAAAAGATAGACGAAGGTGTGGAGAGACCCACTAACAAAAGTTACAAAACAAACTTATCACAGTACAAACAACTACTAGTAGATGATGGCTAATTATGGACTCAAACTAACAACATCGTGCGTTTGAGAATGCTTTAGGGTAGATTATATGAATAACAGCTGTTTTGGATCAAAACTTTCACTATAAATGGAAGTGGCGGTAATTAAAAAACTGTCATCTATAACTTTACTCTTTGATAACAGTTCTTATATTGAACAGTTGCAATAACCTAAGAATAGTATCAGTTTATAACTGCTATAATACATCAATGTATACTAACATTTTCCTACAAAAACTGTCATCGTATAGATATTCAGTAACAGTTAACAAACTGTCACGATATTTCACCATTATTGGTGTGAGTTTTGGTAAGAAACTGTTGCATATATCTCATAGCTTATTCTTTTGTGACAGTTAATTCGTGAACTGTCATGATTTAGGATTTTGAACTGTCACCAAAGCCCATATTTGTAATAGTGTATCTTTTACTGGTAGATCCTTGATATCCGGAATCTTATCTTGATCATCGTAGTTCTTGTCTATTCTAAGGGTCTGTCTCTTCTGTTATACGGCCATTCAAGAACTATTGATTGAGGAATAAGATTGATAGAAACTACGAAGAGTTCTTCGTCTCCGAATTTGTAGTTCCATAAGATTGACACCTAAACTTGATTTATATTAATCTTGTGAGGTATAATAAATTAGGAATATCTATAGCTTTTGAAGAGAGTAATTTATCCTAATTGTTGAGATTTTCTTGATGTCTTTTTTACCTGGATATCCCTCAAAGAAAATAGGTTTCCATTACCTTGATTGAAATATATCTGAAGGAAATAAAATTGGTTTCATGTTATAGGTAAGGTAGCACAAGTATTCACTTAGGCTGAAACAACCCTTAGGACTGTAAAGGATGGCAGGTATAGAAATCTAATGCGTAGGGTCTTGCGAGATCCAAGAGGCGTAAGGAGCACGACTGAAGATGAACTGCTTGGAAGATTGATTTGGTTTCAAAAACATTACAATCCAGAGTATGATAATATGCTTATGTAGCGGCTTAATACACTGTGGTGTTTAAACTGGACGAGGTCCTCTCACCCGACCCGACCCGCCCACCCGCCAGAAAATCCCTAAATTTATAAACATATCAAAAACCCAAGACCAAACTATAGAGAAATACTGCAAACTTGATAAACTATAAATATTACACATGTCACATGTATCTAATTTGTAGGCACATCACATCAGCTAAATTAAATTTGTTCTTTCTTCTTTTCTCTTATGTATCATCTCTTCATGGTCTCCCACAAATACTACCTCTGTCCTAGGAAAAGATTTACTACCACTTTTTCGTTTTAGCAAATAAAGTGGATTGTGTAGGACTGAGGGAGGAAAAATCCATTTGAAGAGAAGGAAATGTCTTTTCCGTATCAAACTATGAGCAAGTTTCTGAAATCTGCTCATGCTCTGTCTCTTCCTATTCAGTATAGGAGATAGACTTATTCGGTCGTTTCTCTTTGGTTTTATTTTATTTTCCGTACATTAAAGAGTCAATTTTTTTCATGTAAATGGTTTCGATAAACAAAAAGGGGTTCTAAATCTGAGATATGCCTTTTTACTTATTCTAATTAAAAGGAGACAAAAGAAACTCTTCGTTATTAGCCATAAAAGAGTCGTCTTTCTTTCATGTAAATGATGGATTAGCCAGACTAGGAATTATTGATAGGTCTTTATTTAGAGGGCTGATTTAATAACAGGTCCGTCCATTAAACAAGTATTAACCGGAGGTCCAAAATTAAAACAACAAAAGTTTTAGGACCCAAATTTTTATCCCCTGGTCCTTTACACTGCGAGGGTTTTAGAGCATATTTTCTAAATAGCAAAACTACCCTACATATATAGAGCAAATCCCTCTTCCTAAATTTTTATTTGCGTTTTCTCTTCATACATGCTACAGATCAAGCTCAGGCGATGAAGATTTGAAGAAAACTCTTCTGGAAAACAACTTTGTTCTGTTAATGAAAAAAGCATCATCATCGAGTATTATTGAATGATTCATCAACAAAAAATCTAAGTTTTCAGATCTCATTATTCTTTTAATTCGATCTGCAATCCCAATTTAATGTTTTAAAAAACCTAACAACTTTAAATTCACTTCAAATTATTGATTCGATTCACAATGCATATTTAGATCTGTAAATCATCTTTTTATTCTCAATGATTTTGATCTAAAAATTTTAGGAAATTTTTCTTGAAATGATTTTTAGGGTTCCTGACTAAATATCGATCTATCTTTTAATCTTAATCCCGATAAAAAATGTAACGATTTTGATTAGAAATGCTAATGAAGTGGTTAATGCAGTACTTTTGAAAACTATTGATAAAACGTAATCTAAGTTTACATTTATCATTTTAGCATAGATTTCTGATTCAGTGTGCTCAAATAGCAGCATTTTTATTGTCTTGATTTCGGTTGAGTTTTTCTTTTCTTTTCATATCACTTTTGAGAACTTATAATTCCCTCTTATTTCATTGATGTAGTTTTTGATTCACTCTTGTTGTCTCTTGGGATGATTCAATATCTGGTGTTTCTGTCAATACATGGTTTAACTGGACTCAATTTCTTTGACTAGTTCTCTATGCTCCACTGCTGGAGGAGTTAAAATGCTTGATGGTCAGGTGATGCCATATGCTACATCAATTACTATTTTTCTCAGTGTATATTAGGTATACTGATTTTTTTGTAGCGACGATCAGTGTGTAGCTCTAAACTAGTTTTGAATTTGCATGAAGGTGTCACACTTAGGTTGTTGCTGAGGGAGACTTGAGTGTGTTGCTCCCATTTACTTTATCTTTTTGATTTTATTTGTTAGTTGAATTGACAATCACAGTGTATAAACTTTGCACTCATAGAAAATCAGTGTATAAACGCTATACCGTGTTATTTTCTCAGTGTATAAACTTTGCACTCCATAGAAAACTATCTAGATTTGAGATTATAATGGAATTTGTTCAGAACATGGTACCTGCGTAACCTGCCGAAGGAACATGCTATTTGAGATGTTCAGAATAAGTTATCAGGTTTCATTCTCTAACATATTTCATGATTTTACAACTAGTATTCATGATTTTTTCTTGTTTTTAAAAATTTTATGACAAGATTTCCATGACTTGTTCAGAGAACAAATTTGCATCGTCATTTCTAATTTCCTTATTTGAAGGTCAAAGAGCTTGAAAGTAAACTGAAAAAATGAGAACACATGGAGTCTTTGGCACTTCAACAGAAGGTTTGTTTGTTCTGTAAACACTTCATTTTTTTGCCACAAATAATTAAACCATATATTCTTCTAATTAGATGATTTCTCTTAACTTGACAATTGTATCGTATCATATCAATCACCCTAGTTAACAATTTAGGGTCGTAAAATATTACATTAATGGACATCATTTGATACAATTAATTTTGTGTGGTCTGTTGTGAACAAAGATTAAGGAGCTCGAAGTTAAACTGAAAGAGAAAGCTCAACAACAATCTGAATTTGTGGTCCTTCAACAAAAGGTTTGTTCATTTTGTGTCCTTAAAGCTATTTCATGAACGGATATGAAAGGTGCACAGCTAAACTAAGTTAATGGCCCTGTGAAATTTCGACCCTTCCTGTTGTTGCAAGCTTGGTGATTTCGACAAGTATAAGTATGCCTTTACTTTAATATAATGGATCCTGCGCCTTTATTCTTCAAGGATTGTGCAGTTCTCGAGTCAAGGGCTTGAAGCTAGGCGACAGTAAGCTTCTCATACAGAAGCAAGTCACTAGAACTACATGAGGTTTCAATTTGCTTCCTTTCCTTAACTGCTCTTTTTTCCCTAGGTCACTCCCTTCCTCTTCTTCTTTTATTTTTCATTGCGAGGAATCTAAGTCAAGAGTGGGTTGCTGGTTCTTTGATCGTGCTCAGCCAGTGAGACGAGTAGCAGCAGTGCCAGGCTTTAGATAGCATTGGGATTTATCTTAATTTTTATTCATGCACAGGTTAGGGAGCTTGAAAACAGGATGAAGGAGAAAGCGCAACAGCAGGCTGAGTCTGCGATTCTTCAACAAAAGGTTTGTTGCCTAAACAAGGCTTAAATTTGTTCTCGTGGTAATTGGGAATCTAGATTCTAAACGCCTCATGTATTTGAACATTCCTATATAAATGTATTCAATTAATATAGAAACAACACCAAGGTTAGATGTTTTAAAGGGCGAGGCTCTTTTAATTATATATGCAAATAATGGATTGGGACCTTTTACTTAAGTTATTTAGGTACTTATTTCTGGTAGTTGATACCATATCTTTTGCTAAATAGATTTGTTGACATATACGTCCTTATTTGAGAGTGCAGTTTTTATGTATTGTCAGTTTCTTAGAGTGCACTTTTTGTATACTCATTTTTTAAAGTGCAATCTTATGCTAAGATAATATGTCGTAGTAGAGAAGGAATTGTTTGGTGCTTTGATGTTATTATTTTTTCATTTTTAAGAGTGCAGTCTTTATGTACTCTCAGTTTCTTAGAGTGCATTTTTTGTATACATATTTTGGAAGTGTGACTTTATGCTAAATATGTTTGAACATATTTTAGGTTCAACGTCATCTTCGTCTTCGAGCTGAGGCACAAAGAAATTAAGTACATGCATCCATACTTCAGAAAGCCTACAAAACTCTGAATGAATCACTTGGCCTTGAAGTTGCTAACCAAGAGCTCTCAACATTGGCGATCAAGGCCTTAAGCAATTGCCTTGATTACAACGTACGGCAAAAAAATTCAAAAGTTCTCTGAAATTGCAAGGGAAGATTGACCGGGCTCTGGTGGGCCTGGTCCAGTTGGAGACTCTGTCGAAAGCTCCCTCACATCAACGGGGAGCCCTGTATCTCCGGTGGAGAGAAAAACTACACTCAATTCCATTTTTCTAAAGTGCATTTTTTATACACTGTTAGTTTTTTTGTGAAATCAATGGAAAGTATTAGTACATTAAAGGGCATTTCATTCTATACTGTAGTATAATTAGATGTTGATTTGCTTATCATTCTTAAGATACATAAACATGATGAGAATCCGCGTGCAAGGGCAGAGTATGCTGGAGATCCTGTACAGAACTACGAGCTTATAGCCGGAGGCCAATCTGGTGTATTGCAAGGTCTGTGATTTTTTTGGTAACATTTCTCATAGCTTATTGATTTGAGATTTTAGATGTAATTTATTTGGAAATTGCATTTTGAATGATCTAGATTTCATTTTTGTTTTTTAGGCAACAGTGCATTTCAGCTATACTCATTTATTTTAACAGTGCATTTCAGCTACACTCATTTATTTTAACAATGCATTACTGAGGTTGTGTGTAGATGTTATGCTTAACAACATAGGTATTCTGTTGTAGAAAAGAACAAGTCGATATAAAATTTTGTCATATTGTTCTGTACTTGATGTCGGCCTTCTAGCACTAGCTAGTATCAACTATTTACAGGTTGTGACAATCTTACATGGATTATTAGTTGTCATGGTTTCAAACAAATACACCTAATGTTGTTTTAGCAGGTGAAGATCTGATGCTAATATAATGTGACTTAATAGAGAAGGATTTGTTTGGATCTTTGATACCAATATCAACTTTTTGAGAATATAAATTTTATGTACCATAGAAAACCCTCAGTGCAGTTTATATGCACCCAAAAATTTGAGTGCAGTTTTTATACACAGTTTTTTAGACCCAAATTGAGAAGATTTACATGCATGCTAGTACAAGAGGAAAGTTCAGTGGAGGTAATGTATCAAATAGGTACAAGAGAGATTGATGTTCATCATAAAATGAGAACTTGAGTTTCTAGCTAGATATAATCTGGTTTTCTTATTATGTTTTTTCGTAGGATATGAACTATTTGTATTTTCATTCCACCTCATGTCCTGCTTATAAGTAAGTTGTAATACTTGGTGTGTGACTGTATAAATGTTACCATAGAAAATTGTAAGGCTGTTGTTGCATTTATATACTAATTAATCTTGGAAATTTCATGACATACTGTTATATATATTGAGACTGTCATTTGATGGTTTTTTAGAGTGCACTTTTACATGTTGTCAATAAATGAGCAAATATCCAACTGAGTGCATTTTTTATATACTGTGTAGCTGATATACTACAGGGAGTGCATTGTTTATGTATCATGTTTTGTTTTAACTGGCCCTGCTATACCGCCTGATGCACAATGGTTTATTTCAGCACCTTGATATTTCATGACAGTTGAATTCATCAAAACCATTCAATTATGCTTATTCTCAACTACACATGTTTTTAAGTAAGAATTTTGTTTGTTCTGCAGATATGGGAGGGCTTTACATCAAAAGGTGGCTACAGTTGGATGCTTTTTCTCATACTATTTTCATTTAAGATTGCAAATCGTTTTTAGACTTGTTAGAGATTATGTTCTCAGTTTTTCTATCAATTTCTTTTATCAATTTCTTTTATCAATTTCTTTCGGTGTAGCAATTATGCACTATTTTCTTTTATCATATTTTTGTTACAATCACTTTTTTGTACTAATTCTACTATATTTTGTAAGTATATAGTTATTTATGTCAACTATAACTTTTTTCAAGGTTCATACTCATTTGTAAACAGCTAAGCACAATTGTACCTAACTATTTTAAGCAGCGCAGTTGAGCTATACTTGAATATGTAGCAGAGTAGTTTATCTGCACTCAATTTTTTAAACAAGCCTTTCAGTGTTTTATATGGAATATGCACTTTGAATATAAGCACAATATGGTACTTATGTATGTGTTTTGCAGTTTTTTTCAATCTGTATAGTTCCTTTTTTAGTATAAGGATTCTGCACTTTTCAATTTGCATTTCAAATGATTCTTACACAAAAGTATTCACCATTTTAGATCGATGGCTTAAATGCATGCCACATAGGCAGACAGAGTCAGTACCAGGATAGCCTATATATACTATTAAATGGTTCTTATCCCAAAGGGATCACCATTCCAGATCTAGGTGATGAGTGAATAATTTACATATTTTAAGTATCATTTCCTTATACTTATAGGTTAGATTTTGTGTGAATTACTGTGTATTACTATTACTTTTGTAGTTTATGTGTTTTATTAGGTTACTTCTCTGAAAGAAGTGAAATTGAGCTCTACAAGGAAGAATTGCTAAAGACCCAGTGGAATTCAGTCCAAATCCAGGATTTCTTGTCACCATATTGTAGAGAATTGAAAGACGAAGCCAACACAAAAAGAATGAGGTCATTCCGAGTTCGTATGAAGAAGTTATGAGCAAAACCGTGAAACCAACTTGAACTTGGTATCTGTTGGGCCTTATTGGGCCTGCGCGGGAAGAGAAATAAGGGAAGCGTTTTGGGCTCGCCTTTGACGTGAAAATTAGGGTTATTGTTGGTTTTTGAGGAGGTTAAGTCTCCTAATTGGATAAGGAATCAAAAGGAAGTGGAAAAATTTAATGAGACTAGGTTTCCTAGTTGGATAAGGATCAAGAGAAGGTTACCAAAGCCTATATAAAGGGGAACCTAGGTATAATTTTAAACACAACTCTCACAAATAGAAATTATTATTTTTCTTAATCAATTTTTAATGGCTTTTAAGAAAGCTATGTCTAGCTAAACCTCACCGCTGGGACAATGGAGGAAGCTATATTTCATGAATGAATGGTAACTATTTTTGTTTCTTAAAGACTTTTGCATTAATTTTAATTGATTTATGATTTTTCTTAATTAGTTGTGATTTTGTTTGATGGTGTATGCTGGGACATAAGAGCTTTTGATGCTCCATGCTTGTGATTTACAATTAATGTTTTAGAAAATCTACTTTTGGCAAAGAAACATAGTCAATAAAAGAGCTATAATTGTTAAAGAATCATTGTGGAAATCATTTAGAAGTGATTTTGGTGGAATCCTGAGTTCCAGTTCTTCCCAATATTATTAAAATCTTTTACTAATTTTCTAGTTTAAATTAGAATTAGGTCTAAAACGAATTTTCACAAGTCTCAGCGAACGAACTATTTTTACCACTTTTCTAAAACAATCAAGTTTTTGGCGCCGCTGCCGGGGACTTGTTTTTAGATTTGTCTTTTGTGTTTTTCTTAGGTTAGTTAGTTTAATTAGATTTTTCTTTCTATTTGTTCTATTTTACGTTTTTGGGTATTCTTCTTTGTATTACAGGTTTTGGAAAAAAAGAAATTGGAGCCAAAGATTATATTGATTGATTAAAGACTTGGAGTCAAAGATAAATCGAAAAGAACGAAAAAAGAAGACAAGAATTTTTTTTCTTTAGTTAATTTTTTTAGGGTTTTATTTATTTTTATTTTTAGAAAATTATATTAGGAAATCCTTTATTATTTTTGTAATTTTTCTTTTATTTTTGGACTTTTTCTTTGGACTTTGGACATTATTAATTTTTTAAAACCCTACGGAAGGGTAATTTAAATGTGAATTGCAACAGGGAAGGACAACAATAACTATATTGTCTCGGCCTTTCGGGTTCGTACACTAACACAGGAGTCGGTGGCCCGAGTCGACTACAACCGATTCATCCCCCCTCTGGTACGAGAGGTAAGACTCGATCAACCCACGAATCCCCTGCAAGTGGGTTTACTGTATTCCTTCGTATGCATATATGTTGAGGTATTGCATACATATTTATTTTTCTAGTAAAGGGCAAGGACTGGCCATACAAGATAAGGACTCGGATTTCATCAGCGTTTCCTTCTTGCCCGCTTTAGGAACACGTTATCAAACGCAAACCTAAGCCTTAAAATTTTGACTAGAAAGAGACCGATAGGGTAACGAGCTTATAGGAAACTCGTTCATAAGGAATGTATTGGTTACTTTATTAGCCTAACTCAAAGTTCAGGAAGATTAATTAAGTTGATTAGAGCCGCCTTGTAACCCAATGAAAAGTTTCCAAAGAAACAGTGTTATCAAAGCTCCTTAGAGCTTATCCTGTTTTTGTTCGACTTAATCTAATTCAGATCGTTCTAAGAGGTTTGCTAAACTGTAACTAGTTGCCTTTCGAGGGAATAGAAGCTGGTCTAGAAACAATTTAAGTGAAGCCATCATGTTTTTTGTTTGCTAGATTCAATAGGTTTGATTTGGTTGAGTCAGCCTTGCTTGTGTATGTTTAGAACCCCCTTCATATTATGATTTATTTTCTTATACTTTTTTTATAAATATATTAGGAAGTTTTTAGAAAATGCTGAAATGGTATTATAAGGACCAATACAATGAATATCCGACTGAATTTCAAAATAGACATTATCCATACTATGAACATGGTGTGGATAGTAGTCGGGATCACCACCAACCTTTTGGAGGTTATTACTCATACCAGGGTGATCCCAATTACTATTCGTACATACACCCTTCTTATGAACATGAAAGTGAGCAAAATTCTAGTTCTTTGTCTTGGAGGGATGCCCTAAAGCAGATGCAATCTAGTACTCCCTATGATGATTCGAGTTCTTTGTCTTGGAGGGATACCCTAATGCAGATGCAATCTAGTACTCCCTATGATGATTCGAGTTCTTCGTCTTGGAGGGATGCCCTAAAGAAGATGCAACCTAGTAGTTCTTATGATCCATTTGTTTCTCTAGAAAAATCCCTCAAGCAGTTAACTGAGAATATAAATAGGTTCGTATTACGTTGGGGGGGACAATTAGTAGTCCAACTCTTTCTCTGGACGAATCCCTTGACTGAGAATACAAATAGATTTGCATTAAGTGTGAAAGAAAGTCTTGAAAAGAATAATATTGCTCAAAATGATCTTAATTTCCAATATAGTGCTATCCTTGATAATTATTCACCTAGTCAAGAGGACAAGGATAGAATTAGTAACACTACTTATTTAGACGAGGTTCAAACATCTTCATATTATTATGATGATGAGAATAGTATTGATAAAGAACTTGAAATATACAGGCAGAGTGATCAGGAAATTGTCACTCCAATTGTATTTCAGAATGATAGTGTTATTTCTGGTTCAGATCTAAATAATTTTAATGATTATTCACCTATTCAAAAGGAAGAGGATTTGACTAGAGATACCACTGTTTTAGACGATGTAGAATTTTCTTGTTTTGAAGCCGATAATGGTTTAGAGGAACGAGTTTATCCTGAAAATACTGTTAGAGTCCAACAATTTAGAAACAATAGTCTTCTATAACAAAGATAGACTCATAGAGATTTTAAATATGAGTGAGAATGAACCACATGATTATAACCTAGAAGAAGCAATTGACTATTTTCGTGAATCTGACGATCTAGAAATTAGGGAAATTATGACTAGTCTATCTAAAGACACTGAAAACTCTAAGTTTGGGGGTGTCTATCATTCTCCTTGTGCTTTACCTTTGACTCTTAGAAAGGTCCCTAACTTGGGACTTGACATATACACCTCTACCATTTTACAAGATCATCTTCAAACTATATTTCCTGAGCCTGTTGATGTCCAGAAAGAAGTACACTTGTTAGAAACCCATCTTCTGGTCGATGTGGTTTACCTAAGAAATAATACCAAGATTGACTTTTTTTTCCTACAAGTGAGAACGTATGAATTTCAAATGTGTCAGTTATTAAGTTTTGAGACTAAGCCTAATTACTTTTGGAAATTAGAATCGACACATTTTCTTAAGAATGACTACCACCTTCATTGTAGTCAACTGTGTGAGTCCAATTTGATTGACTTTGAGGATCCACAATTATTCAGGTTATTATTTTGTGCTTATAAGTTCTTAGTTGAGTTACTCCGGACTTTACAACCTGATCATGTTGATCCTGCCTACGAGGAAATCTAGCCTATGAAAATATTTTATTTGGACCCTTTCATAGAGCCTGAACCTGAACCACAACTAGATGTAGTTATCTTAAACAGAAAACTAGATAACGGTACGCTCGGTTTGTTCATTTTCTTGGCATGTTGTAGTTTCCTTTTATTTGTGGTACCACTATTTGATTCACATGACCCAAAGTTGTTCCGGTTATTGCTATATGATTTTATGAGGTGACTAATTCTTTCAAAAGTCTGGCTGAAGACTTTAAACTTAGCACTTGTTGGGAGATAACCCATGATCATGCGACACGATAATATCTTTCCTTAACTCTTTTCCTTCGATTGGTAACAATTTCTCCTTGTTCATGTATTTAATCATTCATCTTTATACCATTAAGGACAATGTTAGATTTAACTTTGGGGGTAAGGGAGAAACTTTTAGTGAAATATGAAACTCCAAAGTCTAGAAACTTGTGAACAATTCAGGATGACACTAACCATTCTAGGTAGATGGAAACTTAGCTTTTTTTCTGTAGGAATTGGTGTGCCCAGCTAAATGGTCTATTCATAAAAGGACAGATTCAGGTGTTAGAGATAACATGATAGTTGTCACCATATCTCGGAGTCTATCTCGACTATATCACCTTCTGTTTTTATTTTTGTAATTTTGTGTTTCTTTAAGTGATTTAGTGGGGAACCAATATCGAATTGTTATCGCCGCCAGGATGGAGTACAGTATTTGAGATTATTTAGACTATAGTTGTGAAAAAAAAATGAAAAAAAAATGGAATATTGACACTTTGATAGCAATATGTGTGTGTTCTCCCTGTCTTCGTCGCCTAAGCAAGCGTGGAACGCAGGATCAATGGGAACTATCATGTAAGATGCTGATAAGGACCATGCGCTTGGATTCAATTTGATCCAATCATGTTGTCAATACATTTATAATTTGTTTTATTTTCAATAAATCGATCGTTGGGACCCTTGTATATACCAGTAAAATCGATATTAGTATAATGATTAAGAGCATATCTCAATCTATTAGGATTCATCCCTGCAATGACCTTCAGACAGATATGAGAAACACCGTTCACCTTAGTCAACATGCAAAAACTTCATTTTGTCTATACCCATCTTCTAAATCTTTTCATGTGATTGAACTTTGATAGATTCAGAGTATCGTGGTTGAACAACTTTCTGAGTAGTGCTTTGTTTTATTACATATGATTTTTAGTATGCTTGAGCGTGTACAACAATTGGACTCATATAGGGTAATGATTCCCATAGACGAAGAATTTAGTATGCCAAATAAATAGCTTGTTTAGTGTTTACCCTTAATCGTTCACATGTAGCTAGGGTTTGGAATAAAGGTTTTATGGGTATACCTCTTGTAAACCCTCACGAGACTATAACTCGTCCACTAGGGACACCTAGGGGTTTAAAGGCTTGTTACACATGCTAAGTGTGACCGTGTCCTCAACGAAAGGGAGTTGTTGTAGTTTAGGTTACTTTAGTTTTGTAGTTTGCTCGAGGACTAGCAAAAGCTAAGTGTGGGGGAATTTGATAAGTGAATAACTTACATATTTTAAGTATCATTTCCTTATACTTATTTGCTAGATTTTGTGTGAATTACTATGTATTATTATTACTTTTGTAGTTTATGTGTTTTATTAGGTTACATCTCTGAAAGAAGTGAAATTGAGCTCTACAAGGAAGAATTGCTAATACCTAGAGGAACTCAGTCCAAATCCAGGATTTCTTGTCACCATCTTGTAGAGAATAGAAAGACGAAGTCAACGCAAAAAGAATGGGTCATTCCGAATTCGTATGAAGAAGTTATCAGTAAAACCGTGAAACCAACTTAGATTTGGTATCTGTTGGGCCTTATTGGGCCTGCGCGGGAAGAGAAATAAGGGAAGCGTTTTGGGCTCGCCTTTGACGTGAAAATTAGGGTTCTTGTTGGTTTTTGAGGGGGTTAAGTCTCCTAATTGGATAAGGAATCAAAAGGAAGTGGAAAAGTTTAATGAGACTAGGTTTCCTAGTTGGATAAGGATCAAGAGAAGGTTACCAAAGCCTATATAAAGGGGAGCCTAGATATAATTTTGAACACAATTTCTCACAGATATAAATTATTATTTTCTTAATCAATTTTTAATGCTTTTAAGAAAGCCATGTCTAGCTAAACCCCACCACTGAGACAATGGAGGAAGCTATATTTCATGAATGAATGGTAACTATTTTTTATTCTTAATGAATTTTGCATTAATTTTAATTGATTTATGATTTTTCTTAATTAGTTGTGATTTTGTTTGATGGTGTATGCTGGGACATATGAGCTTTTGATGCGCCATGCTTGTGATTTACAATTAATGTTTCAGAAATATACTTTTGGCAAAGAAACAGAGTCAATAAAAGAGCTATAATTGTTAAAGAATCATTGTGGAAATCATTCAGAAGTGATTTTAGTGGAATCCTGAGTTCCAGTTCTTCCCAATATTATTAAAATCTTTTACTAATTTTCTAGTTTAAATTAAAATTAGGTCTAAAACGAATCTTCACAAGTCTCAGCGAACGAACTATTTTTACCACTTTTCTAAAATAATCACTAGGGCTTAGATGAATGTCAAATAATAACATATATTTTTTGCAAAGTATAGGCAATCCACACTATAAAAATTCCACAAAAAATTAAATTGTGTGTCCTAGTATAGTCTATATATACTATCAAAGGGTTCACCATTCAAAAAACAGACAAAGTTAGTACAAGTATAGTTTACTTAGATTTTTTTTCCTTCACTTTTTCCGGTTCTTAGTGCCTTCTTCAGTGTAGGCAATACATGCTCGTACTTTCAATAGAAATTCTGCACTTTTTCTATGATTCTTTTTAAAGTTTTGGATAGTTCTTTACAGTGTAAGAAATATGCATTCATTTTGACAGGTAGCTTATATATGTGTTTTGCAATTAGTACAAGTATATCTTATATATACTATCAAATGGTTCTTACCCAAAAGGGTTCTCCATTCCAGATATTGGGCTTAGATATATGCCACATACGCACACAAACTTTGTAAGTATAACCTATCTATACTATCAAGTGGTTCTTACCCAAAAGGGTTCACCATTCCAGATCTAGGGCTTAGATTCATGCACATAGGCGTACAGACTTTGTACCAGTATAGTCTATATATACAATGAAATGGTTTTTACCCAAACCAGATCCAGGGCTTCAATACATGCCATATATGCACATGGACTTTGTACTAGTACAGTCTATGTATACTATCAAAATAGTGTATAGGAAATCTACACTATCAAAGTAAACATAAATATAAATATCAGTACAATATAGGCAATCTGCACTGCCAAAATAGTACATAAATATGAAAATCAACAGAGTATAGGCAATCTGCACTGCCAAAATAGAACATAAATATGAAAATCAACACAGTATATGCAACCTGCACTGCCAAAATAGCACATATAACACAATATATGCAATCTGCACTGTCGAGATAACACATAAATATAAAAATTTGTACAATATAGGCAATTTGCACTGCCAAAATAGGACATAAATATAAAAATTAACGATATCAAATGTAAATCAATTTGAATTTTAACGACATTCTTTTTTAATACGGCCAATATGCATTGTTGGAGCATAATGTCAAAACCAATTTAAATCAGTAAAGTATAGGCAATCTGCATTGGAAAAATAGGACATAAATATGAAAATCAACACCATCAAAATAGTGTATAGGCAATCTACACTATCAAAATAACACATAAATATAAATATAAGTATAGTATATGCAATCTACGCTGCCAAAATAGCACATAAATATGAAAATCAACATAGTATAGGTAATCTACACTGCCAAAATAGCACATAAATATGAAAATCAACACAGTATAGGCAAAATAACACATAAATATGACAATTAACGATATACATTTGTTCGTCTTGGACCAGATCTGTCAATTTGAATTTTAACGACATTTTTTTTCCAATACATCCAATATGTACTGTTAGACTGTAATGTCAAAACCAATTAAAATAGTCTCGTATTTTATTCATGTGCTTGAAAGAAAAAAAAAGTTACAAGCAACACATCAGATTGTTAAGGAAAGAAAACTTTTCATTGTCTTTAACGCCTCGAATTCGGCCCTTCTACTCTTGCAGTTTCCACAAGCCTCGTCTCCGGAGCGCTCTCGGGCATGACAACTGGTTTTCTATAAGCGGCTAAATTCCCTGGATGTCGTGAAGATAATATATGTCCCCATTTCCTCGTCGGACTGGCGAACCCACTATTTGATTGCATCCTTGAATCAGATAATACATGGTCTCTAAGACCCTTTGCAGATTTATACCTATGAACCTTATCTTCATAATCTTCTGATTTCAGACTTTGTTTGCTCTGATCAAACCTAACTCCCCATTTTGAAGAATCTTCTCTGCCACATTCCAAATTAGTTCCACCTGAATTTCACCTTTTAAGAGATACCCTTCCCCTCTGTATTCTCCCTGATAAGGAATTCCTCCCACCTTTTAGCTCTTCCTCAGCCAAAACTCTCCTCTGATTGTCGAAAGCAGCTAACCCATTAGTGTAATTCCACCCAAGGCTCCTGTGGTTTTTGTCTACATTTAATTCAATTGAATGAAGATCACTGTCGGCAGAGTCCTCATCGTCTTTGGTGGGTTGCGCCTTTTCTCCATAATTCTGCTTCATCATCTTCACTATCTAATTGATTTTGATCAGAGGCCAGGAGTCTTCTATTTAAATAGTCTCGTATTTTATTCTGCTTCATCATCTTTGCACGTATGATAACCAGGGCTAGCTAAGTCTTTTCCATGTTTCAAATAATAAAGGACCACCGATTAACTTCTGAATATGAAATAACCTAATGATAAATAACTATATGGATAATGGACCTATCAATAAATTTCCCTTAGCAAGAAGGGGGTCGTTTTCTGTTGTTAAACGTTTTAGTTGGTCAAGACCCGTAATCCGTAATCCAGACCATGATCTTTAATATAGACCCATGATCCGTAACTGGAAAATCCCTATAAAAACAAATAATAAGGTTTCTGACTTTACACAACATATGTTTTCTTTCTCGCCCTTTTCTCACTTTCATATGGAATTATCTCTTGGTGGTTCAAATGGTGGAGATAGTAGTGACGTCAGTGCTAAAAAGATAGAAATGATTACTACAATTGAAGGCATTGAGAATGAGGTTAGGGAAACTGTTGCTGAACCTATGGTTACTACAAATGAAGGCACTCAGAATGTTGCTGCTCCTATTTTTGTTGTGGGCATTGAAGAACCAGCTGAAAGTGGCGAATCTGTTGTTGTACCTGTAGCTATGCACAAACCATGACAGATTCTTGAATAAAGTGGTTAAACTGCTACTGAACCAATGGTTACTACAAGTGAAGGCACTCAAAGTGTTGTTGCTCATATTATTGTTGTGGGCATTGAAGTACCATCCTTTGTACTGCACCTGCACCTGTATCTATGCACGAACCACCACAGATTCCTGGACATTACGTGTTTAAACCCAGTAATGAAAGGATCATCCACTATCTGTGTGATTACCAAAAATCTAATCTTTGGATCACAACCATATGGGTGCAAATTTTGCCGCTTTTTTATCTCTTTGATATTCTGAGATTTGTCGCAGAACATACTGCCCTTCAACAAAGTTCTGCAACTTTACTTTTTTATTATATTCTCTTGCCAGTCTTCTTTGATAATTTTCCATTTTTTGGAGTGTAACCTCTCTTCTTTCTTCTAAGTCATCCAACTTCTCAAGCATTACATCTGTGTTTAAATTATTTTCCCATGCTTCTGTCCTTGTTGTGGGTAAAATAATTTCCGTTGGAATAACTGCTTCTGCTCCATAAGTGAGAAGAAATGGTGATTCTCTAGTGGCTTCTATTCTTGTCGTGCGATATGCCCACAAAGTATTATGAAGTTGTTCGCACCATCGTTTATGATGTCCATCTAGAGTCTTTTTTAAATTCATGGCAATAGTTTTATTTGTAGCTTCAACTTGTCCGTTACTTTGAGGATAAAGTAGAGTGGACTTGTTCTTTTGGATATTAAATGCTTTAAAAAGCATATTAATATTTTTCCCTTGTAATTGTTGTCCATTTTCCGAGACTATAGCTACCGGGATTCCGAATCTGCAAATTATATCTTCGAATAAAAACTTAAAAACATCTGTATCTCTAATGCGAGCAAGAGCTTTAGCTTCAACCCATTTAGTGAAATAATCAGTTGCTACGATCATGTATTTTCTTTTTTGTGTTCCTTCCACTAAGGGCCAATAATATCAACTACCCATTTTGCAAACGGCCACGATCTAAGTACAAAGTTGAGTTCTGTTGCGGGAGCTTTAATTCTTTTCGCAAAGCGTTGACATTCTACACACCTTCTTGCCAGATTATCCGCATCTTTATGCATAAATGCCCAGTAATACCCTTGCGTCTTTGCTTTCAGCGCGAGTGATCGTCTTCCGATATGATTTCCCGCATCTCCATAATGAATATCTGTGAGAATACGTTGTCCTTCTTTTTGTGACAAACACCAAAGTAACTGTCCCAAAAAAGACTTACGGTACAAAATTTTATCCCGCAATTGATATTTTGTAGATTTTGATTGCACTTTTCTTTCCTCTTTAGTGTCTGCGGGCAATATCCCACTTTGTAAGTATTGATGTATTGGGAGCCTCCAATCTTCCTCAGATGATTTATTTTCTGGTTTCTGCGGAAAGTTTACATCATCTTTAACGGTTGCATCTTCAATATCTTCACTTACTTCTTCTTCTATGTTTTCGACTGCCCATAACTTAATTGATGGCTCATAGATGCGCCCAATTTTGACTGCCGATGTGTTTGATCTTTTATCATTAAAGAAATGAATGCTAAAGCATTAGCATGACGATTTTTCTCTGGATAAATGTCAAAAAATTATATTTAGAATTTGAGATGCCAAATTTTGAACAAGATTATTGTATTCTATCAAGTCTTCATCAATCACTTGATATTTTAACTCAACCTGCCGAATTATCAATTGTGAATCAGTTGTAAGCCGCACATCACTTATTCCCAACTCGATGATGAACCGAAGGGCATGAAACACAGCCTCATACTCTACTATATTATTTGTGTGTTCACCGAATTCAAGACGTAATGCATGCACCATCCGTTCTCATGTGGAGGTTGTAATCACAATTTCGATTCCCGCTCCTTCTTTATTACGTGCCCCATCAACAAATACTTCCCATATGCGGGAATTTACAGAACTCAGAATATCTTGGGAATCATCGTCTTCTATTCCCGGTAAACCTTGGATTTCAAAGTCTTCATCCAGTGGTAAGTCCGCAAGGAAATCTGCAAAGACTTGTGATTTTTGTGCAGTTTGTATTTCAAACATGATATGGAATTGCTCCAATTGTGCATTCCATTTTGCTATTCTCCCTACTTTTCCCTATTCTTTAGTACGGACTCTAAGAGAGCTTTACTTGGTACCGCACATAATGTGTTAGAAAATATGTGCGTAATTTTTGTGTGGCAAAAACTAGTGCTAATATCAATTGTTCAATTTTGGTGTAATTCCTTTCTGCAAGATTAAGAGTTTTACTGATATAGTACACTGGTTTCTCTACTTTCTCATTTGTTTGTACCAATACCGCACTTATAATATCTTCTGTTGCCGCTATATACAAGGCCAGTATCTCTTCAGGCTCCGGTTTTTGTAATGCAGGTAATGTGGCGAGATAAGCTTTGATGTTTTGAAAGGCTTGCTCACAATTTTCATTCCATACAAATTTTCTTTTCTTTTTCAGTGTGTCCAAAAATGGTTTACATTTGTCTGATAATCTGGCAATGAATCTTTTAAGTGCATCCAAATATCCATTTAGTTTTTGTACTTCTTTTATATTCCTTGGAGATGGCATATTAACAATTACTTGTATTTTTGCTGGACCAACTTCAATCCCTTTTTTTGTGACCAAGTAAACCAAGAACTTTCCAGATGTAACTCCAAAAATGTATTTATCCAGATTAACTTTCATTTTATATTTGCATAGAGCTTCAAATATTTCTCTCAAATCTTGTAAATGATCCTTTGAAAGTTTACTTCTTATTAGCATATCATCTACATAGACTTCCAAGGTGCGGCCTATCCATGGTTTAAAGATTGCATCTACCAGTCGCTGATAGGTTGCTCCCGCATTCCTTAGTCCAAACGGCATTCGGGTATAGCTGTACAAACCATGCGGGGTAAAAAATGCAGTATGTTCTTGATCTTCTTCAGCTAAAACAATTTAATTATACCCTGAATGTCCATCCATGAAAGATAAAGCCTCATGTCCTTCAACTGCATCTACTAGTTGATCAATGCTAGGAAGCGGATAACTATCTTTAGGGCATGCCTTGTTCAAATTGGTGAAGTGTATACAAATCCTTACGCCTCCATTCTTTTTTGGTACAATTACCATGTTGGATATCCAGGTTGGGTATCGCACCTCTCGGATAAATCTCGCATCCATGAGTTTCTTTAGTTCTTTTTCAACTGATAAATGATACTCAGGCGCTACTTTGCGTATACGCTGCCGAAATGGTATAGTTCCTGGGTGTATATGTAATTCATGATGAATGATATTTGGATCAATGCCTGGCATATATTCTATTTCCCATGCGAAAATATCTACATAGTCTCTAAGTAGAATTACCAAATCATGTTCCCTTTGTGATTCCATTAGTGTTCCAATCTTGATTATTCTCGAGGATTCTTCTGTTCCTATATTGACATTTTTGGTTTCTTCAACTGCTGAAAAAGTATATTTGGGAACTCCTAAAAATGTGGGAGCTCCCTTTAATTGCTATTATGGAATACTGCCCCTGTCAGTTTTTGGTATGCTTCCCTCTGATGGAGTGTTTTTATGTTTCATTTACTGATCCTCTTCCCGCATTCTCAATCAAATATTGATTTATTGCTTCTTCTTTTGCTTTGATTTTTCGATTTTTCTTTCTTTCTTGCTGCTGTTGAATTCGTTCCTCATTCATGTGTGTTTTTGCGAGGATGCAAGATCTTACAACATTCTGATCCCCCTTTATTTCCATTTCTCCTTGTGATGTTGGGAATCGCAAATATTGATGATAAGTTACAGTTAGTCCTTTCAATTGGTGAACCCAATGTCTTCCAATGATAGCATTATATGGGGACGGTGCCTCTACTACACTGAACTTGGTTAAAACATTTATTGGTCCCACTATGACTTCAAGTAAAATCTCTCATTTTGGATTTGATGCTATCCCATTAAATCCATAAATAGTGTAACAAGAGGGTGTGAGTTGATCGTCTTTTAGCCCCATGCTTGAAATGTGTCAAAAAATAACACATTAAGTGAACTTCCCCCATTCATGGGGATCTTCTTCACATTCCATCCTGAAATTGGTAAAGTGAGAACCAGCGGATCATTGTGTGTTTCAATTTCTTGATCAACTTCATCCACTGAAAAAGTTAATGGGGAAGCCATCCATTCCTCTCATGTTTCTGTCATTCTTCCCGCAACTTTAAAAACTTCATGATTGTTAACTCTTTTACGCAACTTCTTATCAATTGATGCGTTCATGGATAATTGATTTGACTCTGTGTAGGAAATTATGTTGATGGTTTGGTTATTCTCCGGAATATTTACAGTTTTCCCCGTGTTCAGCCTTGGTGGAGGATTGGGTAAATAAAGGAATTCCTTCATTTCTCCCGTATCAATTAACTTATGTACTTGCAATTTCAAATTCTTGCATCTATTTGTGGGATGACCATAAAAACAATGATATCCACAATAATCTTTAGAACTTTCTATGTGCGTTGGTATCTTTCCTTTCGTCCATGGCCATTCAAAATCTTGCATGTTCTTAATTGCATTTAGAATTTGTGAATATGGGTTGTTGAGTTTAGTAAAAACTCGATCCTCAAATTTCCGGTTGATCCTTCTTTCCTCATCCTCTCTGCCTCGCTTGAATTCATTATATGGGTTTTCTTTCGCAACTCGCTTTCCAGAATTTGTTGCGGATTCAACAAATTTTTTTCTGTTTGGAACTCTTTGATGTTGAGAAAATGCTCTTGGATTTTGTTTTTGTATATCTTGTAACCTTGCATATTTCTAAATAATTACTCTTAGATCCCCTTCATTTTTTGGATCCTCTCCATGAATATCTACGAAGAGCGGGCTCATGCGGTTTGATATTCCCCATTTGTAGCAATTAATAGAAATTTCTGGACTAATATTTCTTATTGCTTGAAAAATTGTCTGCCATCGATCTGTGTAATCTCGAATAGTTTCATCTGTCCAAGACGCAAGGGAAAATAATTTATCCATTCCATCATTTGCGGGTTTATTGTACATGTACGTCTCCAAGAATTTTCGGGTCAATTGTGCATACGAATGTATCGATCCTTCTGGTAGATTGTCGTACCATGTTAATGCTGAACATTTCAAACTATAGGGAAAATAGCGGCACATGATAACATCATTTTTCTCCCAGCGGGTCATATTGTGGTTATAATATTTTAAGTGAGCCGCGAGATCCTTTGTCCCATCGTAACATTCAAAGATGGGAAGATTGCATTTGTGTGGGATAGATCCAAACGCAAGGTGCGGTGCCAATGGTGTTCTACTGGCCTCTTTTAATACTTCCTCAAGTCGTCCTCCCTCTTGTTTGGTTTTCAAGGTTTATATTTCTTCCCTCATTTCTTCCAAATCCTGGAAATATTTGTTTCATCTGTTGTCTTGCGGTTCTGAGTCATCATAATCTAGTTTATCGGGATCATGCCGCTGATTAAACTTGTTTGTTTTAAATGAAAATATGTATCATTTGTGGGTTCAACTATCATCACCCTTTGATTTTTATTGATCTTTGTTTTACTATTAGCAAATCTTTTCGAACTTACTCTGCCCATGTAACCTTGTATCAGATGCTTCCGCATCCTGTTGGGCTTTATGCCTGAGCATATGATTTTCTTGTGTTAAGAGACCAATTGTTTCTGCATAAGTCTTTTGAGCCTTACGCATTTCATTCAATTCTTCAAATAGTTGATTAATGGGGTCAACCCTATTTTTAATGCTTCTTCATGTGGTTGGTTAATCGATTGGTTAAATGGGATGTTTGCCTGAGCATCCAAGGGTTGCGGTCCTTGGGACTCTTTTACTATTTCTCTTTCTATAAGAGTCTCTATTGTTTGATTTCCCAAAAAAATTATATCGACATCTTGTTCTTGTACAGTTTTGTTTGTGACTGTCTCCATTTATCTAATTTCTTTTGGAATACTGTAATGTCTTCTTTGCTCAATCTAGTGATGTTGTAGAAATTTCTTTGTTGATGTTCTAATAAAAGTTCCGATAATGAGATATGTGCTTCATAAAATTTTAATATCCGAAATACATATATAAAATAAGTTAATTGATAGAAAAAATCTAGCTCTAATTAAAATTTGATATATCACATAAAAGCTAGACAAATTTCCAATTTAAATCAGGTTTCATAGGTTTATCAAATCATCTTTTGCAAAGAAGTCAGGAGCAAGTTCAGAAATTCAGTTCAAAACTTATTTTTCTTGTTTTGATGAGAATCATAACTAAGCAGCTGCAAAACATTCTTAATTTATACAATCAATAGACACAACATCAGATGCAACTAAATATGGTTGAATTACAGACACAGAATTTCCCTGATTTTAAGCCAATTTTTTTTTCAAAATTGTTTAAAACATAATACTTTGATGAAAGTTTATGAGCAAATTTTTCAAACCCATGGTTAAGATAACATCTGAGGTAATCAAAAATATTAATTTAAATGAGAGGTATCAATTAAAAAGGTGTTGTGTAAAAACATAACAGTTTAATCAAAAATAGACATCAATTGAATAGTTCAAAGAGAAACTATATGCAGAATTTGAAATATCAATTAAAATCATAGTATATGTAGGAAAAGGGGTTTTCTAAGATAACAAGATTCAAGATTTTAAAGATGAAGATTTGGACAGGTAGAATAAATTCTTTACTACCTCCCTGTTTCTAGCACCAAATTGTGATTACCAAAAATCTAATCTTTGGATCACAACCATATGAGTCAAAAACATAGTCGGATCAAATCTAATGTAATGAAAACAAAACATGTTAACAATCAGAACAAGAAGTTGAAACATGAATCGACACAATTATTTAACGTGGTTCGACAACGGATTGTGTACATCCACGGGTAGTAAAGGATTTGGATGATTTTTATTCATGATTATATGTTACAAAAGGATAAAATACTATTTGCATCAAGTAAAATTTATCAAAGAATTATTGAACTAGGATTATAATTAACACAATACTCATACCTAAACTTTTTCCTCTGGTCCTTGTCTTCTCCAAAATTTTCCAGTCCCCTCTTTCTATTTTGGAGTTTGACATTTATAGTAAATATCATGGGTCCCTCTAATCTAAACTTTCCACCTATTAGTTCTTATCCAGACTTTGGATTGAAGCTTATCCCGCATTCTTATTTGTATTTCCCGCAAGACTTGACATGTGTACTTCTTATTTCCCTTAGTTTCCTGCTTGGTAATCCGCACCTCTTCTGCTGATTTATATTCAAGTTATTATTTTTGGATTTGGATGAATGTTGCGGTCTTATTAGAATTAAGGCATGTCTGACATGTGGCCGTTGAAAGTGACTTGTCATGCTTTAGCTTCTTTTGTTCCGCAACCCGTTCAACTGAGACGTGTCCATCATGCATTAATGTTTGTCAGTTCTATTTATTGTGTCAGGCTTTCCCGCAACTTGTGTGTCAATCATGCAACGAAGGTGTCTATTTCGTACAGTGTGTCATGCTTTCCCGCAACTTGCGTGTCGATCATGCAACGAAGCTGTCTGTTTCAGTACTTATCAAAGAGTTCTGTTTCATTGTTTCTTGTTCCATCATAATCTGATACTCTTTCCACAGTTTTTAAACACGTGGTGTTTGGGATTTAATACTCTCACAATCTGAACATGAAGATTAACAACAAGCCACTACCTGCTCATCTTCCAATTATTGACGTTGATACAACAACCACCAAAACATCTTATAGACGATTACTGGAACTATGTAATTAGAGGGAAAGAATGGTACTTCTTTAGTACTAACGTGCGCAAACACAAAATTGAAGATCGAGTGAAGAGAGTTGTTAATGATGATGGCGTTTGGAAGATGAAAGATGAGAAACCTATCATCTCAGCAGCTAGTTCCGTAATAGGCCGTGTTACTCTTTGAGAATTCTGAGCGTAATAACTATGAACCTTGGAAAAAATACTTCTCGAGGAATTTGTACCTGAAATTGCAGGTGGTCCTTTAGTGTTTCAGCCTATAACATTGTGTCGAGTGAAAGCAAAACTTGGTGTCCCACCAGTCGTACCACCACCACCACCAGTTGCACCACCAACACCACCAGTTGCACGACCATCTGCCCCTGAGGAACCTATTGGTGCCCCAGTGGAACCTATTATCCCAGAGGAATCGATCGCTCCCGAGGAACCAATGGCAGCAACACTGTCACAAGGTTTATTTATGAAGAAGAGGGTCCGTGACTGGCAATAGAATTGCCGTTGACACGGTACCGTTTTATCATGACTTTTTGTTATGCAGTCGCGTAGAGATCTATATTAATTTATACATAAATAATCTCGTTATCACCTTTCAATTGCTTTTTTCATGTGTTTACTTGGACTATGCACTGCAGTACCTTTTAAAGTTACTAATATATGTGTTTCCCTGTTATCTACAATTTAAAGTTACTTTACAGTGAAATATACTATTGGGAATGTTTCTAAACCATTTCCTCCCCGAAAAAAAGAATAAGAAGTAGGACTAAGGGCAACTGCAACGGTTGGACTATCTTAAATACCAAAGAGTAAAAAAAATCGTTGTTTTTCATTTTAAAAACAACGGTTTTGTGAGTAAATATGATCGCACGTCCTTTTAATTAGACGTCTGTTATAAAGCGTTATTGTAGATGAACGTTAGGTGACACAGACGTTTCTTTAGTCGGACGTATGTTGTTGGACGCATATTTTGGTGAGCGTTTCATATTCTGGAACCATACGCACTTATAAATGAACATTGCATACTCATACGCTTCCTTAATCAAACGTATGTTTAAGCGTCCACACTAATCCGCGTCTATTGTACAAGCGTACTCGTGTAGGAACGTATGGAAGTTGAGCATTGTATTGTGTGGACGTTTAGTGATATACGCATGTGCCTAAAAGACGCCTGAATACCAGAAGCCCCTCTATAATAGCGCTTAGTATTGAAACGTCCACCAACAGAAGCGTGAGCTAAGTTTCACGTTCACCTAAAGAAGCGTAATGAAGCACGTCCACCAGTGTGAGTGTTAATAAGACTGGTGCTCCGGCGCGTTCCTACAAGAGCTTCTGGTGCTCCGGCGCGTTCCTAAAAGAGCTTCTGGTGCTCCGGCGCTTTCCTACAAGAGCTTCTGGTGCTCCGGCGCCTTCCCAAAAGAGCTTATGTTATTCGACGTCTTTTTAATAGAACGTATGATATGCAAACGTTATTTCAGTAGAACGTTTTAACCAGACGCTCATTTGGCTTGCGTTTCTTCTACCAACGTTGTCCTAGTGAAGCGTTACTTCATACGCATTCTTTTGTGAGCGTCTCATCAAACGCTTCTCATCCACTGCGTCTGTGTTTCAAAACGCTTTCATAAGCAAACATCTTTTGTTAACGCCCAATTAGAAGAGCGTGCGAGTATATATAAGATTTGGAGAAAATTTTCTCTGGAACAGTGATTTTACTAGCCTCATTCCTATATATACTCGTCTGTTGCGGTTGATTTTGAGTGACCAAAGAGTAAATTTAATCTTTACTCTTTGGTATAGTCAAGCGAATATATCTTTTCCTTGAGACCAGTTTTGCATCCAGTGAAGTAGCTAGGACAAGTGGGTTGTATAGTACTAATAAGTGATCTAATGGCAGTGTCAAATACTTGCTATTCAACGGAATGTTTATTTTTCATTTTTTAGAAAAGAATAATAACTGGAATCACGATACTCCACTAAAACATCGCGTTGAAAAAATATCTTACAAACTATAGAGCCGAATACCACGAACGAAAACATGTATAGAAGAGATAAGAAAACTACAAAAGTAATAAAATGTTTACGAAATCGTCCAGTAAGGACCACACCCAAGGCCAAGCCCAAGACCAAGCCCAAGACCAAGCCCAAGCATTTAATTCTTAAGTTTTGCTTTGATTCTCATACACCATAGTCAGCAAAACAACCTACACTACATCAGGGCGTCAACCGTCAAAAAAGAAAAAAAGTAGTCCCAGTGTAGCTCAAAGAATATACGACACAAACTTACAGGGAAAAGTTGCAAAACGACCCACGAAAAAAATAGTGCACCCAGAAGAGATGTCACGTCTATTCTTTGTTCAACAAAAAGTTTAGGCATCTCTCTGGCAGATCTAATTGAATCTTCGCATCGGGGCCTTTTAAGAACTGGAGGTAAGCATTGGAACTTAAACACAATAAAAAGATATCGTCTTGCAGATTATAATTTAAAACCTCAAATGACCAAACGCGAAGTAATAACTCCAAGGAGTGGAAATACAGGATTTACCACATTCATGGAGCGAAGAACTCATGACAATAAGGTTTTCGAGTATAAAGCAAGATTATTTTCAACTCTCTAACAGTTAAGTTATGCCAAATATGTACATTGAATTTATCTATGCCTGAATTTAAAAAATCATAGACTGCAAGTACGACAGCACATTTTAACAAACTCACATTTACCGTATGTCTATTTTAAAATACAATATATAAACCAACCACCAACCTGCCATGATCTCAATTGCCTCTCGTTGTGGATTTCCTAGCCAGCATCCCTTGAATGGCTCATCATATACCACCAAAGAATTAGTGCACCATAAAACTAAAGCTAGCAAAAGATATTATTAGTCCCAAAGTCAAAGTGAAAATGTAATGATATAAGTGGTCGTAGATCGAAAATCAAATTTAGTGGAGTGAATATGGAAGGGCTAATAAGTCTAATTACCTTCTGATTTATCATTAAGATCGAATTCAATCGCACCTGGTCCATCTCCAAGTCCGCTTGATTGTCTTCTCAGCTTCAGAGCATTCATTAATACTTAACTCCATCAAAATTCTGCCAAAATCTGTTACAGTCATTCAACTTATGACCCTTGTGAGAAGGAGGCCCTCGTTCCACCACAGGTGTAATGTATCAAACTTGACATACCTGAAAATTCAATCAAGTAGGAAAGTTTGAATTGATTTCTTGCGGACAACGAAGTTAAGATAGGCAAAACACTGTTACTAGACAACAGATTAATGGATAAGCAAACCTTTAATGATTAACCCTTCAATTTCAGTTTAAGAGAATGGTAAAATTTAGTAATGAGATCCAATCAATAATCAAATAGTCGATCATTTCCCTTGACAAAGAGATACCCATTTCTTTTTTTTCTTTTCTTTTTTTGACATTTAAACTTTTATTTTATTAAATCAAAGTTTTCAAAAAAAGAAAATAAAACAGAAAGAGGGGGAGCTAGGTCAGACCTCTCAAAAGGAAGAAAAAGAAAGAGCCAAAAGAAATAAAAAACAAAGAAAAAAACATTACAAGATTATTTGAATCTATAGGAAGTCAGATGTGATCTGTCATTTCCCGTAGTTGAATGAATGAAAGAAGGTGGTTGATCCCACCAACGTGATCCTACGGAAGCACCCCGCTTAGCTAATAAATCAGCTACCGCATTACCCTCCCTATAAATATGAGAAAATCTGAATTGAACTGAAGACAGAAACTTCAAACAGTTTTTCCAGTGCACTGCTAATCTCCACGGCACCAAAGACGTATTAGAAAGAGCCATAATCACATGCATCGAGTCATACTCAAACCACATTTTAGACAGACCTCTTGCCTGAGCCATTCTAAAAGAATGAATGGCTCCCCAAAATTCAGCTGAAACAGAGGTATCAATACCAATAGATTGCGCTAAACAAAACGAAACCAACCCATTATGATCTCTAAATCCTATACCACAACCTGCAAGACCAGGATTACCAAGAGAGCAACCATCCGCATTAATTTTTATCCAGCCATACAGTGGCGGACACCAATTTACTGCAATTATTTTGGGAGCCTTCGGTACCTTACCCTCCACCCCAAAGAATCGCAAAAGATTAAGCTCCTGAATATCATTTCGCATAAAACCTTACTCATTATACCTGACTCCTTAATAAGAATTTTAAGCTTAGTCATACCCTGAGAAATGTTCACATGACGAAGGCGCAATTGATTTCGCGCCCACCAAACAAGCCACATACAATTTACTACTGCCACCCAAAGCAAGCTTTTAATTTACTACCCATTGGATACATCATGTGCATTCTTGTCTTTGGAACCGTATCCGCTTTAATGGGTATGTCTTTGGTGTCATTCTATATAATTTAGTTGATCTCGGAGTTTTCTGCATGCAGCATGTCATTGGTCTCACCAATGAACTGAAGCCCTTAACAAACATCAGAAGAAGGATTTTCATCACAATAAATGGACTATAAATTATGGAGTTATATATGGTGAAGAGAAATAATAGTACGGTACCTTGGGTAATTTGTCCTCAATGGACATCACAGCCGATTTGGTAAGAGTTTTCCCTTTGATTCTGCTTAGTTAAAGTAAAGGAGAAACGAAAAGTAATCCGAATATACATGAAGGAGATCAGATAGTAGGAAATAGTCTTAAAAGTTCAGAAGGAGCCTACCATCAAGTTTGAGACTACATCAAATTCTAACCTGAATCCCAGCAGGACTGATCAGGACATCTTTACTGCTGTCAGCCATTTGGCCTAGGTATCAGAGACCTGAGTTGGTAACATCCTGTGCAGCATCGAAGAAACACATCTAAACTAATTTGTAAATAGCTAGCTTAGTATAAAGTGTAATGGCACGTAATTATGAAAGATAACTGACGGTAACTTGTTTGCTTTTAAGAAGTTCCAACTTCCCTTCCTGTAAAGTGGAAAAACCAAATTATAATTAATGCAAACCCGGATGCTAATGGGAAATTAAACCTAATATTCAAGTTCATTCACATTTGACAGTTGCAATATGCACACAAAGTTTGCTTACAGAGTCCATGCCAAGTGGATTTTCCTTGGACACTCTAAAGCACCTTTCAGTGAACATTATACTTTACAAGACTTAAACAAACCAAGTAGATATCTTCCTCATACACCAGGTGATATCAATGTTCATGCCCCCAAACAAAGCTTGAACATTAAAAATGAATACCAGGGAGCCAGTGATAAACTTAAAAAGAAGTAGTTTTTGCTGCAAGCTGAGGGTTCTAGAAGACACATGTTATCAAAGGATAATACAATTTTACTTTTAGATACAGTAGAACAGCAAATGGGTTTTCAATAAGCTGCCTCAAATATCAAGGACAATGATATAGAGATAAGGAACCATAAAGAGAGTTAAATAAACGTAACCATTGAGGATTTAAATGGTTAACACAACACAAAAACATTTAATTTAACATTTCAAGCAAGAAAAACAAGTGTTGGCATTTTATAGAGAACTGCAAATAAGTTTGATGAAAATAATTTACCTGCACCATATACTGAGGGTCCTTAATTGAGTTGATTGATATGACTTGAAATTGCAAAACATGTGGACCCCAGTCACCAGAGATAAAGAAGCAAAGGCAAGAAATGAGGAGGAGCCAATGCAGTGAGCCAACAATATACCAAGCATGATACCAATTGATTTGCTCACCATTCCTTGAGCTTCACCCTTTGCAATTACCTGTGACACCTAATATCTTCACCTCTTTATGCACTGACATCCTTTTCGATTACTAAAACAATAAATTCTTTCCCTCAGATAAAGATAAAACTGATCCACCAATTCCACCGCCAGCAATTAAAATCTGAAGTTTCTTTTTCGACTGATCAATTCCATTATCAGTATTGACAACTTCTTTATTAGGAGTTGTTACTAATGAAATGCAATTGATTGGAGTGAGTTTTCTTCTTGCGTTTAATGTCTTTACTTCTAAATAAGTAATTATAACGAGGAGACAGTAAAATTTCTTCTGAGAAAGCTTTGATGTTTGTTTGGAAGATGGTCTCTTGAAAATATTAGATCAGGGTTTTCCTCGTAGTGTTTTTGAAATTCAATTTGACCTAGCAAAAAAAAAAGTTTTTGAAATTCAAGAACTTAATCCTGATCATTAGATGTGCCTTTACCCAAACCATATCAGAGACGTTGATATTAGAATTGAGCGTCATCCGCAAACAGTATATATCTATCTACTCTTTAAAACGACTGGGAGCAACTTCGGTGGGATGGGTATTTTGGCTAATTTGTCAATTACCACCTTACGGTGGGATGGATAAATTTAAAAAACGACTTGATACATGGGTATATTGGGGGATTTACCCATCGAGGTTCAGACTAAGTCGATCGTCTTAGTTTGCGACGATCGACTCACACTGAGCCGTTCGGCCCATGCTAGGCCGAGCGACTCAATAAGATTCGACAACGGTCGAATCTCAACAACTCTTAATCCTCTCCTTATAAATTCAAAAAATTTCAATTCCAAAATAATACCTTTTCCGTTCAAAAATTCTTCTACTTTTTTTTCAATCTTAAGCTTTATATCCCAAACTCATAATCTCAGTTTTGTAATAAAAAACTTTCAAAAAAATGGATGCCAGAGTTCGTCATCCAAAATATATTCAAGAAGAGGATTTAGCTATTTGTAAAGCATATGTTTTTCATAGAAGAGGAGATGTTCCTACTGGCCAACTCATGTCGCACACGTCTTTTTGGCAGAACATTTTTCACTATGTTCGTTTTGGGTTGTCGAGTCGTTTTCAAACAATTAGTCATTCAGTCACGTGATTCCTTATTCAGGTAAGGGTAATTGATCGAGAAAAATTTAATGGTGTAACTGAAGATGAAGTGATCCAATTAGCTCTAGATGTATGGCAGGAAAATCACGGCAAACCTTTTCTATACGAAGCTTGTTTCAACATCCTTAGAGATCTTTACAGATTCAACTCTTTTATGTAATGATGTAGTTTCCTTTTATTCTTATGTAGTTTGCTATAAGAAAAGACGTTGCTAAAATCTAACTGAATGTGAAATAAAATTAGTATTTTTATAGATTAATTCTGATTACATAAATAGTTAGTTTCTTAATCTCAATTTACATTACAAATATTAAACAAAACAAAACTATTCATTGATGTGATTTTAATATAGTGGTAAAAGGGTTTGATTCTCGGACTTGTGAAGATTTAATTTCTAGACCTAATTTTTAATTACTAAAAATAAATAAGATTAAACAGATTTGATTTTAAAAATAAATAGAAGAAAACTAGGGTTTAAGATTCCACCATTCACCAATACTTCTGTGATATGCCTAACAATTCTATGCTCAATTTAATCTAAATATGCCAAAAATAGGTTCTTAAAAGAATAATTGTAAATCCTAAGCATGAGACATCAAAAGCAGTCAACCCAGCATGACTCATCAAAAGAGAACACAACTATTTAAGAAAAACCATTTTTTTTCAATTTTAATCAAGCAATTAATAATAAAAGAATTGTAAAGAAAATATAGATAAAATAGACATACCACTTAATTATTGGAAGAAAGGCTTCCTCCGTCACCCCAGTGATGGTGATTAGCTCATTGTATTGGAAACGCACTTAAAATATAGTTTCATTGCTCAAAAAGTGCTTACAATGACTAAAAAGAAGTAACACAACCAATTCGATACGCTTATAAGCGTTACAGTGAAGGGTTCAGAGTGTTACAAGAGGAAGAAAAGAGTACAACAGAAAAGGACGAACTATGTGTGCAATTGATAAAGAACGGCTGAGCAGCTGAAGATGCGACAGTATCAGACAGTACCAGCGACAGTTCCTCAGCGCCGTATGTTCTTCTTCCTCTCTACAGCAGCAGAAATTTTCTTTGTTCATGTTCTCTTCCGGCTGCTCTCCTCCCTTTGTTTTCTTCGATTCTCTTCATATTTATAGGGTAAGTAAACCCTAATAAGCTTTCTAAACCAATTAGGATTCCAAAAACCTATCCAAATCCACTTCTGATTACGTGTTTAATCATGAACAACGTGTTTTTCCTTTTCCGGTCGTAACTAGGATTTTCCACCATTTTTCCCGGCATGAATTACTCAGGATTGACGTGTTTGATCCTCTTTTGGGTGTTTAATCATTTTGGGATAGGAGGAACACGTTTTTATCCCAAAAATCTCGATTGCCAACTGCACAACAAACTTTCTTCACGTGAAGAAAGTTTTCCCGCCAATATCGGAGATTCAAATTTAAAGGGAGGTGCCCCCAATCAAAAGTGTGGGTGCCTTTATCACTTTTCGAGCCAATTTTTTCCAAATTATTTATTTCTCAAAAATAACTACAAAGACATAAAAAGACATAATAAGTACAAAATCGAACACTATCAAAACAGATAATTGAGCGCAATTTAGACACAAAAATGTGTCTATCATTCATTCCTAGGCTAGTGGGGTGGGTAATGGCCCCGGTCCAAAAAATCCCCAAAGCCTTGCCTTGCTGCTCCTGGTTGAGATCCATTGTCAGATCCAATGAAATCACACGTTTGAACTGGAGATGTGCCAAAGTCTATATGTCTTCTGTAATCTTGATTGAGATCTTATGGACTGGCATGACGAGACCTTGGTTGTGGAGATAACACACAATATGGAGATGGTTGTTGTGTATGTTGCACTATTTCTCCATGATGAGAAGGTGTTGATCCATAAAGTCCTGTAAGATAGAGACAGAAGCTTGTGGACTGCGTCAATGCCCGTAATTGTTCGTTGTAGTAATGCCTAGTCAACTCATCTCTGAAATCCATATGATTCATACGTTATACCATTTGATCAACAGTGGCCATTGTGCATCTATAAGAATTAGTCGCTTCATACCTTGGGAGACAATTGGAATTTTCTGACACTCTCCTTGTAGATTAGAGGTATCGATCTCCCAACTCAATGTTGGCAAATCGGACCCAACCGATGAAGAACAAGGTGTAGAAGATCCTCCTGGGGGGATGATGAGGTAGAAACTTCTGCCAAAGGATAAACGACTAAAGTTGGAAGCGATGGTGCGGATTGTGTTGGTACAGGCAAGCCCAAGCTTCGTCTTCCTATTGGGGCAATATCGATCCCGTAGATGTTCATAACATCTACATTAATTACCGGCTTCCCGGCTGATTTGTACCATTGGTCGTATGCATATTCATCACAAAGTATCCAATAACGATCATACCTTCTCCATCCCCGATCCCTTCGACTTGCGTATTCCGATCCCAGGACGGTTGATGGTGGAAGATTTTTGGGAATACCATATGCACCCGCCAAATGTCTAGTACATCTCTCCCCAAAAAAATAGACACCAATATCTCTGAGTTGATTTTAGAACAAGACCGATGTAGTGAATATTCTCTGATCTGATGGTTACATCGGAATTTAACCCCTCAAAATCCTCATAGGGGTTCCAAATAACATTGTCTCTCCTCCTAAGATCCATTTGGGTTCTCCATTTATGTATATGATCTCGCTCATTGGTGCTTTGATCCTTCTTGTGCCGGTTATTGGCTTCAAACTTTAATACAATTGGAAAAAAGTTTATATCAAACACCTTTAGTCTTGGTAGACTAATACTGGTATATGTATACCACCAAATCTGAAGTAAACTACGTACGATTAGTTTAACTTGCTATAAATATTAGTAAACTTATATAAACTTATACAATTAGTTTATCATATTTACCTCAAGGACTCCCCAAACACCTTCGATGCTTGGACCACCCAAGCAGGAGACGTTGAGATAAACGTATAACTCGGCCAATATAGCGGACCCCCAATCATAACTGGCAGCCTTTTCCAAATCTACCAATGCCTCTAGCCATCCTACTGAAACACTACTATTTGCGTTGGGGAAAAAATACAAACCAATTACCCATAAAATAAAAACCTTTACAATTTCTATAACATATATATTCCTGGTATGGATTATCTCGTACAAGCTCTTGATATAATTTATTGGATATAAATGCCTTTAAACCGGCATTAGGAATCCCCAAAGCTCTCATATCGGTATGCTTGTGTGTCGTTACTTGAAAATACAAAGAAAGTTCATATTTATATCGTTTATTTGCCAACCTACCTTGTTGGTCAAGTGGAACATTTTTCCCTGACCGGAAGGTATCCCAAGCAGGAAATACAAATCTAACGGTGTTATTCCTGAAAAAACATTAAAATTGTTAATTTCATATATGAATCGTATTTTTTGCATAAAATTTATAAATCAAAATATATGACGCACCTATTTCGAAGTGATCAAAATGCAACGTGTGTGTAGTATGCCACCAACATTACAGAATCATATGTATGAATTTGGTCAAATGTCTCTTCACCTCCATATGGTACAAAGTCCTCCAAGGAAATCTATTAAAAATAATTTTAGCACTTTCAGAGAGTTTATCATAAACTGAATTTGATACTTTCCATCTCGCTCTGCTACTGAAGATACATGACCATGACTCTTGGCTAATTCTCGACTGAAAACTAAAGTAGGATTGTTCTCTTCATCCGAAAATTCTTGTTGAGTCGGTAGAGGTTGAGTATACCTATTTCTGGGTGCTTTTCTATTTCGATTTCGACTAATATTTTGAGATTGATATTTTTTTAATTTTTTTTAGAGAAGCGGATTATGAAGAGTTTTTAGAGAAGATTCCAGGAAAAATTCGTCCGTCAGATGGATTTTTGTGTGCACATTAGATCTGGACCGTCTAAAATTAGCAACGCTTATATCCGTTGGTAAAACAGTTACAAAAAACGACTGTGCCAAAATTTAGGAACTGAAATATGCGTAGCTAATTCAATCCTTGTCTTTCTCAGCCACGGACACATGTCCCATACAGTTCCATGTGCATTAGCAACGCATATAGACGTCCCAAATTTTTGTGACATAATAATTGTTGTTGAAAATACTTGGAGCAGAAATAACCGTCTCAAAAGTGTGACAAAAAATCTGCACCCCTATAATTCCTTTGGAGTGGGGAAATCGATTGATGGATTTCCGTGTGAACATTAGACATGGATCGTCTAAAATTACCAACGCTTATACGTGTTACTAATATGTGCCGAAAAGAGACCGTCTCAGAAATTTAACGACGGTAATATGCGTCGCTAAAATTTTAACTTTTGCAGAGATCTCAGCCGTCGGATGGGCTGACCGACAAAACATGGTCGCTTGATAGATCCCAGGAAAAATTCGTCCGTCGGATAAATTTCTGTGTGCGCATTAGATTTGGACCGTCTAAAATTATGAATGCTTATATCCGTTGCTAAAACTGTGGCAAAAACAGATCGTGCCGAAATTTAATAACTGAAATATACGTGGCTAATTCAATCCTTATCTTTCTTATCCATGGACACCTGTCCCATGCAGTTCCACGTGCATTAGAAACGCATATAGACGTCCCAAATTTATGTGACATAATAACTGTTGTTGAAAATATTTAGAACAAAACTAACCGTCTCAAAAGTGTGACAAAAAATCTGCACCCTTACAATCCTTTGGAGTGGGGAATATCGATTGATGGATTTTCGTGTGAACATTAGATATGGGTCGTCTAAAATTAGCAACGCTTATATGTGTTACTAATCTGTGCCGAAAAAAAATATTGTTGCATAAATTTAACGACGGTAATATACGTCGCTAAAATTTTGACTTTTGAAGAGATCTCAGCCGTCGGATGGGATGACCGACAAAACAGGGCCGTTGTATAGATCCCAGAAAAAATTCGTTCGTCAGATGAATTTCCGTGTGCGCATTAGATCTGGGCAGTCTAAAATTAGCAACGTTTATATCTGTTGCTAAAATAGTTACAAAAACAGACCGTGCTAAAATTTAGGAACTGAAATATGCGTGGCTAATTCAATCCTTATTTTTCTCATCTACAGACACATGTCCCATGAAGTTCCACGTGCATTAGCAACATATAGGCGTCCCAAATTTCTGTGACATAATAATCGTTACTAAAAATACTTAGAATAGAAATAACCATCTCAAAAGTGTGACAAAAAATATACACCCCTACAATTCCTTTTGGAGTGGGGAATATCGACGGACGGATTTCCGTGTGAACATTAGATATATGCCGTCTTAAATTAGCAACGCTTATATGTGTAACTAATTTGTGTTGAAAAGAGACCGTCTTAGAAATTTAACGACGGTAATATACGTCGTTAATTCCATCCTTATATCTTCCATCAATTGACACATGGATTAGAAACGCGTATATACGTTGCAAACTAGCTATCACAAAATAACCCATCAGATGGGATGACCGAAAACTATGGGCCGTTGGATAGACTTAAAAAATATTTGTCCGTCGGATAGATTTCCGTGTGGACATTAAATCTAGACCCTAAAAAATTAGCAACGTGTATATCTTTTGCTAAGATATGGTAAAAACTAACAGTATATCTATAGCTAATTTGATTCTTATCTCTTCCCCGCATAGACACCTATCCCCTACAGTTACACGTGGATTAAAAGCTCATATTTCCGTTGTAAAGTAACTGTCGCAAAGAAACGTTGCTGAAAATAATTGGACCAAAAATATCCATCCCAAAAGTATGACAAAAATTCGACACCCCTACAATTCCTTGGGGGTGGAGAATATCAATGTAAACATTATAAAGGAAGCGTAATTTTATTTACGAAAAAAAACAAACAGAAATGACACTTCCAGACTTCTTTTATGTCTCAAGAGGTCATTTGAGAGGTAGAGATTTTTCGTTACCATTCAACGTTGAAGCTCTACTTGTTTAGAGTTTTACATGTTTAGATAAACAAAATTACTGATACAAACACTCTAAATAAGAAGTTCAAATGTTAAATCCATCAGCTTTATAGATATATTTAATAAATAAAAAATTGTTGACTGACTGTCATAATAAATGATTTTCATTATCATCTTCTTGTTAACCCAACGAGTACAACGTGATTGCAAGCCATGTTATTCTCCTTATTTAGTTATTCTACTGAGTTTGGAATTACTTATATCTTAGGTAATTGTATATTTGGTATTTTCTTGTATCTTAGGTTTTCAATAGTCAAGGTTTTGTAGTTTATACATATTGGGTTCTCTTATATAACTGTAAAAAGAAATAGTTAATGAGAATTAATATTCTCAGATGATAAATATAAGTTTCGTCTTGGTACCAATGTTTACCAACTCCACAGACTTAAGCCAAATTTTTCCTACTCCCATCACCACTACCCTTCCATCGACCAACCTATTCTCACCTTCGCATGATTTAGTTTCATCTTCTCTTAGTTCCGATAACTTATTTCCTGACTCTAATCTTCTAATGTCACCAAATAACTCATTACCTCCTACCAATCTTGTTTCTAGTATTACTCCTGTTGTTAGTAGTCATCCTACTGTGACTAGAGCCAAGTATAAAAAATTTAAACCCAAGGTTCTTCACGCCTGTAGGTATGCTCTTGTGAATGATTCTCTCTTTGAGCCAACATGTTTTTCACAGGATTGTAATGATCCTAAGCGGCACAAGGCGACAAATGACGAGGTTAATGCATTGATTCAAAATGGTACATGGTCATTGGTAGGATTGTACATGAACGGTTTCGATTCGGTTTTCATCCAAACCAAAACCGAAACCGTTAATGTCGGTTTCTAGAAATCTTACCATTACCGAACCGTTAACCATCGGTTCGGTTTCTAGCCGTTTTTAACCGGTTTCGGTTTTTCCAGTGGGTTTCCGTTAACCGATTGTTATGTCAGTTTCCTAAAACTGACAGTTGAAATCTTAAAAAAAAACAGATCACAATTCAAAGATTTTTAAACCTACCTACAGGCATTTATATTTCATACACATTCAAAATTCATAAACATTCCGAAACACAACATAAACATTACATCTTCATTTAGTTTCACCAAAAACTTAAAAAAAAAAACAAAAATACTAGTCATACTAGATAATCGGTTTTCCACTAGTAGTTAGGTTCTGTTTTGAGAACAAACCAAAACCGAAACCGTTAATATTGGTTATTAATTTTTTTTACCAAAACTCTTCCACTACTAATCGGTTCGGTTCGGTTTCATCCTAATCGGTTCGGTTTGGTCCGGTTTTAGTGGAAAATCGTTACCATGTACATCCCTAGTCATTGGTTCCATATATTTTTTATAGTTATTGGTTGCAAATGGTGTTCGTTTCAAACGTAAGGCCGACGACACCGTTGAACGTTATAAATCCCGCCTTATCGCTAAGGGATATAATCAACAAGAAAGTGTAGATTATGGTGAGACATATAGTTCGGTTGTAAAACCATGTATTATCCGTATTATTCTTACGTTGGCTTTATCATCTAATTGGCATATTCATCAGCTTGATGTGCATAACTCATTTTTACATGGTAATCTCAACAAGGAGGTTTACATGAAACAATCATACGTGCATAATTTACATGATTTTACTTTCAAATCAATACTAATATTTCTTATGATTCTTGCATTTTACTTTTGTTTTCTTTAATTTGTTTATATTAGGTGAACCATCCAATAAAAGTGAAAATGGCTACAAAAGATCAAATAGGTAAAGTACTCCAAGTTTCCAAGTGTTTAGAGCCAAGAAAATTGGAAGAAATGCCAAAAAAAGAGAGCAAAGGACGTCGAAAAACATAAGAATAACTACCAAGTAAAATAATTGAAAATTCAAATCTTGATTTCTTCTCACTATCTTGTATATAATTTAAAGATGAAGCAACTTGGATTTGGTTTCCGTTGGGCCTGTTTTGGGCCTGCGCAGGAAGAAAAATAAGGGATGTGTTTTGGGCTTGCCTTTAACGTGAAATAAGGGTTTTTTGTTGGATTTTGAGGAGGTTAAGTGTCCTAATTGGATATGGATCAAGAGGAGATGTTAGTATTTGAGGAGATTCAGTTTTTTACTTGGATAAGGATCAAAAATAGGTAAAATATTTGATGCTTATCAGGTTTTCTAGTTGGATAGACATCAAGAGGATGTTAAAAAAACCTATATAAAGGGGATGGGAGCCTAGATACAACTTTCAAATGTAATTTTCTCTGCAACACAAGGTGGCAATAGGAGAGGCTAGCATAAAAGATAAGGGTTTTCCCCTCACAAGGGAAAACCGTTGTGATTTATTGTTTTCACTTCTTCTTCTTTAGGTCAAAGGATATGGTTGAAGCATGCTTCCGAAAATATGATCCATAGAAAGAGGTGAGGTTCCGCTTTCGATTTTGTATCATGAGTAGTTAGTCTTCTTTATTTGACAATGGATGATCTCAAAGTCCTAAATAATGAGATCTTAATCATTTTTACAAGTTTATTTTGAGTTTTATTTTTCTTGTCTATTGTTTTTATTATTTTCAGAGTTGAAGAATTATTATTGGGTTATTTAATTGGCTATTTAAATAAACCTAATAGTAAATTTTCTATTAGTATTAATTTGCGTGATATGTGTAATTGTCACTCAATTCTTTACGCAAGTAGTATATCGCAAAATCTGACAGAAGTATTCTGTTAAGTGATTGTGTATGTAGATGACACTAGTAAGTAGACCGAGCCTATATGTCTGATGTTAGGATCAACCTAATTCACAAATTATAAAGCGCTTGATTAATTTACACCTCAAGAGCCTATTCTTGATGGGTTAATTGGATAAAATATGGTAGTCGAGCACTTCCGTATCCAGTGAAAATAAGAATTCTAGGGATAACATGGCTTATTGTTATTCTACGGTTGGTGACAACAGAATTTTAATAAGAAATAAACGATTATTTTGATTATGTTTCTTTTCAGAGATGACAAAGGATTCTTTAATCATCATTCTCCTCATTTCTTTAAATCAATCTTTATTATTTTCTCTTATTATTTTTTTTCTTTCTATAACCCAAAAATTCCCCTTTTTAAGTTTTAACAACTAGAAACTCATTGCTCTTCATGGGAACGAACTTCTTACCACTATATTACCAGTTCATTGTGTGGAACATAAGTAATTAATTTTCTATGTAAATGACACGCATCAAACAATCGCTTGGTTAACGGGTCCCTGTTTTCCTACGTATGTGTGTAAAATGCATCATTTTCTCATGGACTCAAACAGGCTCCCCGTGAGTGGTATCACCGACTTAGTGCCTTTTTGTTACAAATTGGATTTATTACTTCTAAGTGTGATTTTTCTCTTTTTATTCGACGTGGTGCTAATTGGTTTTTTTATCTTGTTAGTTCACGTCAAAAACATTATTCTCACTTGATCGAGTATTGTTGGTATAAATTTTCTTCTTACTTGTTTATAACAAGAATTGCAATTAAAGATATTGGTTCTTTGTCATATTTTCTTGGCATTGAGGTAACTCGTACTTTTACGGGTTTATTTCTCTCATAAAAAAATTAAGCTCATGATATTTTTGTTCGGGAAATGATGGACGGGTTCAAACCTATTCGAACTCCACTCAGTACTTCTGGAGATCTTTCTTCTGTCTGTAGTCTTATATTACGTGATACAACCGAGTATCAAAGCATTGTTGGTGCATTGCAGTATTTGAGGTTTACTCGTCGTGATTTAGCATATGTTGTTAATAACGTTTGTCAATTTATGCATGCTTCAACCGAGTTCCATTGGGGTTTATTCAAGTGTATGCTTCAATATCTCAAGCAGACGTCTACTTTTTATATTCATCTACACCCGAAACCTTTGCAATTATCCTTCACTGCTTATACTGATTCTGAATGGGTCGATTCTTTAGATGATCGCCGTTCTACTAGTGGTTATTGTATTTATTTAGGTGGTAATATTTTTTCTTGGAATGCTCACAAAAAAAATATTGTATCTCGTTAGTACCGAAGATGAGTATCGAGGTCTTGCTATTGCAACTGCTGAAATTATGTGGACTCAATCAGTTTTTTCCGAGTTACATGTCTCCACTAGATCTCGTCCTTTTTTATGGTCTGACAATCTCGATGCAACATATCTCACGGCTAATCCTATTTTTCATGCTTTGACAAAGTGTATATAAATCGATTATCATTTTGTTCGTGATCAAGCGGCCTTTCATCTTCTTGATGTCCGTTTTATTTTTTCGAAAGAACAAACAGTGGATATTTTTACCAAACTTATTCCTAAAGATTGGTTTTCTCTTTTGCAATCCAAGCTAACGATTCAAGATGACCCATTGCGTTTACGGAATGGTGTTAACCCAACGAGTACAACATGACTGCAAGTCACGTTATTCTCCTTATTTAGTTATTCTAGTGAGTTTAAAATTACTTGTATTATTGGTAATTGTATTTATTTACTTTTTGTATATTAGGTTTTCTATAGTTAAGGTTTTGTAGTGTATATATATTGTTTTCTTTTGTGTAAATGTAACAAAAAATAGAAAATAAGAATTAATATTCTCAATTGAGAATACAAGTTTCGTCTATTTTATTTCTAAAGCTTTTTTTCTAGTGTGTTCTCCCTATGTGGGACCAACTATTTTACTCAAATAAAAAATTAACTATCCAACTTAAATCATAGCGTTTTGGTATTGTCTATCAGTCTGCTAAGAATAATCCTTGCTAAATTGAATACGCATAATAAAACTGTCCAACGTAACTTCCATAATTTAATAGCTTTGAAACCACCTTAATTCTATTTATCTTTCGAAAAATTGGTAATTTATAGCATGTTTTTTAATTTTATTATCAATACTCCTTATGTAAAGAAAAATTCGTAATACTGACGTGACGACACCATAATCATTTTGATTTATGGTTGAGCAACATCATCGTCCTTTAGGGTATGCGTCCATATTGATACCAAATGAAAGGGCATGTCACATCTGTTGGAATTTTGAATAGGGTATGCGTCCATTGATAGACATATTTTTGTGTCTGATTTGTCTCAATTCTTTAATTTGTTAGTACTCGACTGTGTACTAATATTGTCATTTTATGTGTTTGTAGGTATTTATGGGAAATAAACATTGTTGGAAAAATCGGCTCGAAAAAGTGTTAAAGGCATCTGGAAAAATTACTAAAGGCACCCAAGAGAATTGTTAAAGACACCCGAAACTTGGCTAAAGTCACCCACCTCTTCCTTTTCAAATAAGAATTTTGAGCGGGAAGATTTGGGTTCAATCTGTGAAAGAATATTGCTCGAAAATCTTGAAGTTTGGGAGAATTTTAAGACAAGATATTGTCTTGCCTTATCCATAAAAGTTTTTATAAGTATAGGAGCGTTAAAGCTATCGAAAGTATCCCTAAAATCATATTTGTATCAAAGATAGGGAGAAAATATTCTCGGAATATTTCTGTTTCTATCCTTCCTAATTATGTATATATGAGATATCTAAAGAAACCGAATCAAAAGTATTTACTCTCAACGACAGGGAGAATAATCGAGATTTGGTTTATAGAGAGTTATTCTAGAGAAAGGAAACATATTGATCTGCTGAGATTCTGATCATTGATCAGAAGATATTTCGTGAGATTTGAAGATGTATTGATGCTGCATTATAAATAGGGAGACTTGCAGAAGAGTTGCAGGGGGGGCTGGCAGAGGCTAGAGAAGAGAAAAAAAAGTTCACAAAAAAATCTATTGCGAAGAAGAAGATGAAGAAACCGTAGCTATAACTTTGAATAAACCGTTGTCGTAGTTGTATATTCACGTCGCCTATTCTTTTGAGTTCACCTCTTTTGTAACAGCTAACAACAATTATCTTTTCTTCTCTGCAACAATTATATCCGTAGCAAATTCTCTGTGTCAATTATTTTTCTTCTTGTAAACACCTTTTTGAGCCATGAATGAGTATTTTGAGAGTGTTTTCAACATGAGAAGCTAAATCCCTTTGCTGAGGTGATGGAGGAAGCCATTGTTCCAAGAAAATTGGTATAGTTCTATTTTAATTGATTTTTGCAAATTCTTTTATGAATATTTGCTTTGATTAAAAACTGATTTAGGGATTTTTATTAAGCAGTTGTGATTTCATTTGATAGATCATGTTTATCCTAGGGTTGTTGATGTTCCATACTTTGGATTTACAATTGTTACTTTAAAAATCTACTTTTGCAACATATTAGAATCACTTTAAACGTAAAGAATTGCATGAATATTGATTACTTCAATTGGTTAGTGGTGGAATCCTGAGTCTAGGTGTGTTTTTTTTATAATCTTGATACCAACTTTGTTTTGAGTTTTCAAGTTTAATTATAAGAATTTGAGTCTAAAAATCAAATCTTCACAAGTTCTGAAACAAACTCATTCTTACCACATCTACAATCACATCAATTTTTGGCGCCACCTAGGCGGACTTGTTTTTAGGTTTTGTTTTTCGTTTAGTTAGTTTAATTAGATTTTTATTTTATTTATTATATTTTTATTTGTTCTATTTTACGGTTTTGGTTATTTTTCTTTATATTACAGATTTTTGATCAAAAACAAATTGGAGCCAAAAATTATATTGATTTATTAAAGACTTGGAGTCAAAGATAAATAAAAAAGAATAGAAAAGGAATACAAATTTATTTTATTTTTTTTAGTTAATTTTAATTTTATTTAAATTTTAGGGTTTTATTTATTTTTGTTTTTAGAAAATTGTATTAGGAAATCTTTTATAATTTTTGTACTTTTTCTTTTATTTTTGGAATTTTTCTTTGAACTTTGGACTTTATCTTTTAATCACTACGGAAGGGTATTATTAAATATAAACTGCAACAGGGAAGGATGACAATTACGACATTGTCTCAGCCCCTCGGGTTCGTACACTGACATAGGAGTCGGTGGCCTGAGTCGACTCAAACGGTTTATCTCCCATCTGGAACAGGAGATAAGACTCTAACCACCCACGAATCCCCTGTCAATGGGTTTTCTGGACTCCTTCGTGTGCATATATGTTGAGGACCTGAATACGGATTTACTTTTCTAGTAAAGGGAAAGAACTGGCCATACAAGATAAGGACTCGGATTTCATTACTGTTTCCTTCTTGCCCACTTTAGGAACACGTTACCGAACGCGAACCTAAGCCTTAAAATTTGACTAGAAAAAGACCGATAGGGTAACGAGCTTATTGGAAAATCATTTGAAAGGATTGTATTGGTTACATTGTTAGGCTAACTCAAGGATCCAGGAAGATTAATTTTAAGTTGGTTCGTGCCACCTTGTAACCCAAGGAAACGTTTGCCAAAGAGGTGGGGTTATTCAAGCTTTATAAAGATTATCATGTTTCTCTCGATCGACTTAATCTAATTTGGATCGGCCCAACGAGGTTTGCTAAAACTGTAACTAGTCGCCTTTTGGGAGACTAGAAGCTGGTCTAGAAACAATCTAAGTGGAGCCATCATGCTTTTTGTTTGCTAGATTCAGTAGGTTTTCTTGGTCGAGTCAGCCTTGCTTGTGTTTGTTTAGAACCCCTTCCATTAGGATTTATTTTTGTAAATATATTAGGAAGTTTTTGTTATAAAATGTCGAACTGGTATTATGAGGACCAATACAATGAATATCCGACTGAATTTCAAAATAGACATTATCCTTACTATCGACATGGTGTGGATAGTAGTCGGGACCACCACCAACCTTTGGGAGGTTATTTCTCATACCAAGGTGATCCCAATTACTATTCGTATATACATCTGTCATATGAACATGAAAATGAGCAAAATTTGAGTTTTTTGTCTTGGAGGGATGCTCTGAAGAAGATGCGATCTAGTACTCCCTATGATGACCCAAATCATTTTCTAGAAGAATCACACGAGCAGTTTCTATCTAGTACTCCTTATAATCCATTTGTTTATCTAGAAAATTCCCCCAAGAAGTTGACTGAGAATACAAATAGGTTCGTATGAAGTATGTGGGAAACAATTAGTAGTCCAACTCTTTCTCTAGAAGAATCCCTCAAGCAATTAACTGAGAATACAAATAGGTTTGCATTAAGTGTGAATGAAAGTCTTGCAAAGAATAATATTTCTCAAAATGATCTTAATTTCCAATATAGTGCTACCCTTGATAATTATTCACTTAGTCAAGAGGACGAGGATAGAATTGGTAACACTACTTATTTAGACGAGGTTCAAACATCTTCATATTATTATTATCATGAGGATTGTATTGTCAAAAAACTTGAAATATACAGGCAGAGTGATCAGGAAATTGTCACTCCAATTGTGTTTCATGATGATAGTAGGTTATTTCTGGTTCAAATTAAAATAATTTTAATGATTATTCACCTATTCAAAAGGAAGAGGATTTACTAGAGATACCACTGTTTTAGACGATGTAGAATTTTCTTGTTTTGAAGCCGATAATGGTTTAGAGGAACGAGTTTATCCTGAGAATACTGTTTTAGAGTCAAGCGATTTAGAAACAATAGTCTTAGATAACAAAGATAGACTCGTAGAGATTTTAAATACGAGTGAGGATGCACCTCCTAATTATAACATAGAAGAAGCAGTTGACTATTTTTAGGAATCTGATGATCTAGAAATTAGAAAAATTGTGATTAGTCTATCTAGAGACATTGAACACTCTAAGTTTGGGGGTGACTATTATTCTCCCTGAGCTTTACTTTGACTCTTAAAAGGGTCCCTCACTTGGGACTTGAAATATGCTCCTCTACCATTTTACAAGATTATCTTCATACACGTTTTCCCGAACCTAATGATGTCCAAAAAGAAGTGCAATTGTTAGAGACCCATACTCTGGTTGATGTGGTCTACCATGCAATAATACCAAGATTAAATTTGTTTTCCCACCAATTTTTTTTTACCAATTGTGGGTACGCTAGAATCGACACATTTGCTTAAGAATGACCACCATTTTCATAGTAGTCAACTGTGTGGGTCAAATCTGATTGACTTTGAGGATCCACAATTATTCAAGTTATTATTATGTGCCTTAAATTTATTATTTGAGTTTTTCCAGACTCTACAACATGATCCTACGGATCCTGCCTATGAGGAAATTCAGCCTAAAGAGATTTATCTAGACCCTTTCATAGAGCCCGAACCTGAACTTCAACTAGGTGTAGTTGTCTTAAACAAGACAGTAGATAGGGATAAGGTTGTACTTTGTTTGTTTACTTTCTGGGCCTGATGCAGTTTCCTTCTATTTTGGATAGCATTATTTTATTCAGATGACCCACAATTGTTTCGACTATTGTTATATGATTCTATGAGGTGACTAGTTATTTCCAAAGTATGGCTGAAGAATTTAAACTTAGCACTTCTTGGGAGGTAACCCATGCTCATGCGACACGGTAATATATTTCCTTAACTCATTTCTTTCGATTGGTAACAGTTTCTCCTTGTTCGTGCTTTTAATCATTCATGTTTAGAACATTGAGGACAATGTTAGATTTAACTTTGGGGGTAAGGGATAAACTTTTTAGTGCAATAATAAAAATCCAAAATTTAGAAACTTGTGAACAATTCAGGATGGCACTAATCATTCTAGGTAGATGGAAACTTAGTTCTTTTTATATAGGAATTGGTGTGCCCAACTAAATGGTCTATTCATAAAAGGATGCCTAGCTCAGGTGTTAGAAATAACATGATAGTTGTCACCATATCTCGGAGTTTATCTCTACCATATCACCTTCTGTTTTTATTTTTGTAATTTTTGTGTTTTTCTAAGTGATTTGGTGGGGCACCAATATCGAATTGTTATCGCCGTCAGGATAAAGTAGAGTGTTTGAGATCAAGCCCCATTAATGTATTTTAGACCATTATTCAAAAAAAAAGATCGAGTATTGACACTTTGATAGCAATATGTGTGCTCTCCCTGCCTTTGTCGCCTAAGCAAGCGTGGAACGCAGGATCCATGAGAACTATCATGTAAGATGCTGATAAGGAGCATGCGCTTGGATTAATGATCCAATCACGTTGTCAGTACATTTAATGATATAAAGATAATTGTTTTATTTTCAATAAATCGACCGTTATGGCCCTTGTATATACCAGATGAGTCGATATTAGTATAAGGATTAAGACCAGTGGGAGAGTATTTCAATCCATTAAGAGTTCATCTTGGCATAGACGATCATACAGATATTCTGGGAAACACAGTTCACCTTAGTCAACATGTGCACACTTCTATCTCCATATTTATCTTCTTAATATATTCATGTGATTGTGGTTTATTAAATCCCGAGTATCGTGGTCCATTGTACGACTTTCTGAGTAGTGCTTTGTTTTCTTATATATGAATTTTAGTACGCTTGAGTGAAAACTCGTGTACAACAATTGGATTCATACAAGGTAATTCCTCCCATATGCAAAGAATTTAGTAGCCATCTAAAAAGCATGTTTAGTGTCTATCCTCAATCGTTCACAAGTAGCTAGGATTTGGAGTAAAAGGTTTTGTGGGTACACCTCTTGTAAACCCTCACGAGACAAAACTCGTCCACTAGGCGCACCTAGGGGTTTAGAGGCTTGTTGCACACGCTAAGTGCAATCGCGATGCCTGCAACAATGAATTAGGACTTTTTATTTTTCTAGATTAGATTTGCTCGAGGACTAGCAAATAATAAGTCTGGGGTATTTGATAGACACATTTTTACGTCTGATTTGTCTCAATTCTTTATTTTGTTAGTACTCAACTATGTACTAATATTGTCATTTTATGTGTTTGTAGGTATTTATGGGAAATAAACATTGTTGGAAAAATCGGTTCGAAAAAAGTGTTAAAGGCATCTGGAAAAATTACTAAAGGCACCCAAGAGAATTATTAAAGGCACCCGAAACTTGGCTAAAGTCACCAACCTCTTCCTTTTCAAATAAGAATTTTAAGCGGGAAGATTTGGGTTCAATCTCTGAAAGAATATTGCTCGAAAATATTGAAGTTTGGGAGAATTTTAAGATAAGATATTGTCTTGCCTTATCTATAAAAGTTTCTATAAGTCTAGGAGCGTTAAAGCTATCGAAAGTATCCCTCAAATCATATTTGTATCAAAGATAAGAAGAAAATATTCTCGGAATATTTCTGTTTCTATCCTTCCTAATTATGTATATATGGGATATCTAAAGAAACAGAATCAAAAGTATTTACTCTCAACGACAGGGAGAATAATCGAGATTTGGTTTATAGAGAGTTATTCTAGAGAAAGGAAACATATTGATCTGCTGAGATTCTGATCATTGATTAGAAGATATTTCGTGAGATTTGAAGATGTATTGATGCTGCATTATAAATAGGGAGACTTGCAGAAGAGTTGCAGGGGGGCTGGCAGAGGCTAGAGAAGAGAAAAAAAAGTTCACTAAAAAATCTATTTCGAAGAAGAAGATGAAGAAACCGTGGCTATAACTTTGAATAAACCGTTGTCGTAGTTGTATATTCACGTCGCCTATTCTTTTGAGTTCAGCTCTTTTGTAACAGCTAACAACAATTATCTTTTCTTCTCTGCAACAATTATATCCGTAGCAAATTCTCTATTTAAATATTTTTTCTTCTTGTAAACACCTTTTTGAGTCATGAATGAGTATTTTGAGAGTGTTTTCAACATGAGAAGCTAAATCCCTTTGCTGAGGCGAGGGAGGAAGCCATTGTTCCAAGAAAACTGGTATATTTTTCTATTTTAATTGATTTTTGCAAATTCTTTTATGAATATTTGCTTTGATTAAAAATTGATTTATGGATTTTTATTAAGCAATTGTGATTTCTTTTGATACAGCATGTTTATCCTAGGGTTGTTGATGTTCTATACTTTGGATTTACAATTGTTACTTTAAAAATCTACTTTTGCAACATATTAGAATCACTTTAAACGCAAAGAATTGCATGAATATTGATTAGATTGAATCACTTTAATTGGTTAGTGGTGGAATCCTGAGTCTCGATGCTTTTTTATATAATCTTGATACCAACTTTGTTTTGAGTTTTCTAGTTTAATTATTAGAATTTGAGTCTAAAAATCAAATCTTCATAACTTCTGAAACAAACCCATTCTTACGACATCTACAATCATATCATCCATTCATATGAACCCTATCAATTAAATTTGAGTTTCTTTATGTAAAGGTTGTTACTCTTCATGAAAGATTTCTCCAAAATTCTCCTTTGAATCTATATAAAACCTTATTTTCTATCGAGTTTGATATATAGAGAAAAGAATTTAAAAAAGAAAATTATGTAATTTTAGTGCATTAGTGAAACATAGAATTTGTTGTCAAAGAATTTGTTGTCAAAGAATTTGTGTTACATCAATTTGCGTTCGTTTTTTAAGATAATCAGAAAGTTGTGATGATTATCAAAGGTATTGTTGAATGTTAAAGACACATGACATTTCTATAAAAATCACAAAATGCAGGACATTAAATTTATGAAATATAGAGATTACTCTCCTTAGTATACCTAAGTAAGTTTGTTAAAAAAACTATAGTTTGTTCTCCTTTTTTGATTCTTCTTCTCTCTATGTTATTTTGAATAATGAAGTATTACAACGATGGTAATGCATATACGAAGACCATGGTTACAAAGTTGTAACGAAAAACGACAAAAATAATACTACAATCATATTGTTGCACTATCGATAACAAAGATTTCCAACAAGACTTTTTAAAAGATATACTCCAAATAAATTGGTATTATACTAACGTAATAGCGAAGAAACCTCTTAATTGAATGTGCATCCTTTAAAGAGCACGTCCCAAATTAATACATATATCCCTTAAAAAAATGGTGTCTCTATTAACAAATTTTGGTATACCGATTAAAAAATTATCAACTAATTTTGACAAATGTTTTAGTGAAAAGATCATGATATAACTTATTTATATAAAATGCTAGCCAGTGTAATGTATGGGAAAAAGAAAATCCATGTAATACAATAAACAGAATATGAATAATTGACTAATTTGGTATAGAGTATCTAAAATACTCCACTATTAGACTAATTTGATACAAAAATATAGGACATTCAATCATTCGAAATCGTGAAATTTCTAACTACAACTAAAATATGTACAATATATCCAATTATTTTATTTATTTTTTTGATAAACATAATTATTTTTTTCTGTTGAAGATAACTACAATATCTTAACCTAATAGAATATTTCATATGTATAAAAATTATTATTTTCTATTAATTATTAAGTATACTAATGTAATTTTTGGGACTATTAATATCTTGGTATATATTTATTGAAATATATTAACTTATTATATTGTTGAGATTACCATTATTATTACTATTATTATTATTATTATTATTATTATTATTATTATTATTATTATTA